>JAHLJT010008446.1:3991731-4063483 GCA_031308135.1 Acheta domesticus | reverse complement strand
AGGCATGCTACGGGGCCACGACGCGTGCTATTGCTACCAGTAGAAGACCTCGACACCAATGTGTTCCATCATGGACGCCGCCCGCTGGGCAGAACCAGTTGCGGAGTATAAACCATCTCGATCAGGTTTTTGTCCAGTTTCGCTGATCCATTGAGCAAATGCTGAGATGGCCCCTTGTTTTGCTTCTGGACGTAAATGTACCTTCACTGTGCGCACGTTTTGTTGAGTACTCTTGCTTGTGGTGGTAGGAGTAGAACTGATGTTCATTACTATTTTGTTAGAAATGCACAATAATCAAATCAGCAGTTCATTTACTGTTCAAATTGAGTTTCTATAAATCGAGAAGAAATTTTTTTCTAATTTTTATTTTTCTAAAATAATATTTTCTTTTCTAAATTCTTGTTCTAGTTTTTCAAATGTTGCTAATTTTGTTGGTTTTTTAATTTTTTTATTCTGGGCCTCAAGAAAATGTGCGCAGATAATCTCTTTCCCCACACATCATATACAGTTTTTACTGTTTCTGACCAAATAAATAAAGAAATTAAGCACGCGGTCTGACCGCCGCCGGGGTACTCACACATAACGCGCAGGGCGACGGGGTTGCTGGTGCCGCGGCCCTCGCTGTTGACTGCCAGGCAGGTGTAGTCGCCGGCCGAGTGCCGCGTCACGCCCTGCAGCACCAGGCTCTGGTCGCTCAGGATGACGCCGGCCGACACGTTGTGGTGCATTTCGCGGCCCTGCGCACGCACACACACACACGCACACTGCGTTAGCGCTAAGGCTAGGCGCAAATCAACTACTAGGTCATTAACGGACACTATTGGATTGAACGTTATGGTATGAGGATGAAAAGATACGGTGATGATAGGGGTGAAAGGACGAACAGAAACAACCATGCCCCAGGCGGGACTCGAACCCGAGACCCCTCGGTCCGAGATGACTACGACACCACTGGTTTAGCGATCTCGGCCGTAGGGCCAATCCGAAAAGACATTGCATTCAGAGAAAAAGATACACTGCCATACTCGTAGTATTTAAGCAAAATGTTTATTTATACTTTCCCATAAACATTTACTGTTATTTAGCAATTCTTTATTCATTAATTTATTATTAATAATACAACAATAATACAATACTGTAATTTTAAGTATATTATGTAAAGGAATTACCGAGGTAAAATAGATGAATCGTTCTTGGAGACACTCAAAACGATTCCGATGCATTTGCACAAAAATGATTTTGAGTAAATGTTTTAAGAGCGTTTTTTTTCTGAAACAAAGATTGAACAACAAAATACTTATTTTAAATTTCAATTATATAGCCTATTGCTGAACAGAAGACGATCGATATGGTACTAGAAGTATTCAACAATGGAAAGAGAAAGCGATTCACGGATGGATTCATCTCTTGATGACACAAACCGAGAAGCTTCAACATATTGTTGCCAAGAGGTGACCTCGAGAGTGGAGCAGTAGGATTCCGCATGGCTATTGGCAGTAGAAATTATCGAACATTTTATTTTAAAAGAACCGATTGAAGAACACAAGTGAAGAATATGAAATCATCGAGTTTATTGCTTGATCTTGCTTGATCTTCCAAAAGTTCAGTATAATCAACGTCACAGTGATGTTGAAACAATTACACACAAAGTTTCAAGAACAAATATGAGGTAATAGAAGACGAAAACTTTCCTCGTTATAATTATCTATACCCTTTAGTCATTGAGAATGACGTCAAAATATTTATTTCAGAGGAATCAGAACAGATGAAACAGTTCTTGCTAACAGACCAGATATAATCCTTTAAAAAAAGATATTGCACTATATAAACTCGCACATATTAATCACACAATTCGAGAAAATGAAGTACTGATAATAATTGGCCTTTCGTATGGACCAGAGAAAATTTTTCCTTATCCATCCTCATCTCTCACAGGATCAATTATCGTGAACCAACATAATAGTATTATTATTAATATTAATATCATCGACAAAAATAATCACTGAAATTAATGTAAACTCGAAATTCAGTATAGTTTAAATATTGATTCAATTATTGTTCTCACAGGTAGATCGACCGAACCTACAATTCCTGTCAGTTTACAGGTTCCCTTGACAGCCGTCCCTGCTATCAACTCTTTCTTCTGTCAGACCTGTCAAGAGTGTCCATCCTCCTTCAGTTCAAAGTCTTCACGTCAGCCTCAGGTCGCTTTGTGCACTGTTCCAAGCGACAGCCGCTCCGATACCGCCCATGCGAGACGTTCAGCGACCAGGCCAGACGTTCGGTGGACGTCACCCTTTTGCTTTCGTCCACGGAGTTCTACGCTCTGCATTGCGCACGACCACCTCGCATCCACTTCGAGTTTATTCGCTGTTGAATTCAGGACGAGGAATATGTCGATTCAAAATACACACTAAATGCTACAACAGAGTGGTAGTCTTTATTGGCCATCTACTCTCCTAACAAACACACACTATGTGATCAAAAGTATCCGGACACGGAGGCGGTGATGTTATGATGTGGTCGTGTTTTTTATGGAGGGGGATTGCATCCCTTGTTGTTTTGCATGGTACTATCACTGTGCAAGCCTACGTTGATGTTTTAAACACCTTCTTGCTTCCCACTGTTTAGGAGGAATTCGGGGATGGTGACTGCATTTTTCAACACGATCGACCACCTGTTCATACTGCAAGGCCTGTGGCGGAGCGGTTACACGGCAATAACATCCCTGTCATGGACAGGCCTGCACAGAGTTCTGACTTAAATCCTATTGAACACTTTTGGGATGTTTTGGAACGCCGACTTCGTGCCAGGTCTCACCGACCTCCATCGATACCTCTCCTCGGTGCAGCGCTCCCTGAAGAATGGTCTGTCATTCCCCAAGAATCCTCTCAGCACCTAATTGAAACTATGCCTGCGAGAGTGGAAGCTGTCATCAAGGCTAAGGGTGGACCAACACCCTATTGAATTCCAGCATGACCGATGGAGGGCGCCACGAACGAGTAAGTCAAATGTATCCAGCCACGTGGCTAAAAATGATCACTTTGTGTTCTTGCGCTCTTGCAGTTGTGTGTTTCTAGGTATGAGCCTGCAGTGAACGAGCGATAAGGGTGTTTGCTTACATCGTATTCACTTTCACCGGGATAATTATCTTTCGGCCCATTGATCACGGCGCTATTAGGTTTATTTTAGTTCAATATTTCAATTTACATCGATTAGAGACTGATCACTTGTTTAACAGTAAACAACATACATATCTTGAAATACATGAGTCGACATCAAATACGATTAAATACGACAGGTAATGGCACAAATATTTTTACAAGAGACTTCTCTAGTATTTCGCCAAGTTGAGTACAAACTTATGCAATGTAGATTTTCTAAAAATATCTACAAAATATTACTATTTCCCTTGAGAACAAATCGTAGTTATAAACTGAATAAATATCAGTGCGTGTATATTTAAACGTTGTAGTATATTTAAAGCTGATATTACATCATTATACCCTAACGTTTTTGACGTTACAAACAGCAAATTTTGTATGGAAGTATTGCTGCTGACGGAAATACAAACACAAAATATGTTTGGAGAAAGTAAAGCACATTGAGTAGTTTAATATAAAAAGCAAACGGAAACCCTGCCTTCTCTTTAATGCGGTCACGCTGTACACAAGACAGCTAAGTCCAGCTTCGCGTGCCTTTCCGTGATAGTTCAAAGTAGATTACGGGCTCTATTTCAGCGATGGAAGTTTCCTGTATTGCAAATAGACTCTCCCAAATGACATGACGTCGAAGCTTCCTAGAACAACCGAACTCCATAAACCTTTATTAACGGTGGGAACTTCACAAAGCATTATGTCATTACGTGCGCTTTGTTAGATTTACAATGTATCAATATAGCCTTTCAAAGCACGTTTAGTATAGTATTACCAAATGCATATTTTTTGTATGTAGTTTTGGACAATGCATTTATGTGTATATATATATATATATATATATATATATATATATATATATGATTATCGGAATGTATTTATAAATTATTACTATTTCGAATTACGTTACGTTATTAAAGTAACACTGGGTTTATATTTAATATATTTGACCTCATGATCCTTTCAGCAAATGCCGAGATGTCCCCTTGTTTTTTTTCTGTACATAAAAGTTACTACATAATCTTTGCAAGTTTTCTAGAGTTCAATGGGAATTATTCTTATTCAAAATTATCTTTCTACATGCTCTCGAGGCAGTGAGTCGTGTCTTTTACGTAAGGCACAAGAAGGGATAGTGGCAAAAAATCTACGACCAGATGCTTTTTCAAACATTTTTTATTTCATGAGAGCGAATAATTTCTTATAAATTCTTGCCACAGACGATCGTTGCTTCTTGTATTTATGATTCAACATAATATGAGTTAGGGGTAGTATCGCAGAACTTGAGAAAGGTTCACATATTGCTCTTACCATGCCTTACACGTATTTTACCATTTTTTGACGTTTAATAAATAAACACACACACACACACACAATCATGATGGAGCGATAATAGAATGAGGCAGGTGAAATGAGAGCACTCGAGAAAATCTGCTGCGAACCCGCGTTGTCCACCATACATTCTGTATGTATTGATAGGGAAACGAACCCCGGTCCCCACGGTGGACAGCCTGTGATCGCACCGCTCGCCACTGGTCACCGCCAGCGTAATATTATTGCTCATCGATCTTTCAACATCGGATTGAGACTACTAGCCATCGACTCACTAGTTACCCTTGATTTTTTCATAACCCTAGTCCTACATATTTGCAGGGTTGCCCGGGCCGCCCGCTGGTGTGTGCTCTTTATCAAGAGGGGAGTTAGTACATGACGTGCTTCACCACGCCCCTCCAGACTGCATTAGGGTATATCATGGGACTGGGATGATGGTGATGATGATCATGGAAAGGAAGTGGGAAGGAAACATCGCGCGCAGTACGTGGCCTGTTGTGTAGGGCGCTGCTCCGGCATTCGATAAGAAGTGATCAAGGAAACTAGAAGTACCTCATCATAGCAGTAGGGATAAGAACTCGATTCCAGCAGGCTACATAACCCAAACCATGTTAAATACGTCAAGTAACTTCTGGCACGTTGCCGGGATCGAACCCGCGAACTCCAATCACAGCTCGAGCCGCAACAAACCGCCTTTACAACTTGACACTCGTCGCCAAGTAAGATTTGAGACCAAGACGTCGCCAAGTAAGAGACATCTTTGAAGCAATCTATGATGTAAACAAAATTAGTTCTAAACTTAACCACCTGTCTACCTTCAAACTGAATATTTTTGAATTGATGTCGACCATTCGTTTGAGTTTATCACAAAAATGTGGTGAGCTATTACTGTTCAAAGTTCTTAATGGGTCGATAAGACCCAACGTTCCCGTTTACGTTACATTCTTACAACATGGCTGGCTCATCTAAGAGTTTTTTTGATGCATTAAATCCGAAAGATATTGAATTAATAAACAACCTTTTAGAAAATGATTGTTTATCAAGTCTTGATGAAGTTGTAGATTCATCATTTGGACTAGAAATTTATTGTTGAGAATTCGATTCTGAACAAGAAATTGAAGAAGCTGAACCTGAGAATCAGGAAATAGAACCTGAACCTTCTATAATATATTTATTTATTTATTTGTTGCCAACTTTTTATAAATAAAGTCGATAGTTCGGGGTTAAGACAAACCAAGTTGTTTTAAATTTTTGTAGTCCCCAAAATACTTACTCGGAAAGGTAAAAAACGCTTCCATAAAACCTATAAAATATTATATAAAACATTACTTTAAAAATGCTTCCATTACATTTGTTTAAGACATGTAGACATTTTGTCAATATTGCAGCTATTAAATTAATGCTACATTTTCTTTTCTTTGTTTGATCTTCGTTCACGTTCAAATTTCTTTTTTGTTCCCTAGTCCGACACGCAGTGCCTGCGCGAGGCATGGACAGACCCGAGGTCCCCAAGTCAAGGGGCGCGATGATGGATGGCATTGATGGAAAAAATAGTCAAAAATAGAAAAAGAAATTAAAACGCGAGAAAATCGTTATCGTACGAGTAATTTCATAAACCGCGGTACAGTAGTGTGATATTTCATAAGTTTTAAAATTAATTTTTACCTTAAATAGTTAATTATAATCATTACTTACAAAGTAGGATTCTATGAAATGAATCAAAGACGTTAACATTAAAATTTCTACAATTTAACATTCTACTGAAATTTATATTAATATTTTATGCATTACACAAGTAATTGTATTAAACACAATTATTTTTAGCGTTTTACCTCACCGTGTAAATTGCGTTATTTTATCACTACTTTTACTTGAAACTAATATTTAAAATATATTTCCAAAAACTTTTTCTAGCCTTTTTCAAAACCTTGTAATTTTTTTTATTTGTTGAAAAAAAATAACTCACAGATTCTGGATACAACTTTCCCATTTTTCAGAGGGGGATGCGCTACGTTTCAGCATAGGCCCGGCTCCCAAATTGTCTAGCTCCGGCACTGCATTCAAAGACGATTTCGTGAATTTCCTGACCCCGAAGCCAGTGTGTGCGTGGGCGCGTTCGCAACCACCGTCCAAATCGTTCGTCGAAAAGAAGCACGTCACTCGGTTCTCAGGCAACTACACCCCACAAGCTACGGCCTGAAGCGTCCACTGTTCATATCGCAGCCAGCAGCGCTCGGGATGGGAGTTGGACCCGCCGGCGCACTATTGACCCGTGAGGGCGAAGGCCTTTGGGGGCGCGAGTGGGCGGGCGGGGTCCTTCCCCACTGGTCCTGGCCCTGGCCCCGACCCGGCCCGCCCCAGGCGACGCTCGCGTTTCGCCCACGCGCGTGGCAGCCGCCGCCCCCGCCGCCACCCCGCCGCCGCCGCCGCCTCCGCCGCCGCCTCCGCCGCCGCCCTCGCCGTGGCCGATGCCGAAAGTCTCGCCCGTCTCCCCCGCCGGCCCCGCCTCCCGCGCCGCCCCGCCGCCGCCCTTGCCACCCGCTCCCTCTGCCGCCCCCGCCCCCGCCGCTGCGCCCGGCGCCGCGCCCGCCGCCGCGCCCGGCGCCGCCCCCGCGTTGGCCGTCGCTCCCGCCACCCGCTCCTTGTGCCGCCCCCGCCGACGCGCCCGCCCACTCAGGCGTCCCCACCGCCGCCGACTCCGGGCCGGGTGCTAGCCCGCGGCGACGGCGGCGATGGAAGTGCGCAGACGCCGGGAGAGAAGCAGCGCGCCTTCGGGCGGCAACAGTCACCGGCGTGGAGATGAACGTGCCAGAGTCAGCGCTAAACAGCAGCCAGATCGTAGATCGTGGATTCATCGATGGCATGATCTCTTCCTTTTTTCCCCTCCCTTGTACCCATTCTCATCATTGCCATGTGTCGATCCCACTCCCCGTATATCCCATCATCTTACATTCCTCTTCATCGCTATTCCCGTATGTCCGATCCACCATGACCGCTAACATCTCAACGCTGGATTTTCACCAGCCGCTCCGTAAGAAGACATGGCGTGTCCAGAATCCTGGAAGTCTCCGACAGCAGAGGGACGAGGTAAGAAGCAGGAGAAGAGAAAAGTAGAGCTGTCTACGTCTGCGCCGTCTGTGGCGCGTTTGTGGCTGCTTCTAGCATACTCCAGGGGCGACAGAACGGGACGTGGAGGAGAAGAAAATTGGGGGCGGCAGCTGGGCAAGAACCACCCCGCTTTCGATGGAAGAAGTCAAGCGGCGATGGAATGGAGGGAGAGCGACCGCGATCGTACATAGTTAATTGGTCGATAGCATTGCCCGATACTTCTGTTGACGTTCCCATTTCAATTTGTGACCCCACAGCGGGAATCGTGACAACGTGGGTGGGCGGGCACAATCTCTGGTGAAGAGTTGTAGACGATCACCCGGACCCTCAGTTTCACGGTGGCACTCACGCCGATAGTCTCAAGGTGGAGGCAGTGAGTAGACGAGAACGCTAAGCTCCTGGTTGTCGGTTCATCCCGGCAACTCAGCAGTTGGGCCCCTGGCGCGTCGACCTTAAGGCAGGATTGGGTGGAGACCTTTCGGGATACTTTGGAACCCACATATACAAATCCGGCGGGATAAATTACTTATCGTCATGTTGTGTCGGTCTGACCCAGCTCGGTAGCCTAAATGTGTAGGCAGTGGGGACACGGGATGGGGACCCCGAGCCGCCCGGACGGGGTTAGTTCGGTTGGCCCCAGTTGGGCTCTTGGCGGCGGCGTCGCAGTGGCCCAATACTCTGGGCATACAGTAGGGACTTGGTGTCCCGGCGCATGTGAGTGGCTTGTTGTCATACAGGCAATATTGACACCGGTACTAGCCCGGGTAGCTACTAGCTCTGAGCTAGCAAGGCGGCCTTAGACCCAGGCATTGTATGGGGAGAGTAGCGACGCAATCGTTAACGACGCCAAGTTAGATGAGCTCCGTCGCAATCGTCAGCGACGCCAAGTTAGTGGAGCACCAGCCGACTCTATGGAATAATTGCTTCTTATCAAAAACAACAATTTGATTTATTATTATCATCAAAATCTGCAAATTTCTAACACCATTTGCACTGATAGAAATATTTCAAGAATTTCCTCGTGGACACGAGAATCTTTTCAGGTCATTTTACTTCGACCTCTCAAAGCCGTCTGACTATTTATTTTTTTATCTCCCCAGCAACTTCTCCTGTTGCTAGGCAGAAACAAACCCATCATAACTACTACGTTACAGGAGATTGCCGAGAGGGCTAACTGCGTTCCGGCGAGATCTGGATGTTAGTCAGAGAATGTACTTGTACACCCAATGAGGGTACGGATTAGAGGCTAACGTCTATGTGCCATCCTTGGACTTCGGTCCCCTAATACAGAAAAAGTGCTAGGGGTGCCAATTCCGGCACAGCACGTCTATACATTACCATTTCTGGCATGTACAAGTCTCAATTCCCGAACTTCTCATCACAATAAGCAGTAAGAGTACAGGTCACGAATTGGTGAATTTAACTCCCCCGTACACACTTCCCGACCGCCAGCCACGATCTTCTGGGTACTCCACATTTACCAAAGTGGCGCTAGCATGCTCCTAGCGTGCCACTCACGCGACTTTTTGTGACCCGTGCAACGCACGAAAACGCTCCAGCCTGGACGTAAATTTTGCGCTAAAGCGTGAGGTCTTCCAAAACGAAAACTCGTAGGCGACGGTGAGTCGCCCCAATTTAACCCGCCGGCTCACCCCACATGACCCATCGTTGCGCGTTGCATATTACTTCGTGACAACTCAAGACGGCGTTACCTAACACTAAAAATATATGCATCCCCAACGCCGTGCGTCTCGCCACCCAATTTTCAGGTATGCGAGACTTCCGCCCCCTCCTACACAGGGTAGCCAACGTAACGCTACAATATAACTTCCTCCACCGCTGCCCTGAACGCGGTCTCATGGGGCCGGCAGATACGGGATGAGGGAGAGAGAGGAAAGTGGCCAACAGTTGAGGGAGACTCAGTGCTACCCCGGAATAATGACGTCGATCGTCGTTCAAATGAGATTTCTTATGTCGTCCAGCGGACCGCTGGGAGATATTTCACACTACCTAAGTAGCTGGGTCTGACTATGCCAGTGTCCAGGCGGGAATCGTAGAGAAAGGCTGTTGTGATTTGCCTTTTCTATGGTTTCCTGCGATTCATTCTAGGCGAATAACAAAGCGATGTACTAAAAAGGGAGAGTAGACCCACGTGTGAACTTTCATTATCATTCTGCTTTCATTTTCCATCCTTAGGGTTGAACATTGGGCTGATGCTCCTCTCCAAAGTCTCGAAAGAATTCTTCCTTGTTCTTTGCTGCGAGAATGTCGATGTGATTCGATACCTGGAATTGAAATGAAGTGTAGGATGAAAATACGAGGTTCAGGGTGCTCTTATAATCCGCGATGGCAGCGAAGGAACGGCGAAGAGAACTTCTGCGTCTTGGACTTGACATACTAAACCTATGATGGTTTACTGACAGAATGGGACCGCCAGCACATGCTGGAGACACTGACAACGGTATATCACATAGTGGCGTCATCTTGATTTGCTTCAAATCTCTCTTTGGCGATGAGGAGAAGCAGCAAGGAAGATATACACAGAGAGAGAAAGAAAGAATTACGCTAACACTGGTTTTGAGACGAACATTAAGAAAAGTACAAAGTTGAGATGCACGGTTCATGACGAAAAGATGAACAGAGAGAATACAAACTAAATATGCGTGGAATAAAATGGCACTGAGGAGTCTGAAGCATGTACTTGCAATATGCGACTGAGGAGAGTACGAAAGCGTATGAAAGAGTAGAAATCACCGGGTTACGAGGACGGAAAGAGGCAGAAATCGAGAAGATAATTATGCAAATTGCTTCTTTGCAGATCTAGAAGTTGTAAATTCAGGATTTCCCAGAACATTTGAGGGGTGCGAGGGTGGGGAGGCGAGGCTAGGGCGAGAGGTGCTTGGAAGGGGCGGTGGAGCGAGCTTACGAGTGGTGGACCGGAAGAGTATGGGAGGGCAAAGGGGTTCAAGGGAGGGAAGGAGTGAGACGGCGGGACAGGGGCGTGGGGAAGGGATGCTAGGAGAGGCGAGAAGTGCAAAGGTGGGCAAAATACTAAATTAATAAACGCTACCACCGGAAGTATTCCCTGTATTCGTAAGTAGCGAAATAAATATTCTATTCTATTCTATTCTATTCTAAAAGGGTGCAAGGGAGGGTGGAGTGAGACGGCAGAAACGGGGGCGCGGAGAAAGAGTGCAAGGAGGTAAAGGGCTTCAAGGGCTAGTGGAAGGAAGATAAATGGCTTCAAGGGAGGGGGCATGGGGAAGGGATACAAGGGAGACGAGAAGTGCAAATAAGAGCGCAGGGGTTCAAGGGAGGGCTGAGTGTGGGACGGCGGCGCGGAGAAGGGGTGGAAGGAGGAGCGGCTAGTGCAAGGGAAGGTAAAGGGTTTCAAGGGAGGGTCGGAGTGAGACGGCAGGACCGGGCAAGGGCGGGCAAGGGCAAGGGCTTAAAGGCGGAGCGGTAGTGCAAGGGAGAGTAAAGGGGTTCGAGAAAGTGGCGAGTGAGCCGGTGGGGCAAGGGGTGTGTGTGTGATGCCCGGGCGGGGCGGGCAGGGCAGACTCCGCTCTCCGTCGCGGCGGCGCGTGTGGCTGACAGGCCGCTCGGATGCCGGCTCTCGCGCCCTGGAGGCGTCCAGGGCCGAAATCCACAATGTGCAGCCGCCTCCCACCCGCCCTCGGACCGCCGCGGGGTTGCGAACTAGGTTCCACACATACAAGCCCTGACGGTGAATTGGAAGGCTTCTTTCTGCTCCCCGGATGGCCGGCGATGCCGTGGTCGTTAGTGCCAAGGGATGCCAAGTGGGGGGCACGGATTGGCGGCCCCAAATTTTCTACACACAAGGAAGGTATGAGTCGTATGAATTTTAATCTAATTAAAAAAACTGTAATTGTGGAATTGTATTTATATACATAAAACAAATAATTTGTGATTGGTAATGTGTGCTTACAGCTTACTTGCATGTAATTAGTTTATATACATTGTGTAGGTGGGTTTATACATTGTGTATGGTGTAATTAGTGTTTACTCATCTAAACGTGTTGTAAATGTATTCAGCCCAGACGATGGAGAAATAAAACTCGGAAACGTCGGCTAACTGACATTTTTTGGACCAATACCCATGACCTACGCAGTGGATTCCACTAGAGATGGTCATGAAATACATCAGATGAAAAGAAGTGAAATACTAATGTAAAACAGCGTCATTTGCACTGGCATGTTTCGTGATGAGGCGCCATGCGCAGCGACAAGCGCATTTTCGCAGGCGGCCGGAGGAGGTCTTCCGCGAGGAGGTCTACTGCGAGGAGGTCTTCCGCGAGGAGTTCCGCAGGAAGCACGCGTCGCCAGGCGTGCAGCGGGCGCAGGGCGCGGCCCGTGGCGGGCGTGGGCGACGGCGGGCGGGCGGCAGGCAGCGGGCGCACCTGCACTGCCCAGCGCCCAGCGCCCGCGCGCCGATGCTAGGAAGCGCCGTAAGGGCGCTGTTGTGCTCGGCCGCCGAAGGCGGAAATTGGGAGATGCGTATCGCGCGCTCGCCCCGCCCGATCCCGCCCGACCCCACCCAACCTCGCCCCGCTCGGGGGGCCCCGTCCCGCCCCGCCCACCCCGCCCCACCCCGTCCCGCTCCGCCTCGGCTCCACCCCGGCGACGCCCACGCTCCGTGCCCGCGTTCCGGCGGGGGCTCGCGCGGCCGATCTCAGGACGGCGCGCCGGGCGCCGAGTGGAGCGTCACGTTGGCGGCCCTGCGCGGGAGGACGCCGAAGGCTCGCAGTCCTGCGAGCTGAGAAGCTGCAGCCACGGCGTTGGGGGTTGCAGACATTTTTAGAATCACGTGGTTACAGTGCAAACCTCCCTCCCACGCTCAACGGCTCAACGGTCAGGTAAAGCGGCAGGTATACATTGGGCCGACTCGGTCACGCCGTTCTGGAAGACCTCGCGTTTGGGCAAAATTCACGCCCCGGTTGGAGCGTATTCGTGCGTTGCAGGGATGACGAAAGTCACGTGAGTGGCGCGGTAGGAGCGTGCGCTTGAGACAGAGGCATCTCTGTTGAATGTGGTGTATCCACAGAACTATACGGTCGGGAAATACCGGAAAGTGTGTACGGGGTAGTTCAATATATTATTTGTACACTTTGTAAATAAAACTTGCATATCGTTTTTAAGTCTGTGTTCCCGAAGGACTCGCTAATCTCCCAACAATGCAGCCGAGACGCTGAGGTCCATCTCTCAACGCGGACGGGCCGTGGGCAGGAGACGCTAGCAGGGATGATAAACTATACCTTTCCAACTTCAAAATCAGACCAAACAATTTCAAAGTGGGTTCTAACACACACAAAAAGGGAATAAATATGAGCAGGTTGGGATTAAACACAAGCAATTTGAGACTAACAATTTCAAATCGAGGAAACACAAAAGTTGAATCGGCTAGTTTCATTTGTTGTTAACACACCTAATCTATATTTCACCGTGTACGGGTAAGGTAATTGCGTTATAATGATTTAGATAAAGAAGAAGCTGAGAGGAACAAAATACAAATTTGTGCAGTATGAAGTAATAATGAAGACTGGAGAGGGCTCGCTAATACACTTGAAGTGAAAAGATTAACTGCTTATCGGTGGGTGAAAAGTCAAGACGAAATACCACGACAACGCGGTGGACGAAGACGAGTGACCACAGGGATTTAATGGTTCAGTACATAGAGGAAAATCCCAGAATTACATTCATAGAACTGAATCGTAAATTTGAAGATCAACATCAAGTTATTGTTTCTACCAAATGTTTGCGTAAACATTTGCAAGGCGTAATGTTTACGATAAAAGACATTGGTAGAGAGCCGGAAAAATGAACAGCGATGTAAATAAAAGAAAACAATACAAACATGTGCCACATCTCTTAAATTAACAGGCAGATAATATCCCTAAATGATTGTAACCTGATTTTTATTCACTTTCCTGTTTCAACCTGTTAAGTCTCAATTTGGAAGTGATTGTCTCGATTTGAACGTGTTTATTCCAAATTTGAAATTGTTTGGGCCCAACTTGATTTTGTTTGTTCCCAATTTGATATGGTTTGGTTTCAATTTGAAGTCGAAAAGATATAGTGATGTAACGAGGATGTGAATTATCTCGCGCACGTATACTATTTGGCACGCCGTGTGCGCCAGATGTTTCTCACACGCTTCGGAATGTTTCGTACACCATCTAATCTCGAGAGTCACTCGAAAGAAGGAGAATAAATTAGCGTCTCTGTGCTATGTATAAAGCATACACAGGTTTTCCAGCGTGGAAAGAACTTCAAAGTCCATTAGGGAAACCTACATTTTTCGGCAGAGCGGATAACATGCACAAAATTCAGTCAATAACTCAGAAAACGGACGCTGGGAAATATTCATTCGCGAATCGAACTATTAGAGACTGGAACGATTTGCCTGCGATATTCTTTGATCCCTTTCCTCCAAGCCTGAGTAAATTTAAAAATAAATTAGTTTAATAGATGTTCATATGTGTATTACAAATATGTTTAATATTATTGATTTACTAGTCTGCTGTATAAAGTTGTATTTATTATTATTATTATTATTATTATTTATGCGCAGAGACGTGCAGTGAAGTGTACTGGAGTGCAGTGTAGAGGCGTTGTGAAGTAGAGAAAAAAGAAGGTGTAAGAAAGACATTACAGCTCAGTGATCAACAGTGTGGTGAAGTGGAGTGCTACGAAAGCTCGTGAAATGTTCACGTTACGTGTCACGTTCACGCTCGACGCTTGCCCACGCCCGGCGACTTTGTCGTGATGGTCATTTGCACCATCTTTCAAATTTCTCCGCTCACGATCCTAAGCGAGCTTTCTTTTAAAAAAAAATTAATCCTTGTCCGGCCTGTTAGGCCTTTCAAGGTTTTAAATCATACATAAAATTCCATACAAAGTAGATAACATACGGCATATTTTACATCTTTTTTTAATTTACAATTAAATATTAACTAATTACAGAGGAGTGTTCAGGTAGGGTCCTCTAACTATTCGAATTTCATTCTAAGTTTTTTATTAACTGCTTTCTTTTCTGCTATTTTACGGAGGTCGAAGTAAATGTTTGGAATGCTGACTTTTGATTCTTGGATACGGGTAAAGCGAGCTGGAGCTGTCGGCCTGAATCGTCTCGCCCCAGGTTGCAATCTGACAAAGAAGTCATTGGAAAGGAAGAAAAAGAGTGAAAGTGAGATTGAAAGAAGGGAGACACGTGAAGGGGTTGAGATAAAGGGGGAAAAAGAGATAGGAAAAGGAGGCGAAGAGATGGAAAAAGGAATAGAGAGGAAAAGAGAAAAAACAGTGTATCCAAATGAATGTTAATTAAATCAACAGCACGTACGATTTTCAAAATAAAAAAAGATAATTTAAATTATATAAAATATAAAAACATTTCTAAAACATTAGTTCAGTATCGAATTTTATATATAAAAAACCACAAAAGATGCACTGTCTAGCGCTCTCGTTGAAAGCACACTTACTGCAGGTACAGAATATGCTCAAAATTTTAAAAATAAAAATAGTCAAGAAGATTTTGAATATCCTTTTGGACAGCAAATTAAAAATGACAATAACCAAATTTTCCTCACAATACATTTCTATACTATCCAATTGTAAAGCAATTTGGTGTGTATTAGGCATTTATTTAAAAAAAAACAACTCCCAACAGATGCATTTTGCGATTTCAGCGAACACTTAGGCTATATATTTTAACGAAGCCGAAATCCCCACAATGTGAACATTCTGAATTCCAACAGAAATGACTGAGACACTTCAGTGAGATCATCGCGGTGGTAAAGGTTCAACTAAAACTCTAATTGAGCTCCATTGGCATCACTACCCCCAAGCTTCATGTGCGAGAATCAACCCATTGTTCGTAATTTCTATCCTCAGATCATCAGACAAAGAATGAGCGGTTATGGGGAGGAAGAGAGAGGGGGAACGAAGTGGTATACAAGCTGATATGCTTGTTTGACCAAAACCCCGACACTTTTGCTGGATTAGTATAATACATCGATCGCTACGAGCTAATGGGTATCAGTGCCCTTTTGTGGTATTATACAGATGGTCGACAAACATTTCGCTCACTTTCACAATAGCTCTGCTGTTATCTTTCCGGCGGGTAATTTTGTTGTTTGTGAAGTGACAATGTAATACATAACCTCTTCTGCAAAGTACTCAATGAATTTAATTATTAACAATACATGAATTTGCTAATTTATCAATGGAATACAAACATTTATATTAGTGCTAGAATCTCGGTGGTACAGTGAAATATATGGAAGCTGAGCTCCAGTTTAATGCAATAGTACAGCGATGTAACTCTAGGTTAAGTATATGTACTACGTCCTAAGAAAGTTCTTGATGACATTTTTTGAGGTTGCTGCAAAATCTTCCGTACTATTACGGAAGCAATCAAGCAATTACGGAAGCAATTACGGTATTATGTTAGTTTTTGCGATGTTTTTATACTTCCGCCCAAGACTAATGGTGCTACAAAAACATATTTTCTAGCTTTATTTGTATTTTTCCAACTTTTTAAAATTAACGAAAATGATACCATTTTCGTAAGCATACTGTGTTTTATTCGACAAAAAAATTAATCCACAAACTTACATCCAATATTAGGAAAATTTTCAATATGCTAAGGCTTTTCGTAAGGTACCTCCAAAAAGCAAATAATCCCGTTTCAGATTCGCAGGGCCTGATTTCTTGGGCAATATCAATTTCGGAGAAAAATCGTCTGATCGAATTTGGTGGCTGAGCTGACGCCAGTGGGACAGACTAACACACGGACAGAGAGATAGATAGGAGGCAGATGGCTTGCCGTAAACCAATTTTTCTGCAGCATGGGCCCTTACAACCTACATTCCGACTACACAACGTGATATAGAAATCATTGTACTACATGTAGGAACAAGATTTAACCTTTTTTATATTAGGGCCGCCCAATTCAAGTTTTTCTTACAACAATAGTCACTTTCCGCTGCAGCGTTGCAACACTTTCTTTTTAGGACCTAAGAGGCGAGAAAGTAAAAATGTCCACTAGAATTCCGGAACAGTTTCAATATAGTAGTAACCCCATCTTGGTGCCGTGCATCTAACTCACGCCGGGCGCCCACACATGAGGTGCTCATCCGACATGCGATTGAACGCAAAACGACGCTGGCACAGAATACACTGCCGTGCTGCCATGGAACGTGCTCCTATGGCTCTTACGATCTCGGGGATTTGCGCATGTGTGAGTCGGACGTGACGTGAGGATGTTCATGTATAAATAATCATACACATATTTCTTTGTGGGAAAACAGCACTGGTTAGTATGAGCGGAGCCTAGACCGGAGAGGAACTAAATATGTTAATAGACAAACGATGAATAATTTAATAAGCAATTTAAAATAAGTTAGTAAATTAAGTCACAAGTCACATTCAACAGTTATGAAATAAATAAATAAATAAATTTTAAAAAATTGAAACTGTCAAATAATTGAATAAGCTCAGTATGAGGCAAAGGGGAGTGGGGATCAGAAAAGGAAGTGTCGAGGCGATGGTGCGGACGATCTTCTGTGGCGCTCTTTGATTTCAGGTGCGGAAGAGGCCAAAGACTGGAAGGAGAACGGGTGACGCCCGCACCAGGAAATAAATAAATAATTTCGAAAAAGTCTGGTAGATCAGTATGTACTCGGCTTCTGACGGCAGATATTTACCGTAATAGGATGTAGGTATTGTAATGGCTTAAAGGCCTTCGGTCTAGCCACAATGTATGAAGTTACGTAATTTATAAATACAATAATTACCTATTAAATAAAAATAAAATAATTACTTTGCACATGCAATGTCTGATGTGTTTGTTTATTGAACTCCAACTCGCTTTACATGAACAAAGCACACACACACACACACTCACACACACACACACACAAACCATTTTCTCTCTCCTGTAACACCTATCATTATTTAGGAACTTCACTATGGTTAGCAAAGAAAATGCCAACTGCTGTCTTTTTCATACTGCAACAGACAGTGGCATACTAATACATGGCCAACATGTAACTTCACATGTCAATGGCACTAATATGGCAGAACTAACCGAGGGATTCGCGATGTCTCAGCCGTTCTGCGAGAACGCGGACGCACCTAGATTCCAGCTAGAGAATCCAAACCGCCGTAGGCCGTAGCCGAATCAGGTGCTTGGCCGTGCCCCTTGGCCAGGCCGCGTCTTATTGAGTCGGCGGTTCCAAGACTCGTGTGCATTTCCAATAGTCAAACCCAAACTGGGCACGCTCGAGATATTTATACACTGTCAGGACAGCCACGCGAAATTTGCGTTCCAATTATAATCCTGGTGCTTGTAGTGACTAATCTGCCATATACATTGCATATTTCGAAAGCATTTTATGATGGCGATTTTAATTTACTGTTGAACTCACATGGCAAAATCGTTCTTGTTTCTTTGTTCTCCTCGGTTGCTGGAGCGAGCACCTCCTTTTCACATAATATCCTCCGCTTCTCTGCGACTTGCTCCCAATACCTGACCAAAAGTGCTAGCTGTTTTCTGCTTAGAGTTTCCCGTTTGGGCAAAAAGATTCTGTGAAGGGTGAAGGTTACCCGTTCACAATATAACCCCATTACTACGACGTGTGATGGATGTTGAGAATTTCTTTCTTCCTGTGCTGCTATGAAGGTCTACGGATTGGAACACGTGTGTAATTTGATTACCACGCCGGAGGTGTTGGATTCGGTCGCTCTTGTCACCAGTCACGATTGATTCATTGGGGCTCTGTCTTGTCCCAGGAAGGGCAAGAGGCTTTGGCGAAACTTTACCTGGGCGTGATGTGAGGAGGGCGAAGACATTGTGTGGCAGGGTCCACCCCATCTCCGTGGCCGTTGAGCGTAACCGCTGCGTAGGGTTATTGAGAGAGGCAGCCGGGCGTGGCAAATTAGGATGGGCGCGGCACGCTGGGCGGCGGGAAACAGGAATGTCAGCCATTGCAATGCATGGGGACCAAATGTCGATAATAAGTCTTCAATGAAGACAAATGACCTTTGAGTCGTTGAGCGTACGAAAATATTAACCACCACATCAGCAGCAAAGAAAGTTAATACAGAAAAAGATCGGGAAGGGGGAGTTAGAGAAATCAGCATACGGAAGAACGTAGAGAATCAGGGAGTTATCAAGCTCATGGAGTTAAGCTTGGACATATGCTCTGTGAGTAAGAGTCAAACAAATAATTGCTAGTTTCATTGAAGGATAATTATTTAGGAGAAATTTAAGAACAGAATATTTACTTCATGTAGTCACAGTGACCAATTATAGACCATATAAAAATGGAAGAGAAAAGAAGAAAGAATATATATTACAGAAAGACGCACAACAATCCATCGATTACAAACGAAGACGTACAGAATAATCTTTACACGTTTTATACTGGCACTGTATTTTTATCCTTATTTAACATTTCTGCAGCAAAAAGAGACAATAGTGCTTACTAACTTTAGTTATTTTCAAAAGATAAATGCCACTATTACGTTTCACTTAATACACAAAATGTAAATGATAGAGACGCGTAAATAGCCTTCTTTTGCACCTTTGTATAGGTCCTTCGTGACACTGAATGAAAGGGAGTGTTACCTCTGGTTTACACCTACTTATAAATTAAACTTAAAGCCATTTGAAGACTCGCTCTCAAAATTTGTGTAATTTCATCTCTTAAATGTTTCAGTCACGAAACTGCTCCAACGAAGGGAGTACGTATTTCCAGTGAGTTTTTACCTTGGCATGAGAATTGGAATAATTCTCGCTTTTAAAGGCGAAGGTAATTCGAAACCAGACGGCTTTTGAGCCCACAGCAGGATTTTTTGCCTTTGGCGTGGTGTGGATTTCGTCAATAGAAGCTCAATTACAGATCGATTCACCTTAACGTTTCGAAAGTGATACAGATACGCGTGAGGGATAGAAAAATGTAGAAAAAAGGAAAAAATAAAATTGAAAGCAATTGGAAAAAACGAACAAGAAGATGAAAAGAGAAGTAATGAATATAAAAAAAGGCGACGTAAACCTAGAGAAATACAAAAAAGTGAGATTAAATTAACACAAAAACAATAAAATAATGAAAAAAAGGAGGAAAAGATAATTGAATGAAGTGAAAAAAAGCGTCGCCAGGAAGAAACGAGTTCAGGGTGACTCCATTAACGTTATGGAATTAACGAGAAGCGCACACTCATCAATAACACGTTAAATGAGATCAGTATAAATAAGATCTTCCGAAATTCGTTGGCTATTTTTGCCAATATAATCTGGTCACCGGACAAAAACAGGTTTGAGCAAGCAGACAATGACCCCAACCAATGAACGCGCGGTGAAAAGAGAATACAAAACGCGCAGGCCGAGAGAAATCCGGGCCACCGCACGCCCCGCCCCCCTCCACGGCGCCGCCTTCCGGAATCCTCGCAAAAATCGGCGTCCTCCCTGGGGAAACCCCACCCGTCCCCGTCCTCTCCCCTCCCCGGCGCGCCAGAAGGGGATCAGGGCGGGCGGCGCTGCAAAGGCCGTTCATCAACGCCTATCTAGAGACGGCGGACGCGATTAGCCGTTGCTTCAAAAGAGGGGCCCCCGCGCCCCCCTTCCCGGCGGCCCCTTGCTTCGCCACTCGTCCCCTCCGCCCCCCGCCCCCTCCGCCCCCGCCCCCGCCGCCCCCGCCGCCCCCCGCCCCCCAGGGGCCTCCCGTTCTCTGCCGTCTCCATTCGCCCCCTCTGTCCCACGCCGTCCCCCTCGTGGCCCCGGGCGGCGTTTGCAGCGCGCGCATGGAGGCATGTTCAAGTGTGCAGAAATTTAAATGGCGCTAGCGGCGCTGATACGGCGTTCTGCCGCCGGCGACGGCGGAGAGCGGAGCGGAGCGGGGCGGGGCGGGGCGGGGAGGCCACGAGAAGGGGAGGGGTGGCGAACGCAGATTTATCAGGAAACCGCCGCGGAAAGGGAGATTTCAAAGAAGAGCCGCTCCTCTGTCGGGGGCGACGAGGGGAAGGAAGAGGGCTGCCATGCACCGGGGCTCCTCGTGTGCTTCATCTGCAGGCGAATGGATTTTAACGGCGAACATGATGCAGGGGGAGGAAACCGTCTAGTGCCCCTTGTTACATGTACACTAAGTCATCGAAAGTATCCGGACGCGTGGCTCAAAATGACACCACTTCGTGGCGCCCTCCATCGGTATCTCTGGAATGCAATAGGGTGTTGGTCCACCCTTAGCCTTGATGACAGCTTCCACTCTCGCAGGCATAGTTTCAATGGGGAGAGAGGTTTCTTGGGGAATGACAGACCATTCTTCAGGGAGTGCTGCACTGAAGAGAGGTATCGATGGAGGTCGGTGAGACCTGGCACGAAGTTGGCATTTCAAAACATCCCAAAGGTGTTCGATAGGATGCACGTCAGGATTCTGTGCAGGCCAGTCCATGACAGGAATGTTACTGTTGTGTAACCGCTCCGCCACAGGCCTTGCAGTATAAGCAGGAGCTCGATCGTGTTGAAAGATGCAGTCTACATCCCCGAATTGCTCTTCAACAGCAGGAAGTAAGAAGGTGTTTAAAACATCGACGTAGACCTGTGATGTGAGAGTGCCACGCAAAACAACAAAGGATGCAAGCCCCCTCCATGATAAAGACGACCACACCATAACACTGCCGCGTCCGTGTCTGGATAATTTTGTTCACATAGTGTATGTAACAACATTTCTGGTCACCTCGTATTTTCAGCTTTTTGCACTAATTTGCAAATTCTATTCTCTTCAATATACAGAGACATGCTAAAGGAAACATGTAAGTAAAATGAATGCTAGATGTTGATTTAGCCGTGATCGCTCAACTATTGTATATTCCTGGCCAGGGTGTACAAATGATTTGCGTCGGTTCGAATCTTCATCTAAAACCGTGTTTAGCTGTTATATGCCTGTGGTTAAAATGGAGTCCTCTTATAGAAAAAAATGCTCATATAACCAACGGTTTGCGCTTTGGAGAGCTCTACTAGTAAATATTTAGCAACACAACAATTAGTTACCACAAAATGTTGAAAAAACATGCTGCTAGAGGGCTCCAACGGCTCCTGTGCTCGCAGGATCACGACAACAATGGGCGAGCGCTATGAGCATAAAATTACCTTGGGCATTACAGGGTTAACTTCTGAAGTAGCATCTACAACTGGAGCTTTGTTGACACAGAAGGCCATTAGTGACGTGCTGACCTTCGCATGACAATCTTCATATGAATATCATGATCACAAATTTTCTCTCAAAACAGGTCAAACTAATTTTCTATTCGATAAAATAAATGTTTTATAATAGTTTTTAAAACAAACAAAAACAGTAGGAATATAATGTAAAAAAACTTATGTGATCATATATATTTCTGAAGAACAAATTTGTTTGAGAATATTTCATGTTCATTTTGTGTTTCATGTTCATTTTGTGTTTTTCAAAAACGAAAGAAACTCCTTTCAGGATTAAAAAAATAGTTTTGATAAACAATTCTTTAAAAAACTGCTAACTGATTTTCTTCTTTGTCCTCAACTTCTTCAGAAGAGAAAAGATCCTTTGCATCAATGCACCGCAGATATAAAATATATTTGATAATTATATGAAATTCGAAATAATTATACGAAAAGTATAAAATTGAAGTTCTGGAAGAATCCCTGGTTACGAAAATTGGATAAATCCAGGTGGTAAATTTAGAAAATAAATCCTCTAACATGTGGTGTAACCAGAATACATGTACTGTGGGTCCTTGATACCAAAAAATCGAATGACGCCAACACGTCCATCCATCCGTCCGTCCGTCCGTCCGTCCGTCTGTCAGTCCGTTCGTCCGTCCGCCCGTCTGGTCTGTCTGTCTGTCTGTGTCTGTCTTTCTTCCGTCTGGCCGTACGTCTGCGAACAACGTTAGCGGCTCAACCGTTTCTTCAAGCCGTTAGCGGCTAAACCGTTTCTTCAGCCGCGTTTCTTCAAAATTGATATTCCGCCATCAATCTGCCTTATGTGTGGCCCATTGAAGTTCAAACAGAAATTTTAATTTTGGGGAATTCATTACGTGAAGCTCCAGGTCCATTTTCCCAAAAAAATAGATCCCATCGCATGCAGGTCTCACATTCATTGAAAACCCTAATTTTTTGAAAATTGCAAAAGTTCAAAATTTTTCCGGAGTCTTCCTACAACTAAAATATTAAAGATAGAGATTCTTTCCTTAATGAACTCTGTTTCTTCAAGATAGATTTTGAAATTAAGTCATGAACAATTTTTGGAAGATTTGAGTAATTTTAGCTTAATTTTGCCTGAAAATACGTCACGTCACGACCATTGTAGAATAATTTGTTGGAAAATACTCTTCCTCAATAGGAACCCGAAATACGAAATAGCTTGCCTTTGACACTAATAGAATCGTTCCCCACAAGCGCCAAGAATTTTAGAAACAAATTAAATTCTAGCAACGAATGTGCAAGTGATAGCGTCAGAAAAGATCTGATGAGGTAGTACAGCAGCTGCAAATTTGATTCTTTAGTGCTACTTATTGTATGTGTATTTACATATATATGCCTGATTCGCCACCAGACATGATGACCAAAGAAAATTAAATAAATTATGTCTCTAATTTTTTGAATAGAGTCAGCTTCCACGAAATATTTTTTTTTATTTTTCCCGCAACTGTAACAAGTTGTTGTTACAGTGGATTTATTCCTTCTAAAAATTAAGCATTTCGATGTCTCAAGGCTGTGCTTGGGTGGGAATTCTCCCATAACTCTCTTTATGACAAAAATTAACTGAAAACATATTTTCCGAAATTTTAAGGAAGTCGGGTTTACCAAATTTGCAATCTCCCTAACTGTGATTGGAATTCAGTCGATCAAATCAAACTGTATTTTCAGACATAGTGACGGCTGCTGATCGATGATAAGCAAACGCTAATTTTCGGAACTAAAAAAGATATCTGATCAGTATATGGAATGGAATTTAAGGTTTACCGGTACTTCATTTAATTATGCAGAATTTAGTGTGGTTTTTCGTATTGCAAGTTATTGTATTATAAATATTGATTTTGCAAAATATAAATGATTTGAAAGAATACATACATTTTAAAATTACCGTGTTCTTTGTTTTATATAATCATTTTGAAGGCGTTTTAGGAAATCTGGTAACACTGTTTCATGCACTTTTCAGAAGACATAATAATATAATATTCAACTGGTTTATAATTTTAAGCTTTACTGCACGAGTTCATGTTTTGAAAAGAAATGACGTTAGGATTAATGAAACACCACAAAGTAGTTGCATACGCTATGTTATGGCATAACAGCATTATAAATTTATAAGAGGTTCAGGATTAATTTTGACCAACAACGTTTTTGCTATGTCACATGTATTTGCCTTCTAAGCGAAAAACCGGTAGCGAATGTTCCGTTTACCGCTATCTATACCACGATTCCCTCGCTCGATTGGCTAAATATGTGATGACCCAATTATTCATGCCATAACTTGCAAACACGTTATAATCTGTGCTAAAAGTGTCCTTTTATAAACAATTTCTTGTAACGAAAAACGTCGTTTATTATGCTGGAATACAAAAGAGCTATTTAAACGTTCATCAAAGGACTTTCTCACAAATTTAATTTCGAAATATCTTCAATGTTTCCCAGAACTCTAACAACATCGTTGTTGATATTGCACTTGAAACACAACAAGGAGGTTTCATGTTTGAATTACGAGTTTCGAAAGTTTCGAAAGTTTTGAGAGCTAATAAGCAAATTTTGCAACACCAGATTCTCTTCCCATCCATGAGCATGGGTATCAAAAATGAATTTTAGTTTTTGTTGCTGTTTCAACAATATTGCGCAAAAATAATCACTGTAATTTCGAAATTATATAATTACATCATTACAGTTTTTAAAAACCCAAAACAGTGTAATGCCTCCCCATGAATATCGCTGCTTTTTATCTCTCATTACGTGAATTTTTACGGAAGGCAAATATCATTCAATTAACTAAATTTTAAAATGCATATTTGAAAGTGATAGGTTATCACAATAGATGCAGTTAACAAGAAGGATGACCTCCTGCCACAATTTCGATTGCAATTAACCAGCACTATAACACGTAACAACAACAAAACAAAAATGTTAAAAAATGCAACACAGAGAGCATTATACTTCGTATTAAAATACGTTGGACATGCGACATGCAACTCCCTCCCTAAAACAAATACTCGTCAGTGTGTCCACCGGCTAACCAACAATCTCATCTCTTCTTCGCCTTAAAAAAAGTTACCGTTACAGGGCAGTAAGAGAAGAAATAGAAGTCTGTGTCTTATTAACCGACATTGTTCATGTAAGAACAGGTCGACTTCCAAGAACTCGCATATTCTTGCATCGGGAACTTCACACTATATTGAAGTATAATTACACAAAAAGACAAGTTTAACATCTTATCTTATACATAGTAAATTGTCTTCTTACACGTAGTTTATATATTCAAGTGGGACAAAAGTCACATATGTAAGTACATATGCTGCCGTACATTCTACATGAGCCGAGAGTGAACATATTACGCACGTCACCCATAGTTCTCCTACAGAATATTTACAAGGCAAATCAAGTTCTCTGCTTCTTCTTCTTCTTCTTCTTCTTCTTCTTCTCCTGGGATGGAAAATGTTCCTGGTAGAACTTACAATGCGGAAGAGACAGAAGACATGTCGTTCGGTCCCTCGCGGAAGGTGGACTTTTCCATCGAAAAAATTGGAGCTACAGCCAAAAACAAGACTAGTACCATATTTTTTACAGTCCCTTATTATATAGATGGAGAAAATTTAATGAAAAATTCGGAGCGGTTTTGGAGAAAAAAGTGGGAAATTTCACACGCAAATTATGCAAAAACTACTAGTTTTTTAAAAAAAGTACATGTCCTTTGACCTTTTTTTAAAGAGCTAGTTTTTTACATCTTAGTATTTCTAACACTTTTTTTGCAATTTTTTGCAACCGAGCGATACCCGACTAGCACCATATTTTTTTTACCGTCCCTTATTACAAAAGTGAAGAAAATTTAAAGAAAAAATTTGCAGCGGTTTTTGAGAAACAAAATTTTCAAAATATCAAGTGCAAATAACGCAAAAATTACTCGTTTTTTCTAAAACTTTTGAAAAACATGACATTATTTAAAGTGCTAATGTTTTACAACCGACTTTGAAAATCTCTTATCTTCAATTTTGTAGTTTTGACATTTTTTTGCAACGAAAATTATACCTGCGTCTTTCTCTTAAACGTTCTTTGCACTATTCAACAAGCAAATTTAATAAAAAAAATTCAGGCCATTTTTTTTATTTTAGAAAAGGCCGAAAGGCATCAAGTAAAATTAAAATAAATGTTTCAAACTCCTGGAGTCGCTACATCAGGCAGAACGACTGGGGAATATCAATTTGAAGAAAGTCGACTGAACAACTGTTAGGCGCTTACGTTGACCATAGACGGACGGACGGACGGACTGACTGACTGGATGACTGACTGACTGGATGACTGACTGACTGGATGACTGACTGACTGGATGACTGATTGACTGGATGAATGACTGACGGATGGACGTTTCGCCATCAATCGATTTTTTGATCTCAAAAAGCAACAAAACATGAATTTTGGTTACACGACGTGTTAGACAATATGTTTACTAAATTAAACAACAGAATTTATCCACTTTTGCATGACCAGACACTAGCTATAAGAGTTTTTCTGGCGAAAATTCACCGTTTTCCGGCGCACATAACTTTATTTTCTTACGAAATATGCCTTAGTAAAAAAGGATAATTTGTTGCGTCTTCGCAACACATCTCTTGGTACGCATTGAGGCCACCTGGAGTAATCTTCGTTTACGTTTTCGACTGTTTTTTGTCACGTCACGTTGCAATCAGTGCCTTTTATTCTTTAGGCCAGGGGATTAGCGCCCCTTAGTGACTGCGGATCCCAGACGGTGTCACCCGCGTAGGAATCCACGGTATCTCGAGTTGCTTACCATCCGTGACTTTAAGTTATAGCATTAAGGAGGAGCATAGTTAAGCTATTCGGCTAACGGCGTCAGCAATGGATACTCCGGACAGGAATTAGAACGTAGACACTTACATTGTGGAACCAGGCGAGCTTGTACGTTTTGGGATTGGCTCGGATGTTGCACTCGAAGTAGACGTCGTCCCCTTCCTTGATGTCGTCGGGGTTGAGGCTGGATCCCATCTTCAGCGTCACCACCGGCATATCTGTAAACGTTAAACAAAGAATTAGTCAAATATTAGCGAAGATGATTGTGAAATTTAAGGAGTTTTAAATGTCTGTTTACGTGTCTCACAAATATACGTTCTTGTGGGTCTGTGACTTACATCGTGTTCGGGTACTAATTTACTGTTCGCCTTGACCCATTGAACAAATGGAGGATAACTTCATTCGGTTCTCGACACTGAATATAAATTTTCTCGCCATTAGGTCACATGATATATTTTTATTTGTGTGTTGACGTTAAATAAATAAATGCATTTGAATATTTACTGAATTTTAATTTACACCTTTTTTTATGAATTATCAAATGTCTCTTTCAGCAAACTCTTTAAATACTTTTGATAATTATAGATAATAGCATTGGAGTTGACAAGATCGAAAATCATTGTAAGTATACATGTGGAGAAGAAAAATTCACTCTAGGGCCCGGTTCAGAATACAACTCTAATCCTGCATTGTCTTCTCAAAACCCCATAAAAATATAAGAGGTGTAGTCAAAAAAATAATTTTAATTGTATTTCTAAAATATGTATGTATTACATTAGTCATAAACTATTTTCTATTCCACAAGTATCATCATTGTAAGCCAATTCTATATTGTATGACCGCGTGGAATTGATTGACAGAAGTTGAACATTTCCTCCACGAAAATACAAATATGTTTTTATGCCTCAAAATTTGTTATCGTCCTGCAATTCTTCTTTGATTAGAAAAGTGCTTGCATTAAAAATCATTGAACATTTTTGTCACATTCCCAAGATCTCATTATCAGTTTATTTAATACAGAAACTACCTCTATTTTCTTCCTTATGGACATGGCCAATTATTGAACCTTATGATAACGTGTCGCCACACAGTTTACCTCTGGACGTGACCCCCTGATATTTTCTAACGTTTATGCCAAGACAATTTAGACAACAAGGCCCTCAGGCCGGTTCGCTCTACTGCAATCGAGTATTTACCCCTCTTCTCATTGTCCTACAGAAGTTGCACGTCTTCGGAGCCCGACTCCGCGTATCCCCAAACCTCATCCTCTAAGACCCGAATCCCGTTTACTCCGCGACCAATCTTCTGCCTGCCCGCTCTCCCCTTTGCTGTCTCTCGCGCTCTCTGTCTGGTTCACGGCTGTTCCGATGCAAGCGCCTCTGTCGCCGTCCGCGTCTTCAAGCGGGCGTGGCCCATCCGGGGACAGCCTCCACCTAGCAACCCGTCTTACTCCCCTGTGTCCAACCTCGCCCGCCTCTTCCCCGCTGCCGCCCGCGCCTCGCTCCCCGCTCCGCCCCGCGCCGCCCGCGCCGCCCCCGCCGCTCGAGAACGCTGCGCCCGGAGATAAAAGCGGGCCTGCGTAATGATAATGCCGAGCGCTTTATGACTTGTCTGGGCATCGCAAAGTTTACTCCTCGCGTCGACTGCTCAGAGTTGCTGGGCGAAATGAAAAGTTGAGAATATATGGCGAGGGAAGAGCTTTAGAGTCTCCGAATTCCGAGCGAATTATACGATCGCGGCTGAGGGGGGGCGGGGTGGGCGGGGGTGGTTGGGTGGGGGCGGGGACGGGCAGGGTTGTGACGAGGCGGCGTCTCAGCCGGTGCGGGGATCGCCGGTGGAGGGTGATGCGGGGTGGGTGGAGGGCGGGAGGGGGCGGGAGGGGCGGGAGGGGTCGGGAGGGACGGGCGGGGCCTGGGGGGCGGGAGGGGTGCGGGAGGAGTGGCGGGGGATTGAGCGACGGCGACGCCGTCGGCGAGCTCCAATACATTCTACTTCCCCGCTGCTTATCGCGTCCGCTGGTTCATCCCTCCGGAGGCTGCCTCAGAAACCAATGTCTCGAGATTC
This sequence comes from Acheta domesticus, assembly GCA_031308135.1. NCBI lineage: Eukaryota > Metazoa > Arthropoda > Insecta > Orthoptera > Gryllidae > Acheta > Acheta domesticus. The sequence continues at coordinate 4,034,755 of JAHLJT010008446.1, read as the reverse complement.
TTCCTCCTGCTTTCCAAAGCTATATGAACGCACTGAGTCACCGATAAGAAGGACCAGAGAAGGTTAAAATTCATGAGATCTCAAATTATACTCATATCCTCAGTAAACCTGTTCCCCAATTCAAAAGGTTCCGTCTCTGCGAAGATAATCAACGACAATGAAAGATGAAAGTTCTTTAACAAGTCTGTTTTATACGCAAATACCTAAGAAGATAATCTGATATTGAGAGAGCAAAAGATATTTTATGGACAAAAGTTAGTACATAATACTCATTTACTGTAGTTAAAAGCTAGGTTTCTTACATATAATAACTTATAAATGTTACAATACAGTGGAATATCCATTATTCTGGACTAAATAAATATACTTTTCGAATAAATTTTGAACTGATCACGAGAAAAAAACGCCAGACATTATAAATGAAACACCAAAGAAACTATATTGATTCAAAAAATGGTAATATGTAGTACCTACTAAAGAGATGCGAATTCCTTATTAAGTACTACATTGTAAATTATAATATTCTTTCTTCGTAATTCGCACATCTTTGAATGTATGGCACACAGTAATTTTTTAATGCCTTCGAAGTTTAAATAAATCAATAAATAAGATAATAAATTAAATAATAGTTTAAAAACATGCTTGAACAAATAAAGAAAATATTTCCATTATCGGTAGTTTTCTAAGTTTCTGTTGACCTTCTTACATGTCATTAGCAGGAATAATGAATGTTCAATTTACTTCCTTTTCGGAATTTATTTTAAAAACCACTAACTCAATATTCTTGTTCGTACGTTTTGAGAATATATAGTCTCAAAAAAGACTCAGGAAAAATAGAAAAGAAGGCTTTAATTTAAGAACGTTTGAATCATAATATTGTAAATTGAATAAATGTTTATAGGTAAAAAGGTTTCCTTTCAGTCAGAGTAATCGATACAATCATAACATGAAACATTAATTTCTGGAATCTCGCTTTGACAGCTGCCTGTGACGATTGGAGTCACGGACGACATACTATTTTTCTAATAGACAGAATCGCCCTGAACAATACAAAAAAATGTACATAACATTTCACATAATTGCCATGAACTTATTTATGAAATTTTCAAATACCTAACTTCCTGTTGTGAGGCATATTTGCACAAGAGGGTGACATTCACTACTCGTAATTTATACATTTAATCAACTAAAAATAGCATATCATTGTCCTATATTACACTTCACGGATGCAAGCAGTGAGAAAAAATATTGTCCATGAAACTTAAATGGAAATCGTGATATGTATCGTCATTGTATTAATTAACAATTTAAATTTTTGAATATTTCATAAGACATAAACCTTGGCCGTGATCAGAATTCATTCTTTTCGCCGAGTGGGCGTACCGGCATGGGCGTTGATAGTCTGACAGGCTACATTACAACGCGACACCTTGGGAGGGGACAAGCAAAGTGTCACCTTGGTTGTTCTTGTTCGCATTTGTAGGCCAAAGCATCAATGGACTCGTTTTATAAGAAATGTATCAACAGTAAACGGAAATAAATATAGCAACTTGATTATTGTAGATGCGATTTTTACCATATTGAAAAAGATTTTAATACACTTGAATACATTTTTGAAATTAGATGGTTTTCACGACTGTCATAAATACCTATTACCTATCAATAACTAACAATATAGAATATATTCCGTGACCGGAGATGCGTTACGTAAATAATAATAATAATAATAATAATAATAATAATAATAATAATAATAATAATTTCTAGCAAACATCACATGGAATGATTGATGCGCTTAAAACCTCACTGAATGCAATTTCTTTTTGTGCAGACTATTTAACTGGACTGACACTACATTACAATACATGACACTACATACAAAGAAACATTTTTTTTCGAATCGTCATGGACAACGGTGTAATATTCTCACACGTGTCTTCATTTTATTACAAATCTGCGAGAAGAATTCTGATTTTCCGTCCTCTTCTAAACCAATTCACAAACTTATTTCGGAGTGAAAGTTGAAAGGAGTAAAATATAAAACAGTAGTAAACATTTCCTCTGTTAAGTAGACAATGCAAGTAAACAAATGGCCCGTAAATTCATCGCTATGACTGGTCAAATAGTGCTCTGTTTATACATAGCTACGATGCACATCTTTGTTCGGGCAGGAAGTCGTCATTGTCCCGAATTAGTGTTCGGTTCTCCTGTTTCTGACGCGCCCCTTAAATCTTTTCCATAATCTGCGCGCAGCAAACGGTCCATTCCGCAGTCCAGCGCGCAGGTTGCGCCGCCGATCAGGGCCATATTGTTATGCACTATCTTAGGCTGCACACTAATGGGCCCGCTGAACACCGCGTGCATCGCTCACCCGAGGGCCCCTCGCACCCTCCGTCTCACCCGCGTGGCCCGCGGCGTCGCCGGCGTCCCCCGGGGCGGAGCGTTGTAGCGGCTACGAATACAACTCCCCCCTCCCACCCCCTCCCTCCCCCCGCGGGGCGGCGCTGCTTGTCGATACGGCGGCGGAGAGGTGGCCGACGCCCTGCCCTTCCGACTGCTCCGAGCCCCAACTGATGCAACTACGAGTCGTATAAGCAACTACGATTGATTGATCGTGATTCCGGGCGCGTCAACCTACTTAGGTCATTGGTCCCGTGAGTGTAGTGCGTATTTTCATCGGGTGGTGGCGGTGTTCTTTTCCCGCTGCATGGTGAGATCCGCCTCAACCGGGACAAGCTCTAAGCTTCCGACCGCTCTCCCGGCATGTGTGGTAGTGTAGTGCATGTTTGTGTGTGTGTGTGTGTAAAGGCTGAAGATAAGACAAAGAAGAGGAAGGAAAGATCGCGCGCGGTCCGTGGCCCGTTTGTTATGGTACTGTTCCGGCATTCGCCTGGTGTTGATTGGAGAAACTACGGTAAACTACCGATCAGAGCAGCTGGCCGCTAGAATTCTCCTCCGGACAGCGACTGAATTCGAGCAGCTGCTGTCGAAAATCGAGCCGCTGTCGGGATTTGAACCTAGGACCTCCAAGTCAGAGAGACTGCAGTAACATCAGTTGATGCACTGAGTCATTTTCTCCCGGTTGCAAATACTAGTCGGTCTGATGCAACTGCGAGTTGTATGTGACTAGCGATTCATTTATTTCGTCACGGGAGACAGACTTTGATTTCTTGACGGGAGGATGCTTAACTTTATTGTGCAATTAGGGAAACAGCATTTGCCAAAACCTTTTTTTTAAGAAAAAACCTTCTTTTCCTCGTTCTTTAAGACGTGTTAAATCATGTTTTTTTAAGACATTAATAGTGTTACTCTTAAAACATATTGATGTTTTGCTTACTTTTTCATCATTTACTGATTCATGCTTACTTTTTCAAATTTTCTCGTAAGTCGTTGAGTTTCAGAATTTACAGCTTATAAACACAGACCAGAGCATTGCGACTAACTGAGCATTGGGACGGTTGTTCAGAATCACACGTTTCTTTTGTAGTCATTTTGCTGAGGATTTCCAGTTTATTATATGTGAAACCATATGCTCCTTTCAATAATAATATCGTCTACATTCAGTAAGATCGGACAAATATGCCATATTGCTAAATTGGTCTATTTCTACAAATTGCGATATTGGATCTGAACTGCCCCTTCCGCCAACACGCATGCGACGCGCTCGGGGCAATGCAACCAATCGCAAGGCCCCGTCAGCCTCGGAATGTATATCTTGCCATGAAACAGTCGGACCGTAGTCTACAAACCACCAGAGCAACTCCGAAGTACTTCAGTGCAACGTCTACCTCTATTCATTTCGAAACCGAACGCCTCTTGCGGGCCGCTGTTCAAACTTCTGAGCAGAGGACCTTCCACCCACCGTTCCGCGGACGTCCACTTCACGTGACCCTGCCGCCCTCGCCCGCGCGCTGCCCGCGGGGCACCGCCACGTCGCATCGCGGAATCTTCAACTGCTATTCACCGGTGGGCTAGTCGCGCCACGCCCCCTTTGAAACAACACGCGCGGTGCAGCGCGCTGGCAACAGAGACCCCGCCACTGCGCTATCGAGCGTTTCGCGCCACTTCTTCCATTGAGGCCGAAGTCCGGAACGACCCTTGGCCAATGACACAGCGGGCGCAGTGCAAGCGTCGAGGCGCCGGGACGGGCGAGGTGACGTGGGGTGGGGTGCGGTGTGGAGGGGCTGCGCTATCTCCGGCGCCTGCCACGAGCGCTCGCCGGCCCGTTTCCCGCCGCCCTCCACACGCGGCGCTCGCTTCCGGGAACACCGGAGGCGGCGGACGAGCGGAGGGGAGCGGAGGGGACAGGGACCGGGAGAGATGGCTCAGCAACTGATGGCACCGCTGTCCCGCTGCCCGGGAGGTCCTCCGTTCCAGTCCCGATTGGGGCAGGATTTTCGACACTAGCTTGTCAGCTAGGTCGAATTCAGTGGTTGGCTGGAAGAGAATTCTAGCGGCCGGCAGCTTTGGTCGGTTAGTTTTCCGTGGTTTCTTCGATGGGCACCAAGCGAACCCTAACCAATGGGCCACGGACCGGGCGCGATACGTACTTCACCTTCCTTGTCCTATTCTCACACTTTACTCACACGCACTTATTCTAACATGCACTACACTACTACACATGCCCGAAGACCGGTCGGGAGTTTAGAGTTTGTCCCGGCTGGAGCGGTGCCCCGCTGGTGGGAGATACCTGGTTGAGAAAAACCGCCGCTATTGGACGGTAAGTCGGCGCCGGATCTCGCCATCCAGCGGGGGGAAGTCCACCACCACCACCTCCTCCTCCTCCACCACAGCCTCCCCAAAACATGCACTACACTCACGGTACCACCGACCATAGTCGCTGACTCGCCCGGAATCACTAACAAAGAAGCAATCGATCAATCGGGTCACAATCGAGCGGCAGCGGGGAAGAAGGGGAGGAAACGCGAGCTAGTGGGGGGCTCGGAAAGGCGCGGACGTAGAGAGGGGGCAGGAGGGGTGAGAAATGGAAGGGGAGGCTCCGGTATCGCGCACGGAGCGCGGGCACACCGGCAGGGCCAGGAGGAGGCTGGGGAGCTAGGGCACGGATATCTATGATTTTGCAGTTTTGTCCGTTGCTTCAAGACATAGCCAAGTGAAATTTCTTGACATTTCGTTAGAATTGGAGGCTATGTAGATTAATATGTTAGTGCATATCGATGCATGTTTGGCCGATTTTTCCAGTTGGCGTTCATAAACCAAAGGAGCTTGTCACAGTTTACGTTTTTTTTTTATTTTCTATAGATGACCAAATAATAGTGAAAACGTAGGAAATTTCTTGATAACATGCTTTTTTAAACCAAGCAGAAGAAATACAACAAGGTATTTCACTAGTACACGAACGAGATGCTCTGTGGATGACATCGAATTAACACAACACGGACAAAAGCAGGAAATTATGGAATGAAATCACAGAAGAAATAGGCGAAACTAGTACAAAACGTGTTTGTAAACAAGGGACATAACCTCACATGCCTTATGGTTATAGTTAAGTCGTTCCTCTGTAGAAATTCGTTTTCTAAAATTCGACCTGCCTTTTTATGTCATCTCTAATTGCACCAAGTATATAAAATAGTATCAGGCGACATTCTTGTGTATTGTAAAAATCTCATTGGTTGTTTCAGTAATTCGTAATAAATTGGTATGAAATACAACAGAATTTTCGCGATCGCCGAAAACTGTGTTCACCCAGTCATCTTCTTTATATTGTCAACCAGAAGAAATTTAAGAGCAAAAGCTCTCAGCAAGCAGTTGTAATCTTCTCGCTTCCATTACATGCCACTTCTACCCAATAATTTACGGATAGATATCTATTGCAGTCGGATGCTGTGTGACCACTCAGGTCGGCAGAATCAGTCGGCCGGTCGTATCCGAACGTTTTCTTCGGCCGAAAACGGATCCACTCTGACCGTCCCCTAACTCTACGTGCATCGGCGCGGTTTATTATTTTTTTTATTTTATTGATTTATGTTGGTTGTACAGTATATTTCTACTTTGCATATGTTTGAAGCTTAGGTGCTAACTTACATTTAAAACTCACTTCTAACTCTAACATAAGGGTGAGGTTGCCCTTTTGGGTCCTCTATTCTGGTTCGAATTCGGGGAAGGTTTTTAGGAATATATTGTAGGGATATCTGTTTTCTATTCTGATGTGATTAGGATTTATTGCGAGTCTGAAGGTTGCAAGAGAAGGGATTTGGGGTAAATAATGGTAGAAGTTAGTGGCTAGGTACGTGATACGATGTCCAATGGGTTCTAGGCTGAGTTCTTCATGAAGCTGATGATTGGTGACAAACCACGGTGCTTTGGATATTGTTCTACGGCGGGACTCCGCCACCCTGCGGTCCGAGATCCCTACGGCACTATTGATTTAGCTATCTCGGACACGGGGCCGGCCAAGTACATATTATTATTATTATTAGTAGTAGTACTATTATTATTATTATTATTATTATTTTAATATTATTATTTTTATTATTATTACTATAAATACTCATATTATTACATCGTACACACGACTAATTCATTGTGCAATGAATCTGTTCTTACCGAAATTGGTTCTGAATGATTTGTAATTTGTTTTTAGATTGGTGTTTGCGTCATTTATCCCGATGGGAGAGGCATGTAGTAGCAACGGTGTTTGGCGGCGCGGTGGCAGGCGGTGGCCGGGGCGGGCGACGGCGCAACGGGCGTGCCGAAGGGCGCCGCCGGGCCTTCCGGCGCAGGCGGAAGGGGCATTCAGGTGGGCGGAGGGGGCGACGATAGCGGTGCCAGGGTTCAAAACAGGGCCTTTCAACTCGCATAGAACGGGGGGAGACCATGGCAGTGCCGCGCTCCACAGTGCTGCCCTCTTACAGGCACTAAAATACGAACTTAATAAAAACAGACATATTGTCATTTTATAACAAGTTACTGATTGTTATACATCTCACTAACGTTTCGAGCCTGTTTGGGTTTTTTTTCAAAAGATCGAAACGTAAATGAGATGTATCACAATCAATAAATTGTTATAAAATTACAATGTGTCTGGTTTTGTTATGGAACTATAACAAACAAATAAGCTATAGAACAGACGAATATATTCATTAAACTAAAATACGAACCTCTGCCAACGTTATTTAAAATGCGTGTGGAAACTAATTATTAAACAAAAATTTGCTTACTGCAAATCGGGAATCGAACCGTCTTCGCTTGAAAATGGTAACTCCACGCTTCAGGTATATCTTTAAACTAATTTTCATCCGCAACTTCAAAAAGAACAAAAGAAAACTAGCAGACACTTATTTCTTCAACCAGCGTCACTCACGTAATACAGACGTAATAATTTCCGATACCATTAGTGACATTGGGCGGCAATATGTTACGCATGGTCACAATCGAATATCTCTCCCGTTTTCGTATTTCTCACAAACTGGGGAATTTTTCTGTGCGAATGTCGGCAAGCCTGTATCTGGCGATACCAGCGCCTCCAATAGTAGCACCCTCTACCTTGTACCCAATTTGGATGGAGAGTTGCAAGGCCCTGGTTCAAAAGGTGATAGGCAGGTGAGGACGGTCGCTGTGGCGAGGTGGAGGAAGTCGATGCAGTGGTCTGCATGTTCGGGAATGAAGGCGGAGTGTCTGCGGGAAGGCCTCATGACACCGACGAAGGGATGGTTGGGCGGCTGATAAAGGCGAAGTGGTGCAGAAGAGAGGACTGCGGCCGCGGGTTAGCAGCGCTCTCTTGCCCTCTTCTAAATACACGCTTTTTCTTTTACCAAATGCGATTTTAAAATATTGCACTGCATTGGAATTATACATTGATCGGGTTTGTAGATTTTAATGAAAATATTAACACCCACTGGGTTTAAGTACTTTTTTGGTTGCGAACAGACCACTTTAGACCACATAGGCATGCTAGTCATGCAATTCAATAGGGGTGATCAGGATTACGCTGGATCCGATTTTTACTCCCCATGGTTGTTAGCCCGCGGGGTATGGAAGATGAATGATGATGATAGTGAGGGGTGAAAGGACTTCACACACACAGACATACACAAAAACACCCGTGTCCGAGACGGGACTCGAACCCGCGACCCTGCGGTCCGAGATCCCCCCGGCACTATTGATTCAGCGATCTCGGACACGGGGCCGGCCAAGTACATCTTATTATTATTACTATTATTATTATTTTATTATTATTTTTATTATTATTACATAAATATTCATATTATTACATCATACATACGAGTAATTCATTGTGCAATGAATCTGTTCTTACCGAATCAGTTAAAACATATGGACATTTCTGCATCAATTTCTTAATGAAAACATTGATAAGTAGACATTTCATCAAAATAATCAACAAGACATTCGGGAAGTAGAGTACAAACTTTGGACTTGATTCCACAAATTGGGCAAAATATCACCTTTCAGATGAAATTGCTTTTTCGAAAACTGTCAAAAAGCTCCCTAGTGTCACGCGACCTGAGCGGCGGCAGCACAATGCCGATTGATTGTTAGCGATTCCGGGATCGTGAACTACTGACGTCATTAGTCCTATAAGTGTAGTGCGTGTTTTTTCATTGGGAGGTGGCGGTGACGAGATCTGGCGCGTACCTACCGCCGACTGGCGGGGTTTTCCCCCACCTGGTATCTCATCCGCGGGGCACCGACACCGCCGGGACGAACTCTAAGCCTCTAACAAACTATAGTGTAGTGCATGTTCGTGAGTGTGTGTGTGTGTGTGTGTGTGTGTAAAGGGTGAATATAGGGCAAGAAAGAGGAAGGAAATATCGCGCGCGGTCGGTGGCCCGTCTGTTAGGGTACTGCTCCGGCATTCGCCTGATGTTGATCGGAGAAGACAAGGAAAACTACCGATCAGAGCAGCCGGCCGCTAGAATTCTTCTCCAGACAGCGACTGAATTCGCCCTCGCTGACAAGCTAGTGTTGAAAATCCGGCAGCACACTGCGATGGCACCGCCTGTGGTGAGGGTGAGGTGAGGGGGAGGGGGGCGGGGCCGGACGCGGCGGCTTGACGGCCCCGCCCCCGCCGGCGCGGTTTCCGATGGCAAGGCGCACGGTGGCGCCGCCGCGCCGCACCGCGCCGCGTCGCTGATAGCGCGCCAGACGCCATTGTGAAGCGCGCCGGAAGCCCTCGGAGCGATAGCCGCGGCCCTGTTCCGCCCCGCCCCGCCCCGCCCCGCCCCGCCCCACCCACCCCCCTCACCCCGCCAACGACCCGCTCCCGAACCCGCAGGCGGCGTCCTCTCCGACGCGTCCCCACAAACGCGTCCCCTCCGCCGCGTTCTCTCTCCGACGCGATGCGACCTCCCCGACGCGTCCCCTCTGCCGCGTCCTCTCCGACGTGTTTCCGTTGATGCGACCTCCCCGACGCGTCCTCACAAACGTATCCCCTCTGCTGCGTCCTCTCCGACGTGTTTCCGTTGATGCGACCTCCCCGACGCGTCCTCACAAACGTATCCCCCTCTGCTGCATCCTCTCCGACGTGTTTCCGTTGATGCGATCTCCTCGACGCGACTTCACAAACTTGTCCCCTCTGCCGCGACCTCCCCGACGTGCCCTTACAAACGCGTCCGCTCCGCCGTGTCCTCTCCGCTGGGACTCCGCTGATGTGACCTCCCCGACGCGTCCTCACAAACGCGTCCTCTCTGCCGCGTTCTCTCCGACGCGTCTCCGCTAATGCGACCTCCTCGACGCGTCTTCACAAATGTGTCCCTTCCGCCACGTGCCTTCGGCCGCGTCCTCCCTACTGCGACTTCATCAACACGTCCTTTTGCGCCATGGCCTCAACAATTCATTTATGAGCGTCAATTACGAGAATGTTTGGTTACCGATTTCTTCAACCGATAATGATCCGTCGGTTTCACAGACGGACGGACGGACTGACAGACTGATGGTTGGACTGACAGACAGACCGACGGGCAGACGGACGGACATTTTGAATAAAAGACTTTTTCGGTATCAGGGGACCCTAAAATGTGTATTTCCGTTGAAATCTCGAAATCGTTTTTGCGCAGCATTACATCACTTTCCCTATACTACGTCTATTACTCCGTATATACGTATGTATGCGGAAAAGTAAAAATGCTTCCTGTCCGAATATTTACTTGAATCACTGTAGATGGTTATGCTGCTCTTCCGCGTGGCGTTTGGCACCGACTGAATAGTGGTGACAGTTACTGAACATTGTGCAAAATGTGGTAAAATGGAGTAATGAATTATAGCGGGAGATAGTATTCTCAGTTAGTAATGGTGAAATTCGCCGTGAGTGGAATGAACAATGATATTCTTTAAACTACTTAGTGCCTTAAAAAATTCAAGAATGTAATTCGAATGAAATGTTTGAGTCAAATTTTGATTAGTATTTTTGAGTACTGAAGGCGGAATGTTAATGGAGTGGAAATCAAAGTATGTAGGAAGAATACAAGTAATTGTTAAACGGAACAGTATTAATTGTAATCAGCAGAAACGTCAATTTAAATTCGAATACAGTAAATATTCATGCCACAGTGCCACATTCGTGAATAGAGCCGGTACGCAAGAAGGTAACAATTCATGTTTTCGCATAGCGATAGTATGTAATGTTGCCTCAATTTAATACCAGCTAACACATGAAATGATAAAAAATGCAGAATAGTGGAATATAAAATAATCCAAGACCTCTGTAATCCATATTCAGGTATAACAGGAGGCAAAAGAGAAAAAAGAAGAAGAAGAATCGAAAGGCCACGCGAGAACCAATCGCGCGGGTTTGGCGACTAATAGTATAGAAGAATCTGCAGAATGAGCCGAAATAACACTTCGCTAAACAAGTGAACATCGCATGTAATTCAGAGAACTATTCATTTTATTTACTTATTTCGTCAAAAAAACTGTATACGACGTATGGGGGAAGAAATTATCTGCGCACATTTTCTTGAGGCCAAAATGAAAAAAATAGCAACATTTGAAAAACTAGAGAAATAATTTAGAAAAATTATTATTTTAGAAAAATAGAAATTAGAAAAATTTTTGTTCCCGAGTTTTAGAAAATCAATGTTAACAGTAAATAAACTGCTGATTTGATTTTTTCTGCATTGTTAACAAAATAGTCATGAACATGTTCTACTCCTCGTACCATTACAAGCAAAAGGAGTGCTCAACAAAACGTGCGCATAGTGAAGCTACATTTACGTCCAGAAGCAAAACAAGGGGAAATCTCAGCATTTTCTCAATGGATCAGGGAAACTGCACAAAAACCTGATCGAGATGGGAATCATTGACCCGGAAATTGAAGTACATTACGACCCGGAAGCTGAAGTACCCTCTGCCTCGACAGTTGTTCAGCCACGCCTATTCGTAAAGGGTTTGTTTATGATTCCCTTTAAGATATCATGACCTGTCGTGGTTCACAACCGTGTAATTAAAAAATAAATAGATAAAACGCAAAGCACGGAGCCACGGAACGCTTTCGATCACAGCTCGACACCTTTCCGCACACGAGCAAGAAACACGTGCACCCGTACGCACCTCCCATTCAAGACTCGGTTTTAAAATAAACATAATACTTATCACATAAAAAGTAAATTCCGAGTAATGTTAATAAAAGAATTTTTTATAGACGAGCGCATAGCACTGCATTTCCTAATTTCAATTATTTGTCATGGCGCACTATGTTTTCGTAGGACGAGGCAATCACAAAAGGAAGCGTCGAAGCCATTTACAAGTTAGCCAACTGCAAACGAACGAATGAAGGGAGGAGAGTGTAATGGGCTCCATGACACAACGACCACAGAACCTTCAATTATGTTGCCTGCACTCGCTGTCAAAAGGTCCTTTCTTCTAAAAATCGCTCTATAAAAGAAGCCGCAGGCGACGGGGCTACTTCAACACACCGACCGAGGCTGTGTGCGTGGCTGACCGCGAGCAGGGCCAGGGTGGCACAGGACTTGGAGGCCACTGCTGGGCCGTGTTCACGCACGGTCCCAGAGGCCCCGAGCACAGGGCCCCTAGTATTCAAAGGCCTTGCATAGTTCTTAAAAAAACTACTTAATTCTAAATTGTTCAAAAAATAAAAAAACGTATAAAAATGTGCTAGATTATAAAACTATACACAAAAAATTGGCATAACGGAGTGATGAGTCGCCCGTCATTGGATATTTATAGTATGGAATGTTGCTCCTTGATGTATTTCAATTTTATATTGTACAATTCCATAAAAAATTCAAACTTTAATTTGTAATATTTTTCATTGTAATGATAAATCTGTTATTTTTACTTATACATATGTGTTTAAATTTATTCTTTGAAACAAGTAGAAATAAGTAAATTAGTAATGTAATAATAATTTGGAATTATTTATTATTTTCCTTCGTTTGAGCATTGAATTTGTTGACGTTACTTTCCCTTGGCAAAAATTATTAGCTTCCAGGGTAATGAATGGCCCTTGCAATGATTTTTCACAGAAGAAGAATGTAATTGTTTGGACGAAGTATGTTTTATTTGAATTTACAATATTTATTAAAACAGAGTATGCTTTCTTGAAAGCGCATAACCTTTTCCTGAGAATCATTCGAAATATCCTGATGTTGCTACCCTATGCGGACTGAGATTGCATGCATCAAAATACACATGTGTCCCACCACCTATGGGCCACCCCCATAACTTCTAAAATGTTCACGATATAACAATGCAGTTTTCGCTTTACAATGCGAAACACTTTTAGCTCTCGGGAAACTTTATTCTTCTTTTATTTTTTTAAAATCGAACTATAAACTTCTCTCAATAGCAATGGATAAATCATAAAATGAGGAATACAATGACATAACTTATGTTAATGTTTTGATAGTAATTTGAGTACATAATTATTCGTTTTGACATGAGATTTTAAATTCAAGGGATAATATTTCATGCAGCAGCACTTGCAACTCTTACTCTTGGAAAATGTGACCTTGGCGGTACCGAGAGTGTTACAAGAAGGGAGACAGAAGTGGCAATGAGTTGTAGATGCGAACTATAGGAATCCACGGTTTTGACGCTCTGGACACAGGAACAAACACCAATATTAACTATCAAAATGAGAGATTATTTCCATAGTTTTATCAGAATTCACTTTTCCTTCTTCAGATTGAAATTCCAAAGCATAGGCTCAGCGCCACAACATTATAGTCAGCCAGTATTTGTAGTTTGTTATACATATCTACGAGTAATTTTATTTTTTGTAAATTTACAATGAGAAGTTGTGTAAAAGGAAATTATAAAATATTCCATAGGTGGAGTAATAAAAAATTATGTTTATATAAAATCTAATGAAGTATCTGAAGATATTATATTAAAAATCTTCAACCACTTACTGACACCTCATTGCGAACCGTTTAGAAGTTATGGAGTTGGCTCATAGTTATTGACTTTCAGTACAATTCATTTAACATTAAATGTGGTAACATAAAATATTATTCGTTTGTAATACAGTGACTTGTCTGTCCTCTATTTTCCTGTTTTAACTTTACATCATGGTATCTTCACCTTACAGAGCCATAAGTCACATTTGATAACATCGTATTTTCCGGAAGCGAAGTTGATTGCCCAACATGTTTGACCCTCACATTTCACCTCTTCAATGTGATATGCGATACCACTCTTTGACATGTGAAGAGTATTATCGATCAAAATATCACGTGACACCTACATCACGAATTACATTTTACGTGTGTCCTCATTTAGTCAGGAGGTTCGTGTTTGAAATGATTACTTAGTGGGTATGTTTATTTGTGGAATTTTTATGTGTTCCACTGTCATGGAATTTGGTCAATGAACTAGGTGGCTTACATCCAGAATATTTCAAATTCACAGTCACAATATTCTGTCATAATCAATACGGTTTATTCATATCACAAAATCATATCGATTTTCTGCCTGTGTCCAGGTTTCTTAAATCGGTGGTTCTTGGGTATGCAATGACTTGAACTGTTTGTTCTATCAAACGGTACAAAGAGCAAATTGCAACACACATTTTTATTTAGACCTGTATAGTTCAAAGAAAACCAACAACCTTCATGTTATTTTTGAAATATTGACCGACTCAAATAAAACTGAGTTTTGGCGAAAGGATTTATAATAACCATACTATAACAATTTTGGATTAGTATTGGAGAATAATTTTATATTTCCTTGTAGTACCTGAGTGCCACAAAGAAACTAAACCATCTTCGCCGCAAATTTCATTTTGTAACCAACAATGAAATAAAGAAACAACAAGCTCGGAATATTTCTGGTCCTTTCTTGGCGACATAACAGATTTACAAGTTTGCGAGTAGCAGAACACATTTGCGACAATCAGGTTGACGAAAACAGAGATCATTACGTATTTGCGATTTTCATTACAGGAGAAATTTGTGTCCCTATTTTAACCCTGAAACCCGTTTCGGGGTCTTATATTTCTGAAAGATATTTCGCCTTGAATTTCGTTGTAAAATTCAGGCGTAGTAAGCATGCAGTAATTTTATTTTTCACGTTGATTACAAAGGAGGAATGAAAATACCCTCATTATTAATAAGCCTTTGTTAAAATTTATCGCTAAATTTTATAATGTTTTATATTGCAACAAAGCTGTACACGAAGTGAAGCTCTCCCTGGCTCATAAAAAGAGGAGGAAAATAACGCAATACGTAACGATGTTTTGCCAAACTCGTCGTAAACCCGCTACAAGAAATTTCTGGGGAGCTGCGCAGTGTTGTTTTAAATTTATTTTATCAGAATGGAAACTAAATTAGAACGAAATGAAAATATTATTACACCCTGCTGGAGCGGGTATTGCATTCTGTTACCCAAACTAGGTCGGAATATAAAATTAAACTTTACAATCTCAGAAAGAATTTCATATTTTTTGAGATTATGCATTAAGAATAATGTACTATAGGAAATGCACAGTTTCAAAAGGATTGTAACTTGCTATTAAAATTACCGAATTTATGGATAATGGCATTCTTGTTTAAACAGTACACCATGTTTATAAAGGAATAAAATAATATTTTCCCAAACCAAGGCAATGGACATGAGTTTTCATTGGAGAAGAGAATAATATTTGGCTCTCTTCCTCATGAAAGCAAATATAACATTATTCACACTATTAACACTTTTATTTTGCATTTCCCCCTCTACTACGTAACACATCGTTTTTACTGTTTTAATATGTTATAATAATAATAATAATAATAATAATAATAATAATAATAATAATAATAATAATTCTATCGCAATCTGACTCAAAAACCGAATGGCAATGCTGTCACTCCTTCAAGAGATGACGTCGAAGCATTTTGGGCAGGAATCTGGGGGAGAGCAGATCCTACAACAAAGACGCATCTTGGCTTCAATCTGAAGTTGATGCTGCGATGTACTTGTGGAAACAGTGGAAGATGTTCACCAATTCTCGGAAGAGGACCTCTTCCAAGCAATTAAGAACATGGAAAACTGGAAGTCCCCCGGGATTGATAAGATCCAAATTTATTGGATTAAGAAATTAACAGCAATACATTCTCATCTAGCAAAGGCTGTTAATACAATTTTAGAAAACCCAAAGGAACTCCCGGAATGGCTCACTCGCGGCATCACGTATTTGCTACCCAAAGCGGGAGACAGCTCTTTGGCGAAGAACTACAGTCCAATCACTTGTCTACCAGTACTGTACAAAGTTATCACTGCAGCCACAGCTGACAAAATGTACAGACATCTAGAGAAGAACCATCTGATGCCAGATGAACAAAAAGGATGTCGTAAAGTTTCTTATGACTGTAAGGAAGTCTCGCTACTGAATAAAGTCATTTTGAATGATGTAAAGAAACGCAAACGTAATTTGAGCATGGCTTGGATTGACTACCAAAAGGCCTTTGATAGTGTACCACACGATTGGATTTTGAAGACCCTGGAGATCTATCGATATCATCCTAGACTTATTGAATTTTGCAAGGCTAGTATGAAGTCGTGGAGTACCAGGTTACTAATACACAGCGGAAAGGAAGCAGTAGAAACCAGAAGTATTCAGATTAACAGGGGTATTTTTCAAAGAGATTCACTATCCCCTCTGCTGTTTTGCATTAGTTTGATCCCACTATCTAGACAGTTGTCGCAAGCTGACTTTGGTTACAAGCTCCATGGTGATGAAAGGCCAGTACCACATTTCTTTTACATGGATGATCTGAAAGTGTTTGCTAAGAATGCAGCGATTCTCTCCCAAATGCTGTCTGTCATCGATGACTTTAGCAATGACATCTGCATGAATTTTGGACTTAACAAGTGTGCAAAAGCCAACTAAAAAGAGGGAAACTGACGTCTGAGAACATTGAAATTGATACGCAAACTGTGATTCAAGATCTTGAGCCAGGTAAAACTTACAAATATCTTGGCATTGAAGAATGTGAAACTATCTCGAACGACATAATGAAAGAGAGAGTTCGTAGGGAGTATTATAGGAGAGTGGGACTGGTCCTGCAGTCCGCTCTGAATTCCAGGAATAAAATATCTGCAATAGGTAGTGTGGCGGTACCTGTAGCCGAATACAGTTTCGGACTAGTGGACTGGACTAAGCAGGAAATTCGCATCATGGATCGAAAAACCAGAAAACTGCTAACAATGCATCATGTTTCCCACCCTCGAGCTGATGTATATAGACTTTATGTGTCACGTAAGGAAGGAGGAAGAGGCCTCAGACAAATTGAGGCCTCCTGGCACAACGCAATAGTCGGGATGAGAAAGTATATAGTCAGCCATCAAGATGACCCTATAATGAGGCAGGTCATGAAATCTGACCGAAGAATGGGAAACAGAGGAATTGTTAGTGTAGCAAGAAGCATTGCGAAGAAAACTAGGCAAGACACGTCGAATAACACAGACGCTGAACTTCTGATGCTGCTAAACATGAAATGTGAGACAAAAAATGTTGAAAAAAAGAAATCGTGGAGAGACAAACCACTCCACGGACAATACCTAAAAAGAATGGACAAGGTGTATATCAATAAAGATCAATCATTTATGTGGCTTAAAAGGGAAAAATGAAGCCAGGATCGGAAGCAGTTCTAGTAGCTCAAGATCAGGCGTTAAGAACACGACATTATGATAAAGCGGTTCTCCAAATTTCCCAAGATGATAAATACCGCATTTGATAGGAACACGTAGAAACCATTGATCATATTGCCTCAGCTTGTCCAATTCTAACAAAGACCGAATACTTTAAAAGACACGACAGGGTGTGTAGCTACCTTCATTGGCAGATCTGTACTGTCCTCGAAGCCCCAAGTGGTACGAACACTCACCAAACCGGTGACGTCTGTTGTCAGCGGTCGGATTGTGTACGATATTGTACGACCAACAAATTCAAACTGATCGCACGATAGCGGCAAACAAATCGGATATAGTTATCCGGGATTTGGAGAACAAATCGTGTTTACTTGTCGATGTTGCTGTACCTTGCGATCAAAACGTCGTTACAAAGGAAGCAGAAAAACGTCTTAAATACAAGAGTTTGGAAATCGAGTTCAGCCGAATGTGGGGCGTAAAAGCACAGGTTGTAGTTATCGGAGCTCTGGGATTTGTTCTGCAAAATTTGTGGAAGAACTTATCTAAACTTCCGGGTAATTCAAAAGACTGGAAAGTCCAAGAAATCACTTTATTTGGAACTGCCCACCTTTTGCGCAAAGTATTGTAGAGGCACCGACAGTCGCTAGATCTGCTCCTTAGGTAGGTTGTAGCAACCTGGAGTAAGTTTTATATTCGGCCGACACAGAACATCTTTAGTCGTGGTATAGAGGAATAATTAATAATAATAATAATAATAATTTTTGGAGGGTGATAAAATCGAGATATGTTGCGTACTAATTCACTGTTTTAAACAGCTAAATTATTTGTATTTTACTTATCACTTTTAAATGTTACGTTTTTTTAGTGATATATTTTTAGCACACCACCGAATCAAACTTATAACGAAATAATAGCTTTTTCGTAATATCCACTCAAACTCGAGAAAAGAACTACTGGCTTTCAAATTCGCGGAAAAAAACATTTTTACGCTGTGTTCGATAATTGTAAGTGGAATTGTTCTCTTTGAACATGACAATTTAACGTGTTATACCGGGACAAACGCTTTTTGCAAAATGTATTTTTCATCCCCCTTGAGAGCTGACAGAAAAAAACCCACAAAATGATCGTTCTCTATGTGCGAAGGCACGCTGCAGTCAGACCCATTCATTACAACACATCTTTTCAACAATGATTCGCTTATCCACTGCCGTCCAAAAATGCACAGATCTCTCAAATGAAAAAGGAATTTCAAAAAATCCTATGTTAAATGCCAAGAATTATTTGCGAGAGAATATTCAGTCGCCTGTAAAAATTCAAAGCCCTTTTTCCACTTAGAAGAGCGATAGGTTATGACGCACTTGCATGCGGTTCTATTAGTAATGCTAGAATTCCTTCTCTTCCCAGTGATCATTACCGCTCTCATATTTTACTCCAGTCGTTTTACACGGTCTTTTCCCAAGCGTGAACAATGCGCTCTCCCGTGTTAAGCGAATATTCCCTTTCTAGCTCCATTCAGGGCAGAGTTCTCTCACCATCTTTATTCCCAACCTATTATGAGTTTTATGTGGACCCGTTTTCTTTTATAATGAACATTAAATGTGTAACAAATATGAATGATTATGAGTGTTTTTAGAGTAAGTATTTTTCGGATACTATAACATTAATGTTGGCTCTAGGATATCAAAGGTTCCCTATCAATATAGTTTTCCGACATTACATTTTACTGCATCTAGTGTGTAAAATACTCTCAAAAGAAAAGAATAGCAAAACTAATTCACTAGTATAATTCTATGTCCGTATAATTAGCACACCCAACCTATCCAAAAATTAAAAAACATTATACCATAATTTTGTTCCAATTTTGAAATAATTTATACCCACCTTAAAAACTTTTCTACCAATGCAGAACATCAAAATTTACATGTTACGTGGGTGCGCCAACTTAACGTTAAGTTGGCATACCCACACTAGAAAAATGCGGTAAACCAAAAAAAAACAAATATACCACAATTTTGTACTAATTTTGAACTAATTTATACCCACCTTAAAAATTTTGAACCGATGCACATCAAAATATACAACGTTTAATAGTGGGTGCTCCAGGTTATGATAGGGGGTGGATTTTTATGACCTTATATATCGCCAAAAATTATGAATAAAATGCTTCTAAGATGTTTTAAAAATACTGTAAAAGCAAAGAAAATGACGCAAAAAATGTAATCAAAACTGTTCGGATGAACATCTCATGCTGTTTGATACATTACTGATGTAATCGGGAATACTTCTATTTGTTAAAGTGAACCCAACTTTCAATGTTCCGCTTTGACTGTTCTTTACCAGGAAATCTCTGACTTTAGTTATGCCGGCTAATCGGCTGAACCGACATTGGCGCTGAATTGAGTCACATACAACAGTTGACATCACAGTAAGTCAGGGAAAAATGGAGTAGGCTACTCAGGAATTCTGTGGAACATCTCGTTATTATTTGAAGCAAGTACCTTAAAAATGATATTAAAATTGATGAAGCGAAAAATGCATTAAAATTAAGGGAAAATGTAACAAATGACTTATTATTCGAAATCGACGAAAAATGTCCTATAAAAATAGGTCACTTCCTTTTGTCATAATATATCATGATAGATGATAATACTAAACGGCATTTTCTGAAGTGAAAAAAATGACATTTCATTAAAATCTGCTCCTTGGTTACGAGGTACAAAGTGTTTATGGCTTTTTATTATATTCCGATTGTCTGTTTTTGGTTCGCTCGTTATGGATGTAAAACACTGATAAAAAGTGAAAAAATGTAGGTGGTTTTATGCCAAATTCAGTATTTAAAATGTCTCGTTTTGATTCGCTCGTTATGGATGTGAAACACTGAGAAAAAGTGAAAAAATGTAGGTGGTTTTATGCCAAATTCAGTATTTAAAATGTGAATATGACTGCAAAAATACTTATCTATTGTATTAATGTTCTGAAATTATTACTTACATTTCCGTATGGTTTGGAAATATTAAGGAATACCATGTTAGTATTCGCTGATTTTACTATGTCAGCAAATCGTTCAACAACTTTTGTTCATCAACGTAACGTAGCCTGTTTACCAGAAACAGCATGTAAAGTACAAGTGGTTATAATCTTTCGATGTCAGGCATTATTAATTAAAGGACAAATGGCGTCAGTCATGTTAATAATATGAGTAACATGCAATGTTACTTAAGGAACATTACGTATTAATACACACGTGCTTCTCCACTTTCAAAGTGGGATGATGTAAGCCCTTTTACTTTCATATACCTATTTAAGAGACCATTGGTGGAGAATTTTAAGTAATCAGACAATATTTGAACTATATTTTGATGCTCGAAAGACACAGTAATAACAGATATTGTCACGTGAAGATTCTAAAAATTGCGTGTGGAAAATCCAGTAAACGATGGGGGTGGAGAACCGCCACGTTTCGTTTGCCGGCCCGCTCTCCTAAATGAGCAACGTTATTCTGTAAAGTTTTCCCTGCGCACAGTATCTGAACCCCCCCGAGTTCATTCGCCCAGCGGAAGGTAGGGGGGGGCGCATTGTACGCGACAGGTAGCATTGAGGGATGGAAAGGGTAGGAGGATGCTCAGGTAGAAAGCGCAATGAAAACTCCTTTTTCTCTTCCTTCTGAGAAGGACAGCTTTTCTGTTCGTGCCAATATTCCCCATCTTCATTCCCCATTTTGTTAGTACATTTCATAAAATAATATGTTGTTTGGTATTCAACTGTTGGTACTGTTAAATGTTAATTGTCATGATAAAAAGAATGCAATGAAACACAAGAAACTGAATTATCACTCAATCACAATTCTAAAAGAAATTTTCATTGAATAAATGTTTTGATATCGAACATCAAATGTATAATTAATAGTATTATAATTATTTATAAATAAATGTCTTCAGCAATTGCAAAAAAAGGTGGGACTGTCATTACAACATGTACAAGAAATATGGTATAAATAATAAATATAAAATATAGTACAGAAAATTAATGCAATGCAAAAATAAAATACTCTTAAAACCGAAACCAAATAGCACAACAAAAGTCAACAAATTCAACAAGAGTACGATGTCAAAAGGCAGAACTTTGAGTCTGGATATTTCGATAAAATAAGGAAACCGTTCATTCTATTATACTTGAACCACAAAATTCACAAATAAAACTACACACCACAGATAAAACTATAAGTGCAACAAAGAAAACAACATACTTTCGTCTGAACACATCAGATACTGCTGATACTTTCGTTTAGTGTATCCATTCATTATACTAGTTTAGTGAAGTATACTCTAATTCAGTGACGAATCATTGATTATCATTATATTAATTCCTTGCTTGCAATTCAAAATTCATAACTAACAATCAGAATTCCGAAGAAGGGTCCAAATCGTTTATTTACGCCATTATAACACAGAAGTGGCCAACATATTTCCAGTCAGGTATGAAATATCAACAAAAATGAACATTACAGACTACTTAATAAATACATCAACTACATACATTGAATGCATAAAATAAAATTGGTGAAGTGAACGTTGATTTGACACTAGCTGACTAACGGATCAACACTAACGGATCATCACAATAAAGCATTTGGTCTTCACATGTTATAAATGCAAAATTTATAAACGTCTGATGTATTTACCCGAAATAAAATGTACGTCAGAAAAACTTCTGCATCAGCTGCGACACTTTTTCACTTTCCGATATTTATACATGTATTTTCTCTAATTCCTTTCTTAACATTTCGTGGGAAGCAATGTATACACGGCTTTTTCACCTTCTTCAATTATTTCATCTGGAATATGTCCAATGTCTTTCATTTGAAAGCATTTCTTCCCCTCTAAGTTACTGAGGATATCATACGTATAGAATAGAAGGCCCACTAAAATATGTCTATTGCAGAACCAATACATTACCAAACGTATGCCTCGAATGGTAAAGGTGTACTTGAATTTCTCAAAATGTAAATTATTCCTAAATAGAAATGAAAAAATGTAGAACGAAACACGTGGATAAAGAAATGTAATTGCTCTCGTACAAAATTATGGTATATATTTTTTTGTTTAATGCGTTTTTCTCGTGTGGGCATGCCAACATAACGTTAAGTTAGCGCACCCACGTAACATATTATACATTTTGATGTTCTGCATTGGTAGAAAAGTTTTTAATATGGGTTTAAATTAGTTCAAAATTAGACCAAATCATGGTATATTTGATTTTCTTGTTTAATGCGTTTTTCTTGTGTGGGTATGCCAACTTAACATTAACCTGGCACACCCACTATTAAACGTTGTGTATTTTGATGTTGTGCATGGGTTCAAAATTTTTTAAGGTGGGTATAAATTAGTTCAAAATTAGTACAAAATTGTGGAAAATTTGTTTTTTTGGTTTACCGCATTTTTCTTGTGTGGGTATGCCAACTTAACGTTAACCCACTCTTAAACGTTGTATATTTTGATGTTGTGCATCGGTTCAAAATTTTTTAAGGTGGGTATAAATTAGTTCAAAATTGGAACAAAATTATGGTATAGTGTTTTTTAATTTTTGGATAAGTGGGTGTGCTAACTATACGGACATTCCAATTCTTGATTTCCACGCCGCAAATCTAATGACTTGAAACTTGCTTACCTATTAGTAATGGCGTTGGAAATGTTCAAATGAACTTGAATAATTTAGGTAAGTATATCAATAGCTCACCAGTAGCTCATATAAAGCACTATTTTCAATTAGTTCGTTCATAACGATTCGTCGGTATCTACATCACAAACCGTGGAATTATGGCAAGAATTGGAAAACATACGGATGTTTAACATGTGAAAAGTAGCTTTTAACAAGTTGTATACAAGAGAGTAAAGGCATTTTGTATCTCTCTGCATTCCATTCTTCTCGTGGTTCTCCATTCATTTCCATCAGTTACCTGCCAAGCGATCTGTTCTGCTCTATGCTCACGCAGTTCCATTTATCCTATCCACCAGATCGGGTGATTGACTTCTGGGACGTTAAACATCATAGAAAAGGCGGGAGCCGCTGTTCAACCATCTCAAAGGCGGGAGTTGCTGTCCAACCATCTCCGACACACTGGTCACAAATATCCAGTTTCAAGAGCAACAGCGCTGCTACCGACCAACAGTACGAATTACATCAAAAGAACACGTGCAAATACGAGTGCGTATTCACATGCTGCATTGTAATTAGTATTGTGTCGGGCTTGAAGCGTATATTGCATTGAACAAATTACTGAATTAATTAAACAAAATGATTATTTGTTCGAAAACGATAATTCATTCATATTAATTTAATTAAAGAAACATAATTAATGAAAATAACTTTTTAAAGAACTCGTTTTCTTTTGAATATCATAGCTCAGATTGATCACAGTAGAGACGCTTTTCATTTATTATACGCTTTTTAATGTTTTTACACAGCACGTAAATTGTTTTCCCCGTGAATTTCTCAAGCGCATTTTGTATTTATTCACATTTAGCCACATTCATATATTATTAGCAGTTTAAAAAAAATTGAAATGATGATTTTTGAACAAATAGTATTGGTCTGGAGCAAATTGTAAGGTTATACAATTTCACTACTGTATTAAGAAATACTCCTCTACATTTTATTAAAATTTATTTTCATGCTACTGTAATGGATGTAATTTGGGGTTGTCTCGTTTTTAAAGTATCCTCTACACAGGATCAGTCATCCGCACCCCAAAACCCTTAGACAGGTAACAAGGCCCTGTTTGTAACTCCTTTTTTTCGTTATCAAGCCTTTTTCATTCACATCAATATGTAATGTAATCAGGAATAAAAATACATTTCAAAAATAAAAATTCGCTTCAAAATAATATATTTGTTAATTCATTTTCATACTACTATTTTTTAACCATTAAACGTGGTTTACGGATTGAAATCCAAACAGCTTGTGCTCAATTGCTGTCTGGAAGAGAATTCTAGCGGTTGGCTTCTCTGATCGATAGTTTTCCGTTGTTTGTCCGATTAATACACGGCAAACGCCGGAGCAATACCTAGAAAACGGTCACAAACTGTGCGCGATCTTTCCTCCCCCTTCCTTGTCCTATCCTCTCATTTTACTTACACATACACACTAATATGCACTACACTACCACATATGCCAGAGAACGGTCGGGAGCCTACAGCTTGTCCCGGCTGGAGCGGTGCCTTGTTGGTGGGAGATACCCGATTAGGGAAACCCCGCTACCCTTCAGGTATGTCGGCGTCGGATCTCACCATCCAGCGAAGTACGATCACCGCCACCTCCCGAGGAAAAGAACGTGCACTACACTTACGGGACGAAAAATGACCTTAGCAGTTGACGCACTTGCAATCACTAATAAATCCATTAATCAACCAAACTATATTTTGTCGGAAAATTGTGATCGTAGAAAGTTTAATGAAAATATGGCTTAGATATTTTCTTTTCTAAATCCTTACAAACAAAAATATTAAAATTGAAAGTAATGAATTAATTAGTTATTACCATATATGTTTTAAAATATTTAAAAATGTGTCTCTAATTGTATTAAAATGGACCCTCTTAAATATTTTTTTGTATTCCAGCATTACAAACGACCTTTTCTGTAGCAAGAAATTGTTCGTAATTGGTCGTTTTACGGCACAAATGATGACGTATTAGATTTTATGGCACGATTGATTGCGTCATCACACATTCAGCCAATCGTAGCGAGAGAATCGGGGGGAGGTAAAGGTAAACGGAACAGGCGACCACCGTTTTCTCGCACGGATGTCAAGTACCCGAGACATCACAGGAAAGTTGCTTGGAAAAACTAAGTTTGACTCTCTTGTAAATTAATAACGCTAATAATTAACCATTATTAATAATAAATTAATAATACAAAAAATAGTGTACGCAATTCGTTTATAATGTTGCTTTATTGCATTCGTACAAATTTGAAAACTCGCTCGTTTTGAAAACATGGATTTATGCAATAAAGCTTAACATTATAAACTAATTGCATCAACTCCTATTAAAGGGTTCTTTCCTTGCCTTGCCATGCGACCGCGTGGCTGTGGTACTTACAGTGGACGTTGAGGCGCCACTTGTCCTCTAAGGCACTGTCTGGGATCCAGGGGTTCTCGGCCCGGCAAGTCAGGTACTTCCCGTCGTCATCGATGCCGGGCACGAACGCCAGGATGCTCAGGCTCTGGTTGCCGTCCTCAGAGAACTGCGACAAGCACAACAGACGGCTTCAGAAAGCGCTCTGGGGCTTCTTAAGAAGCGGGCCAAGCCGCACACAGGTTCACGGAGGAAGAAACATGCAAACACATATAGAACAAGAAGGAAATAATATTATATAATTATAATGACCAACTGTTTTATACATATTTTATTAAAACGTAAGGCTAGGTATAAAATTTATAATACAAAATATTGCAACATCCCGCCAATCAGGTTTTCTTCCCCAGATCATAGGTCCTAATATCAAGCATATAATGCTAAGGATATGAATACTAATATGAATATAATATATTTGAAATAATGGTAGGTCTATTACCTGAAGAAGACAAAAATAGGTCATCTAATTTTTGGTTTAATGTACTGCATTTGATGTTTAACGTAATGTTTAGTTATAATCCAGTCTGTATAAAATTAATGATCGTTAATAAAATAATATAAATATTCTGACGGATGTTATACCTTAATCAATATTTCAAAAATACGTAAATAAATGTAGAGCTGAATCTATAACTTCATGTCTCTTGCGAAGAAAAAACAACAAGAACGATTACATCAAAATGATCTGCCATTCCATGGTTACGGAAGGGACATTTTTTCTATTCCGAACTCATTTATGTTAACTTTAGTAAATAAAATCACCTTTTGAATATTTTTACCTTAGGTTAGGCTGTTCTTTCTCTTTTAAAACTAAGATTTTTTTTCATGTTTTTGGCATGAGTTGTTTTTGTTAGAGAGAAAAATGTACTACACACAACAAAAGTAACTCGCAGTTTAATTGTATATTTTTTACCTTAATGATGGACATTACAAGTTATGATATTCCTTGCAATCATTTTTATTATATGTAAATACTTTTTACAAGAATTTACAGTAATTTCACAATTTAACTTACAAATGGAATTTGACTTTTATAACAAGTATTGAACCTTTTTTTTACAATTTTTAATAAAGCGAGGAATATAGGAATATATAGGAATATAGGAAAAAATATAGGAATTCAATTTATTTTTGAACATGTGTCAAATTTTAATAAAAAATGTCATAATCAATTTTACGTCACCTTCTGGGTCAATATCCCGACTTTGATCAGATTTTTCGTCCAGTTTTCCTGATCCTTTCAACAAATTCTGAGATGGCCCCTTGTTTTGCTTCTGGACATAAACATAGATTCATTATCTTTGTACGTTTTGTCTTTCCTGAATGCAGATATTCGAATCCAATCGTTTTCCATTTTATCGCGGTAGTAAGTTGATTCCTTGACGTAAAGCAGTAGACAAATTGCCTGAATCTAAGTACAAAATTTATGCTCTATTAAATTGATTCCTATCCATGAAATTTAACAACAAAACAGAAAGCAACCTTTCCTGGCATTTAAAGCTCCCTAAATATAATGATTCTCGGAAAAGACGGATGTGCAAATTCATTAATAGATCAATATTTATTGAATTGTCAGGCAGATGAAAGCTAACTTTTGTTATCAATCTGAATAAGTAATTGGAATAATCTGAATGATCTATTAAATTCCCTGCAAAAGAATGAGGTTTGTTAAAAGTTTGCTTTCGTTTCAAGCGGCCTATAGTGTAACGAGAATAGCTGGCTCTCACCTTTTCCCTTTACACCTGATTATTAGAAAACAAATCACAGCTGCTTAACCTGAAGTTGTGGTCGATGGATTTTGTTTGCTATAGGTTTTGTCAGACCATTTTTACTTGGTCATTCCCAGTACATCAGTTGCTTTGAGAGAACATCCTGATAGTATCTATCACTGTTTATATATTGTGAATTATATTATGTTTTATGGAAGAGAGAAAATGAAGATGTAAAATGCAAAGAAACACCCTGGGAAATATCTACGGCGAAAATGAGA
The DNA here is from genome assembly GCA_031308135.1 of Acheta domesticus. NCBI lineage: Eukaryota > Metazoa > Arthropoda > Insecta > Orthoptera > Gryllidae > Acheta > Acheta domesticus. The sequence goes on along the minus strand of JAHLJT010008446.1, from coordinate 4,007,559 downwards.
AGTTGAAATATAAAGGTGTTTCTTAAGAATAAATAAATAAAAAGGTGTATCTTAAGAATAATATCAGAATTCTACAATAATAAAAAAATGTCGACTCAAATTCTATAGTTATATCTGGAGAAAGAATAATGGAAGAATATCCAAAATATTCTTAATGTTGCAATATCTTTACTAGTAATAAAGAACTGGCTCGATCACACGAAACAAAACCTGGAAGAAAAACATTCTAAAAATAAATTATTGAGTTAAATGAGTTGAATGAATAATAAATGAACGAATAAGTTAAATGTTAAATTAAATAAATGAATAAGTTAATAATTAATGAACAAGTTAAATCAGTTGAATAAATTATTGAGTTAAATGAGTTAAATAAATTATTGAGCATCAATCTATCAACATCAATTTGTAGACTTGTAACCAATAAAACGTGAATAGAAGAAGGATGAATATCTTGCGACGGAAAGAATGTGTAGCAAGAATAAAGTGGAAGAGCATACTCTTAACTAAACAAGTTGTTGGGCCAGCAAAAATGGTGCATCTTTCCATCTTTCCGTCACGCGCGGAGTGAAGCATCATTACACATCTGCCCCCCCCCGATGCGTTCGTGTCGTGTTCAGACCGAGCCGGCGGTTGAAATGGCTAGCCAAGCAGTCTGTGGAACGGAGTGTGCAACTGGCATGTTGCGTTGAGAGAAACTCTTTCCACTGCGGCCTTAGTGACAGACAAGGTTTGCTTGTCATTGTGTCTAACAATTTGTGCGGAAGAATTGTTGCTATGCTAAACGATTTCGACGCGTTGGATTATTACCTTTGAGTGTCTTTACGCGTCTGTCGTGTGTCTCCAGACTAAGTGTGAATTTCAATGTTTCCATTTTCTTCTTTGACGTTTCTTGCTGAAATCAATCCAACATTTTATCTACTATGTTTTCTTCCAATTCTTAGTTTAAAACCAGTAGTTTAAAAACAGTACGCTTGTATATTTTTGTGTATAAATTTGTATTAATTATCTATTACTCAACTTAGGCTTAGGTATACTTTCAGAGATTAATAGAATTTTTTGTTATTAGACCTGAAGATCGGGACGCAGAAGCTCCCGAAACGGCGTTGAAGATGTGAAGAGAAAAAAATAGACCTAAGATTAAGTTAAATTTTTAAGGAACAAAATATTTCAAAACTCTGTTGACTATAATTTAAAGGGACCTGTTCTTAAGAAATGAATAAAAAAATAACTAATCGGACAGGATATGCCCTTCAACATTTAGGTGACCGATCTTTTGCAAGACATGCGTTATTTTTATTGTTCTCTGTCTCCGCGTGCTATCAGTCGTCGTCAACAGCAATATAAAAATTATCGTTTAAATACTAAATCTCAATGCAAGTGTAAAACAAAATAGTGTGCAGACGTTTAAAACGTTAGCGGGTATCGTTTATTATGTTCATGCTGACCCTGAGAATCATGGCATTTGCCGTTTGTTGCCTTACAATCAAACTGTTATGCAATACCAAACAGTGTACACTGAATGAGTAGTTGCCGAGAGGTAGAAAATCCTGTGTTCTGTGAAGGTGATATTGTAGCGAGAGACAGACATTTTGAAAAAAATACAATTTTCGGTGTCAGCCTGCCCAAAAACATATTTTCATTACATAAGTATCTGTACTCCCTGTATACTCATAAATATACTAGTATACGAGGTAGCAAATAATATTACTCCATGTACTAACTCTCGTACAGGTGTGGTTAATTCACGAGGAAAAACGTGAGGCTTGTGGTTTGATTTTGTAGAACATCGTTTTCATTGGCGGCTTCTGTCTATATAGCTTGGCAATTTCAAGGGAATCGTAAACATTTCGCAATTTCTCTTTAAATATTTGTGTAATTGTTTACACTCCCTTGTGAAAAAAACTACCAGATAGCAATACAGGCTGCAGGGAAGGAAAAGTAATTTGCAAATATTTTCTCAGAAATTTTGCTTTGACAAGAGGATATTGAATGAAGATTTTTTATTTCCCCGTCGCCAATAAAGGTACAAGAGGTTAGGCAATTGAAGTCTGTGTATTAACGATAATTTGGAAGTAATGCAAAGTCAAACATAATGACTATCCGACTGAAAAAGGTATCCTGGCCAATTATTTCATTTCCGAAACATATGCGTCATTCTAGCTACCATGTTCTAGCTTACAGCAGAGTACTATGTGCTAGCTAAAAAAAGGAAACTTCGACAAGAATAATTTCTGCAGTTAATAATTCATGCAATAAAACCGATCGGACAAAAACAATGCAATGATTTCTTCTGACAACTATATTAAGCTCTTCTCCTGTTTCTAATTGATGATTACGTCCTGTGATCATGAACTCGTGTTCCGATATAACCTATGTGACGTTGCAATACTTGCCTGAAGGCACTGCAATGTGGCGTTGTTTAGTACAAATAAGATAAAATAAATTAATAAATTGGAAAACAAGTCATCTTGGATGTACCTTTTCTAACGTGCAAACTGTAGGGTTGGCCAGAATAGGATCTAAGGACATGTTTCAAAAGATTCGCTTGCAGTTTCCCACACATCGGCAGATGATTTCATAAAATTACGATATCATTCATTAAATAATTCATTTGTTCCTGATACTGGAACAGGCTCAGATACAGGAATCATCAAAAATCAAATCCCTGAATTCGTAGAAAGGGACTAGGTAGCTAATCACTATCTGCCTGGGCAGCTACACAAAATAACATCATCCCGATGTGTTCAAAATAACATCACCAATCTCGAAAAGTCAACTGACGTGTCCTAGAATTGAATATATTAATCCATTCATTCGATAGGTGACAGTAGGAGCAGATTCTTGATTTGTAACTAAGCAAGCAAGAACCGAAACTCCTGTAACGAGAAGCGAGTAAGCTCATGTCTGTAGTGTGCCCATCGTAAACTCCCAGGGTCCATGCTCAAATCAAAGTGGGCGACGAAAAGCAGAGCTGCGATAGTATCACAATCTGAGAACTGTGATCAATTTCCAGAATAGCTACATTCAAGTGGTGAACAAGACGAGTTCACGACAACATTCATTTCTTCACTTAAAAATTTCACGGTTCTGCCATATACCCTGCCTCTCATTCCAGATATACTTTACCATCGTTCGCCCTATCCCATTGTTCGGAAACAAGTCATTTAACCATGCACTCCATCGCGTTGTCGCAGGTCTAAGTACTGAATTTAAAATTGAGGCGGAATCGAAGACGTTCACCGTGAAGCGGTTAGCGGTCATTCATTTCAGCTCACGGATCAATTTCTAAAGAATGATTCGCTTACATACGAAGATGAACACATATTTGAAATTGGGTTTTTAACCCCGTTACGATACACTAAAATTAAGCACATGTTCCCATTAAAAAAAACAAAATTGACCTTATATCTTCGTAGTAAAAAATAGTGCAAAACGACGTGTCACCTGGGAGGGGACGGACGGGGCCACTCCACCCCACTCCATCCCACTTCGCTCCACCCCACTCCATCCCACTTCGCTACACTTCACCCCACTCCGCTCCACTTCACCCCACTTCGCTCCACGTCACCCCACTTCGCTCCACTTCACCCCACTTCGCTCCACTTCACCCCACTTCGCTCCACTTCACCCCACTTCGCTCCACTTCACCCCACTTCGCTCCACTTCACCCCACTTCGCTCCACTTCACCCCACTTCGCTCCACTTCACCCCACTTCGCTCCACTTCACCCCACTTCGCTCCACTTCACCCCACTTCGCTCCACTTCACCCCACTTCGCTCCACTTCACCCCACTTCGCTCCACTTCACCCCACTTCGCTCCACTTCACCCCACGTCGCTCCACCTCACCCCACACCACTCCACTTCACCCCACTCCGCCCCACTTCACCTCACTCCGCTCCACTTCACCCCACTTCGCTCCACTTTACCCCTCTTCGCTCCACTTCACCCCATTTCACCCCACTCCGCTCCACCCCACCCTGCTCCAACCCACCCCTGTCCATCCACTCTGCTCCACCCCCACCGCTCCGCCCCGCTCTGTTCCGTTCGGCTCCATCCGTCCTCGCTCGGTTCAACCGCACCCCCACGCCCCCGCGCAATCCCGCTCCACGCCACTCCCCTCCGCCTCGTGCCGCACCTCATCTGACGCATGAAGACTCTCGCAGGCAAAGACAGGCGCGCGCACTCGTTCAATTCCAATGATCTTTCTGAGAGATTAACGGAGTAATTTGTTAAATGATTTCAGCATTTACAATATTAATAGACTTAAGTGTAATCGAAGTAATCCCTCACAGCTCCCGGGCATCGCCTAATGTGTCCCTCAATGAGTTTAAAGGGTGGCCGTACAAAAAGATTAAAAGATAATAGAGCGTAAAAGGATTTTTGTCCATTATCCCTGTTCCATAATGCGCCGAGCCTTCTTAACGAGCAGGCTCTGGAGGCGGCGGCGGCGGCGGTGCCAGAGGCGGTTGTGATGGGGGGAGGGGAAGGCTGAGGCGGTGCGCCTCAGAATGCAGAGGCGGCGGTGGAGGGGGTGATGGACGAAGCGGCGGCTACCCGTGATGATTAGCTCTGTAGCGAGGCGCCCGCGCCCACGCCCGCGCCTTCGCCCACTTACACACGCGCCCTCCCCTCCTCCTCCATCGCTTTTGGCGCTTTGGGCGATTGACGCCTTCCACGGGGCTTCCCCCTCCCCCCCTCTCTCTCTCTAACGGGAGAGATGGCTAAGTGCATCAACTGATGTTACTGCACAAATAGAAAGTGGCCGACACTGTGTAAGTACACGGATGTCAAACCAGAGCCCGACCTGGGAGGAAGCGCATACGCAGAAGAGGAGAGAGAGAGATTGATTGATTGATTGTTCGTGATTCCGGACGCGTCAACTATTATCTCTCTTTCTATCGGGAGAGATGGCTAAGTGCTCTGATCGGTACTTTTCCATGGTTTCTCTGATCAACACCAGGCGAATGCCAGAGCAGTACCCTAACAAACGGGCCCACGGACCACGGGCGACGGACCGTCGCGCGCGGACCTTTCCTTCCTCTTCCTTACCCTATCCTCACCCCCTTTGCACACACACACACACACACACACACACTAAACATGCACTACATTACCACACATGCCGGGAGACCGTTCAGGAGCTTAGAGCTTGCCCCGGCTGGGGCGATACCCCGCTCGCGGAAGATACCTGGCTGAGGAAAACCCCGCAAAGTCAACGGTAGGTTGGCGCCTGATCTCCCCATCCAGCGGGAAAAGATTGCCGCTACCGCCTAAGGGGAAAAACACGCACTGCACTCACGGTACTAATGACCTAAGTAGTTGACGCGTCCGGAATCACGAACAATCAATCAATCAATCTCTCTCTTTCTCTCTCTCTCTCTGCGTATGCGCTTCCTCCCAGGTCGGGCTCTGGTTTGACATCCGCGTACTTACTCAGTGTCGGCCACTTTCTATTTGAAGACCACGGAGCAATAACATGCTAGGCCACTATACGTAAGTTTTGAGAAAAAGGAACGTAAAGGTTTAGATATTGTATTCTACACACTGGGATAAACAACTTATATATCAATTACACTGCCATCTTGCGGCAAGTCTTTAAAAGAAAAGACGAGAAAGTAAAAACCCAACATCTGGGCACCTCTAGGGGGCGTCTAAATACACTAATATCCTAATTTCATCAGAAATACGGCATAGCATGTTATTGACTCAAGGTCTTCGTATCTACAATGATTAGATTTTTTGTTCAGTTTTCCTGGTCCACTAAGCAAAAGCTGAGATGGACCCTTGTGTTTCTTTTGAAGATATATGTAGCTTGACTTTGCTCTCGTTAGGCACGTTGTGGTAAGTGTATAGTGGCCGGTGTGAATTGCATTTTGTTAGCTAAAGACCTAGTTTTAAAACGTGGTTAACCACGCTTGGTTGGATCTTTCATTCATCATTCAAGGATGAATAGTAAACGGGTTGGGTAGGGACTCTGGAGTTCAAGTAAACGGGCGCGGATGATACTTCTACCCACATGCCTTTTTTACTGTTTCTGACAAAAATAAATATTAAATCAGTGTCGTCAAGGTCAATGCCACGAGCGCGAGTCCATGGCACGAGTGCAACGAGGAAATCACCCCCTCCACGCAGTTCATCACCCCGCCACCAGAGACAACTCCATCCCATTGTAAAACGGTGGGGTTTCCAAAAGTTTCCTTTCCTGCGCAGAATAACTCGTGGCATGCTACGGAGCCACGACGCGTGCCACTGCCACCAGTAGAAAACCTAGAAACCACTGCATTAAATCATCAGGTATCACATGCAGCGGCCACAGTCGATGCAAAAGAACTTGGCCCCGCAAACCTTCCTTCAGGGTTGGTGTATCGAGGAAGAGTAAATGGATATATGCCTCCCTAAGAATCAGGGTGTTGTCTGCGTTCTCTCCCAGATGGCGCTACAACCTCGGTAGAGCACTGGTTTGTCATCCGCGTAATTGCATTGATCGAGGACGTATTGCATTCAGGAAGTAGGATTCCCTTAGGGCTAACAGGCTATTGCACGTGCGTGAGAAAGCAATGATGTAGTAATCGGATGCGCCGGGTACCACTGATCGAGAGAATCTAATTCCATCTGCGTCTACGATGTTCCGTCTGTGGTTAGAGGTCGTTAGATCTAAAGATATTACGCCTAATGACAGCAAGTCTAATTTTTAATGTCGAATGGCAGGTCTATGAAAACGAGTCTAATGAAAATTTGGTCTAATTTTAAAAAATATCTAAGAATATTTGGTGTAATTGTCAAAAATGTCTAATAAACGTAGGTCAATCGGACACGAATGTCGAACCTATTATGCTGTAACAGAAATGTGGTTCACATATCATTACGTCAGTATGTTATAGTCTGAAATGAAATCACAATAGGAATGATACACTTTAATTCAGGAAGAACGTTATGTACGTTAAATACGGAGTAAAAATATTCAGTTTGTAGCTCAAAGACAGAAGGTATAAGTCGATATCATCACGATCTTTATAATTGTGGTAATTTGCTGCCATGCGAAAATTTTGAAAATTTATTTGACATTTTTAAAATATAGACTCTTTGTACTAAGGGGTTTCAAAATGCAGAAATAGAAACTTTGCTATTACACCTTTGTATATCTGTTAGGTCTTCGGTGTTTATATAACTTATTAATTGAACTTTATAATTGTAGACCTCTTTTGGTATTAGATCCTCTGTCGCGTAGACCTTATGTCGCATTAGACCTGGCTTGCAATAGAAGTCCTGTTCATTAGACTTAACGAATATTAGACCTTTCGTCCGTGGACCTAACGACCTGAAACCCCCGTCTATGATATTTTCTCAATCCAAAGAACATGACACTAATTAAAATCCACCGTCGACTGAATCAAGTGTATGACTACGGATCATGAGCACGCAGAGAGTTCGTCGCTGGTGCAGGAAATTCGCAAGAAGTTCGACAAATATTTATGAAATGGAGCGCAATGTACGGCAATTCCTCATCATGGACGATCTCGCAGTTCAAGTGCAGCAGCGCATTATGGAGAGCAGACGTTTCACAATTCTGTAACTCAGTACTCGTTTTCCACATATTTCTAGTTCCTAATTGCACGAGATTGGCACAAAATATGTTTAAGAACTTATGTGTGTGGTGGGTGCAGAAGCAACTGACACACGAACACAAAACAAAGTTTAATAAATTTACTTGCATTTTAAATTATGCTAAGTAACTTAATTAAGAGACAAGAGACCGAGGTCATGTAATTTTAAAATACATGATGGTAGTTTTCCTGAATGCTGTGTATAGCAAGTTAGAATTAATAATGGATAAGTTATATTGGGTCAGATACTCAATTTTTTAATTTATTCATTCCAATTAGACTAAATAGGAAATTTCTCATTAAACTTACAATTGTACATAGCCATTTTACATGTACAATAGAAAAATGATTAAGAATAATAAAATGTAAATAAATTGCCCCATGAATATGATGCATTTGCATGTGGTGTGTTTATAATAGTGGTATGTTTATAACAAGCATATTATACCATCATACTGTGATCATATAACAATGTAATAAAAATTGTTCATATTTTTTGTACCATTTTTTGTAATACGTGTATTTATATCATGTTATTTTAACATTTTGTAATTCTTGACTAATTCACAAATTATTTTAAAAAAGTGAATGGGATTGGCCTGGACATTCATGGAGCCGCACCACCATTAGAGGGACACGTTTTTACTCCAGAAACCAAAGCTCTGCAATTGCCCAGTTCCGCACCTGATCTGGTTCGCTTACTCTTAGTACTGCCGGGCATTTTCTAGATTATCAGGTACCAAATGATATTGCCCCAGGCATTCCAGAATCACATTCCGTTGCTGATCATCTGGTGAGGAGGAAATGGGGACTTCGAAGGAAGGGAAACTTCCTAAAAACCGCATTGTTTCCTTCGTCTCGTGGATGCGTCATGAGGTCGAGTTCTGGTCTGGCCGACTTCCTAAGAATGACGGTGCTTCTCTACGGAGTAGCTCAGGTCAATCTCTGGTCTGGCCTGATATCCGCTTTCTCGATCGACTGACCAAATCTGACATCCGCCAGGTATTGAGCGGTCGCAACCAAGGGCTAATTATGGTATGGCAGTGAGACGGCTCACTTCCCAGCGCAAGGATCGGCATTCAAATCCTGTTCGATTCGTGTGGCATTTGGGATGAAAAAAGCGGATTCGCAGATGGTTTTCTCGGGGGGTTACCACTTCCCCTGACACATTCCACAACTGCGTCATCATTCATCATTTCTTCCGTCGATTACCCTCTGCATTTCTATGGGGGGGTGTTGAATGTAACGCTAGGCTGTGGCACACTATACTACGATTTTCGCAACTCTGCGCTTGAGAGAATCAGCTGTTTCGCTGCCATCCAATCGGGAGCTTGTATGTCGCCACAGTGACGTCACTATGATGACTTTCACGTTCCCTATTGGATGAAACCGTCAACAGCTGATTACTGACAGAAGCAGAGTTACGAAAATCACAGTATAGGTCAATGAACGCGAGGCAACAAATCACACGAATCGTAAGGGACGAACATCCATTGAAGTCGTGAAGGCTACCAGTCATTATTCGCTCTTAGCCAACTCTGCCACTCATATTAGCAGTCTTTGAGTTAATTAATTAATTAATTTACTTATTTACATTTTTGATTTATTATATAAGTGGTATTAGTTCCTGAATCGAGGGAAGACACAATGTCCGTAATTTCACAGTTTGGCTCAAGTAATGAAAAAAGGGAGAATTCCGAAGAGACTTGCACAAAATCCCATTTCCATCGCAAATGAAAAATGGATAGTCCGGTTTTTGGACTCCGGAGCATATAGGTTGAATATTACACTAATGGCTTCAACTGCGGATTTATCGTATTTTCTGAATATGCAAAAAAGAAAGAACAGTGAAGGTACGTTCTTCACCGCTTGAAGTTTGGGGAACGGAAACTTTTATTGAAAGTTTTTGTACCATCTCCTAACGAAAAACAATCATGGTTTTCCGAGTTTGAAATGAATTGAATTTTGCTGAATTTGAATGAAAATGGGCTTTACTTAAAAACTTGACTCAAAAGTTTAACGAAGACGAAAAATGACAAATGTATACTAACATTTTATACCCAAATTGCATGAAATTTTAAAATGTAAATAAATAAGTTTTCGAACATGAGCAAAGATCAAAAGCGCCAAATTCATTTAGATTTGATAGACTTTTGAAAAAAGTGGCAATTCCCCGAAACTTGAGAATTTTATTCATTTTATTCGTATAAATACATAATCATCAGTGTCAGACACTATTACTGTTAACAAGATCGTAAACACAAACAATATCTGGATACTCAGTATGTTCTCTGGCATTCTATTGTTATCTCTCTCTCTCTCTAGAATAATTGTCGTTCACACGCTATTACTGAAATCAATGAAGCTATTATTATTGCTGTCTCCATTTATGGCCTTCATAGGAACACACTCCTCTGTGTTGTAACCACAACTTCACGACATACTCTATTAAGTAAACCTTTCAATTAACGCGTAACCAATACATTCTGACCATTCAATACATTTTACCGCAAATGAAACACATAACACTGACAGATCATTTATATGCAATAATGGTCCTTACTTAAGGAACAACGAAAAGAGTAATAGACTTAAAAACTAAAAGTTAAACCAATGAAGTGGGAAAGTCATTAAATTTAGAGTTCTGTGAATATCATTCTCAATTTAACAAATGGAAATTGTTAGATTTGTTTACTGTTCTTGAATTTTAACATCAATGAATATTGTGGAAAAGAGAACATGCGTTAGTCCCCCAATATGGCATTGATGGCATAACCAAAGAAAACCAATGTGTTTCAATAAACATAGAATTTCTTTGGTTATGATATTCCGGCACGAAGCTTCTATGGCTCTGAGTTGTAAAAATCATGGGAAGAGAAAACACACACTGATATAATGGTGGCAAATATGAAAAAATACTATATAAATATATTTCATATTTGTAAAGAATATTTTTAAATAAAAAAAATATAAAAGATCTCCTGCGTGAAATAGCGTATGAAGTTGCAAATGTGCAAAAAGGAGCTTAGTACTTAGGGAGGGGCTAGGTTTGAGAAATGACGGGCGCGTATGTTTGAGGTAGGTTAAATAGTTGGGTGGGTGTTTGTTACTTTCTCAATAAAATATTCCCGGATTGGTTGCCCTGATCGATGGTTTTCTCTAATTAATTCAGCGCGGATATTACAATAAAAACTCTCTCCTGAAAGTCGGTTCAAGATTTCTATCTTTTGTTTTACGTTATTGTTTTTACAGCAGACAGACTTCTTTGTTACATAATAGTGGCGTATCAAAAAGAGATGATCAGACGTCCTAATGAGACTTATGAGCCTGTCTCACCAAAATGTTCTTTGTTTCTACCAAATTTTCTGAATATATATACTCAGTTTCATACATTCCAAGAAAAATACTCCATTTGAGAGCTAATTTGGAACTACTGCAGAGAATTTAAGTGGCGATTTCCTCCTCTGGGCAAATCTGCATACCAAACTCGCAACTCGCGGAACATGCTGTTTTGGTTATCATTTAATAGATGATATTTTTGCGGCGGTTACTGTGTGAACGTAATTGATTGTTTATCATTGTAGAGGAAGTAATATGCAAAAAGAGACTTTCAGTGACACGAGATAAAAAGAATATCTGCCTATGAAAAGGGGAAGAGAATGAACATGAAGAACTTGGTAGTATTTGCATGTGAGGCTATTTAAAGTATGTCTAGTTCCTAGTCTACAGAACTCTTTCAGTTGCACCTCCCACAACCATTCCCCTCCCCTCTTCCCCTTACCTCCTCTATACTATGCCTCTCCCACCCCTCCCCACTCCCCTCCTCCCCCTCCCCCCCGCTTCCGCCACGGCTGCATCCAGTGCGACGGCGGCCAAGCGCGCTCTCTTAATAGCATTTTAATGACTAAACATATTAAAGAGGCAGCAAGCCAGATTTTTAGCCAGTGCTTTATGAACCGAGCTGTGTAGACGGCGGCGTATCTACGAGGGGAGGGGAGGGGAGGGGAGGGGAGGGGCGGGGGAGCGGAGCGAGACGCCCGAGAGGGAGGGGTGAATGTGATACCGGAGTGCGACGTCTTCTGCGGACTAAGAGCTTTGGTCGCCCTAACTACAAGAAGAAGGACGTTTTGTTGTGCAAGTTGAAGCTCAATGGGATTGATGTACAAATGGGAAACGAAAGTAGCCAAGAATTCATTGGCAGCCTAAAGAAAATACGATTGTCCTTAAATCTAGAGTATCATTCCATTATTTATACAACTACGCCGGTTGCGCGCATTGATATTTTGTATATTTTACGAACGTGTATGTTGTCTACCAGCGTTCTTTGTTTATTGCATATTTTAGTTCAATAGCAATTGTCATTGCATTAACCATAAACATGTTTTAATTTCTTTGAAGATTAAGATTTTTTAGAAAACATTAAATTAATCTACAAACAATTTTAAAAAATTTCAAGATAACGACCTTTCTTTCCTGTAATTGTAGTACTTTTACTATGAATTTCAGATCTACCTCAAGATGTCGTTATATCAGTGAAATGTTGTAGTGTAGTGAAAGCTTCGAGCACGTGTAATAAATGAGACATTAAACTTATCGGCATAATTGATTACCATTAATAACAGGAAGCCTCATTTAATTACATTTTGGAAAAGCAGAGCCATTAGGCTATATACGAAAAAGCAAGTTAGGTACTAGACCGTTACTGAAAACGACACACGAATCTCACTTCACTCAAGGATAACTTCACATACTGGTCAAATTTAATATTGTGGGGATTTCTAATAGGATTTATTACATAAAGATTCGCTAATATGTTCAGTAGATTAAGTGATTATAATATAATTACATGAACATTAGATTGTACTGATATACTTTAATATTCTTCGCGTTCATAACGATTCATAAATGTTTTTAACTACAAAGTAAATAATTACGAAAATTGACAAAATAAACACAAAAATTGAACTTCTTTACTTTCCCGTATACGTACGTATATACCGAGTAATATACGTAGTATAGGGAAAGCTATGTAATGCTGCGTGAAAAAATGGCCAATTTTCGGCAGAAAAAATTCGTTGCAGGGCCCTGATAACGAAAAAGTGGATATATACAATATGGAAAAATATAGATATAAAAGTGAATGTTAAAAAAAAATCCCCTAACATGTGGTGTAGCCAAAATCTGTTCTCTGTCTTTGATAGCGAAAAACCAATTGAAAGCAAAACGTCCGTCCGTCCGTCCGTCCGTCCGTCTGTCCGGTGTATATGAACAACACTAGCGCCTAAACTATGCATACCATATTTTCCAAATTGACGAAACCCCAGTCAACTGGCCTGAGTCGAAGCTCTGAGATTTTGAAACACATTCATTAATTTTTGGGGGTACTTTACATGAAGCCCCCAGACATTTTTTCAAAAACGGCTCCAATTTTTTTCTTTAAATTTCGTCAGAATGGAGTAAAATACACTTATTAAGGTGGCGTAGGTCCGATTTTAACGGTTAACTCTGAATTTTCAAAAATTGCGAAAGTTTGAATTTTATTCGGCGTCTGCTTCTAAGTTCAAAATTGCAGATTTTTCCTTCAAATAAAAATTGTTCCTCATAGTGAGTTCTTCCATTAAGGTCATGTACATTTTTTTTTGAAAATTTTAGTAGTTTTCGCCCAATATTGCGTACAATACGTGCAATTAAAAAAACACAAAAAAAAGATTTTCTTAAAAACGGCTCCAAATTTTTTCTTTAAACTTTTGGTAGGGATAGTGCTAAATGTACCCTATGAGATGACATAAACGCCATATTGCTGTATCCTTTTGTTTTTTCAAAAATTGCAAAAATATAATTTTTTTAACTTGTGTCTCACGTTGTTAGTTTCCATTAGCGGCGATTTTTTGACGTTATTAAATTAATGAGTCCATGTGCTTTAAATAATGTCAAGTGAAGCTTCTCGAAACCTCAACCGTTTTCTGTGAAAACTAGCTCAAAATTCCGCATTTTCAGAAAATCTCAACTGCCATTTTTTCATAAATGGCTCCAAATTTTTTCTTCAAACTTTTGGAATGGATAGTGTTAATTGAACTCCCTAATATGATGGAAAGTTAATTTTAGTGTATTTTTTGTTGTTTTTTTTCAAAATTTACACAAATATAATTTTTTGAAAGATCTCACATCTTTAATATGCACATTACCAGTAATTTGTAAACATTATTATATTTGTGAGTGTAATTGCTTCAAACGACTTCGAATGAAGGTTTGTGTAAACTCAAAAATTCTCTATGAAAAAGAGCTTCAAATTTCGCATTTTTAGTTGCGCCTAAACGCCATTTTTTTAAAAAACAACTGCAAAATTTTTAAAAGAAAATTGCCATTTAGGAAGAGGTTTTTGTGTTTTTTAATAGTCTAAAATTAATATTTCCGTTCTACCATTAGTAAACCGAAAAATTAAGAAAATTAAAAAAAAAACTAGTTTGGGCGGCGATAGATGGCAAGAGTATGTGGTATGCGGCGATTATTGCAAATAGCTAGCCCAGATCCAAGGAAATAGAAAACTAATCTAATTCTAGTCTAATTCGAGAAAGTCTGTGCCATTCTGTGGCACCACTATTTTAACATTATTTTGGGTGCTTTTCAATAATAAAAAATAAGGTACTGTTTATTTCTTCACTGTAGGGTGTGCGAAGGAAATTGAAAATACTGTCCTTTTCTACAACTTCATTCCAGAATATTTTTTTCTCACCTATTGTGTGATTGACGTCACTTAGGTCCTTTATTAAATCATTTTGACGTCAATAAAATAATAGTAGAAGTATTGTTTATGAGTTGAATATGTCCATTAGGGGCAACCAAATTGTGCTTCTTTTTTTATGGAATTAAACTTCATTATTTGAAAAAAGTATGTTCTATTACGCTTTTTCCTGTGAGATGAAATAGTAATGATCAGATGCTGAACTGATAGATTGATTACTGATTCCGGGCCCGTAAACTGCTAAGGTCAATATTCCCGTAAGTATGGTACATGCTTTATTGTGGGAGGTGGCAGTGATCTTTCCTAGCTGGATGGCGAGACACGGCGTCGACCTACTCGACGGCTGTTTAGATGCTGGATGTAAATGACGGGCGAAAATATGACTTTAAACTACTTTTCTCATAATTACGACGTAATGTGGAAATTGGATGTTAAATATTGTCTAGAACATTGTCTTAAGTGAAATGTCAAAGAAAAATATATAAAATACATATATGTATATAAATATATATACACTGTATGAAAAAATCTCCTGATCGTTAAGAATCAGAGGTCCAAACGACGTGCAATGAAATGTTGGCCCCAAACTCCGTTTGCTTGCCAAAGACCAAAATGTTTTTTCGCCATAATAGTGAATTAAACTCTGAGTGAAGAGCACTAACTTTCTCTCAAATTGCACAAAATAAAGTGCAGTATATCAGTAGAAAAACAATGTTTCTTTATCGGACCAACAGCCAATTCCGATTTCTCCTTTATCAAAATACTATCAACTTTGCCAACAATGATGTTCCTTCATCAGACCAACAGCCAATTCCGATTTCTTCTTCATAAGAATACTATCAACGGTAGCGCCAGTCAGGAAAGCCCTCTCGGCAACTTTGCCTTTTGATCCATTGCTCGTTTCCTCCCCCGCCCCTCCCCCATCAGCTTCATTGCTTTCCGGGTTATGGCCCCTCGCAGCTTGGTAGCGCACTCCTTGGAACAATTATCGCATTCATCTTGTTCAATATAGCTAACGGCATTCGCGCATAATGAAAGTATCGATCTCGCTGTGCTAATCTGGTCGCGAACTCATCAGCGGCCGGCGCCCTTTCGATTACCCAGCAAAGGGCGCCCCCGACTCCGCCCTACGCACACCATCCCAACACCTCCTCCCCCCCCCAACGATCCCCCCCCCCGCGCGTCACTACCCGTCGCCCGTTCTCTGTGCACAACGGCCATGCAACGCCTGTGCATCGCCCGTGAATCGCCTACAACGATCTAGTCTACAACGATCTTAAATCTAGTGTTTTATTCATTGATATTCTGACCCTTTGCGTAGATACTGAATGATAAAATTGTGTTGAAATTACGATACTTTGATCTTCATTATATACTGTTCTTTAAAGAAATATTTGTCACCGGGTAAACACCTGGATTATTAGTGACTTTTTCATTTGCAAATATCGTACAATTTTATAGGTTTCATTCAAAAATAAAC
>JAHLJT010008446.1:3975001-3990731 GCA_031308135.1 Acheta domesticus | reverse complement strand
GAGTGATAGGGGTGGGGCGACGGGGCGAGGAGGGGTGGGGCAGGGAGATGGGGCAGGGAGACGGGGCGGGGATACAGGGCGGGGATACAGGGCGGTGATACAGGGCGGGGAGACGGGGGCGGAGCGGTGGGGCGGACGGGCAGGAGCGGCGCCGTCTCCTTCTGCGCCTTTTGTGGTGCGTGCGACGCGCGGCCACGGGGCTTTGTGCGTGAGCGCCCCCTTCCCTCTCGCCCCCGCCCCCTCCCCCGCCACCACACTCGCTCCCCTCTCGCGCGGCGGGCGCTGCAAACGCGTCGTGGGGCATTGAGGGGTAGCGAGATAGCGGCGTCGGGGACGGAAAGAAACGCAAATCGGGTGTGAAATCTATCGATTCTCCAATCAAAGATTGAATCGCAAATCAATGATTAATCTTTTCGCGGTGTAATTAAAAAACAGGGCGTGCAGGAGGCGGTGTGAGAGAGGTGTGCGTGCCCGCCTGTCGATTCTCGGATTGCGGTTCGAATCCCGATTAATTCGCGGAGATTTTGTGGTGGACAAAGCGGGTTTGCTGCGATTGACAAGGGACATTTGCTGTTCTCCGGACTCTAGTTTCGTCGTAGTAATATTGTCATGCACCAAATCATCGTCATCGCCATTATAGTTGCATTACTTCATTGTCAACTCCAACATAGGTTATAATGGCAGAAATGTACTAAATTCGTCTTCCTTTCTCAGGGGTTAACTCATTTGTCCTTTCAGGGGTGACTAATCGCAAGTTCGATTTTTTTATAAACTAAAATGATAAAAAGTTAACTAACAAAAATAATGCTGTTTTTTAGATCATTAGTGAATAAATTCATTGTTTTGTTCAACATTTATAAGAATAAGTAAGCTGTTTTTTCTTCTTAGAGATGAAAATTATTTTACATATTTATTAAAGATTAAGACGCTTTGGTCAAAGGTACTCCCTATGTGTACTTGAATTTGGAATTAAATTGGCATTAAAACAGAAGACATTGTTTTCGTTAGTTGTGTAAAAATTGTATTCGCAACATTCACAAGAGTTTGAGAGTTCTACAGTAGAACTGTGTTTCAAATGAAAACGTAAATATGTATTAAAATGTCTCGAAAAATAGTGTCAAACAAAACTTACTAACATGTATAAACAATATGCATAAACGAGAATTCTTGTACCATACAAGTCGACGTCACTGACATTACGAATTTTGGGTAGTTTATACGCCCATTTACACCAATACTCCACATGTATCGATTTTTCCCGGAACGAGTGTAAATGGGTCACTTTAAGCTGGCAATCCTGGGATACCGGTCACACACATTCAGCCTATACGTGCCAGATAGTGTGATTTGTTGCACTGCTGCTAGCAGAACTAATGCGGGAACCGGGGTTACGGGACTTTGACGGACCGGTGTACTTTAATTAATGTATTGTGCAATTATCCACAACAATAATTAAACGCTGTGTCATTCTAAACTCCTGTAAAGTACTATCCATTAATGTTGCATAACGTTCCCCAACCGCGTCACCAGCAGCGGTTAGACCTCCATGCGCGATCCGCCTCCTCCCCCACTGCGACGCTCAGGCCTCATTCACAATGCAAACTTTAACGTAAACGTAACGTAGCCGCAAACCTAGAAATGTGTTATTAAGCGAGAACGTTCACAATGCCTTGACGTAACCGTTGACGTAAGACCGTAAACTTAAGAGTTCACAAGCTCCAAGCTTTTACGTTAAGTATACGTCGGAATTCTACCGAAGACCAATCAGAGAGCAGCATGGAAGTTCAATTTCAGATTGTGTTCAGGGAGTTTGTGGTTATGTCATTGTTATTGTAATGTAGAGAACTAGTTCACGAACGCTTTTGATACGTGTAGTGAATTCAATGTAAGAGTTTGGACAATTTTTATTGTGACTTTAACCTGAAATGGCGAATAAACTAATTATGTCCGACGAATTACTTATGAATTTGGTTCATGAGAATCCTTGTTTATAAGATGAAGGAAATGTGAGCACTACTACATCTACTCGCGTGCATATAAAGACAAATAGATAGGAATCTCGAAGAAAAAGCTAGAAATCACGGTGGAAAGATCTTGTCACCATGTTAGAGACGAATCGATCAAGTTTCAGTACATTGAATTCTAATTGGTTCAGGCGAAACTTACGTTCGTCATTATGAACGCTTGTTTTTACGTGTAAATTTTGCGGCTAGGTTTACAGCATTACGCTACGTTTAAGTTTGCATTGTGAATGAGGCCTCACGGAGGGCGCGTTCCCAAATGCCTGCTACGCGATCTCTGAACCAAGCGGAACCATGGACGCAGTTGGAGCAATTCTGCTCCGCGGGTGTCAGCCTGCGAAACACGTCAATTGCAAATTTTTTGATACATTCATCGTTAACACGTGACGTGCTTGGAATTTGTGTTACCGTGGATGCGCGATCTGTGAGACCGCGGGAGTTTCAGGCAGATTATTTCGATGTTCATTTTCATGTTGACTTGACCATTTTTTCACATTAACAACAAAGAAGCAAATAACGGATTTGTAATTTAAACATTATATGAAAATAATATAGTTATTTACTGCTCTTTGAGTAAATTTCTGGCTACTGTTTGCTCTATATTTTTTTCCACATTTAATTATCTGAGACCGCGAAGAAGGGATTTGAAACATTCACTAAATTTAAAAATGTGTTGTTACAAAAAAACGATCCATTAATATAAATTGTGTAATGCAATATTCAACAATTTTCTTGAAGATTCTTGAAAGAAAAAACATTTATGTCTGTTTTATCCTCAGAAGTATCTATCTCCTAATGAAAGCGTTGTATTTATCTTACTTTCTCCTCTTTCTTCTTTGCTGTTTCTCTGCTGCTATTTCTTCTAGTATTTCTCCCTCCCTTATTCTCGTTATTCAGGCACGTCCTCTTCAGTATCGGGTTCACTTTCAAAGGCAAAATCACCGACCACAACTCTGTTAATATCACCAGCGATCTATTTATTGAACGTCAAAAAAAGTTAAAACTGTGTGGGGAGAAGTGTATACCAGGTAGAGAAATAATTTACCTTGTCGACTGAGAAACTGTACCGACAAAAATACAATTCTTGGTAAACCCTCTATGAAAACATCCGGCACGTTCATACACGTTTGTTGTGGCAAAGAAAGTTCTACGTGCTATCTACCAGAGATTCGAAATTTCAACCATACCTCACAAGCAAATTGTTGCAATTGGACACCCACCTTTAGTGTGAGTGTTGTTTCGTGAGATATTAGAAGACGAGAAACGGAGTAGAAAGAAAGTGCTGAAAATGCTGCGCGAAAATACGGGGAATTTACGGCAGAAAAAGTCTTATTACAGGTCCCTGGTAACCAAAATTGGATAAATTCAGATACTAAATTTAGAAAAAAAACCTCTATAAAATCTGTTCCTTAAAGATAGATTTTAAAATAAGGTCATGTACAATTTTTGTTAAAATTTAACTACTTTTCGCGTAATTTTGCGTGAAAATACGGGCAAGAAAGAAAATAGTTTAGCACCACTAGTTTAAATATTATTTTCTTATATATTAAAAATGATTTTTTCATACAAATAGACTGTTTTATTCGATCTTAATGAAATTTTGTGCACATGTCATTTACAACAAAAGTTATTGTCCATCGTGCAAATTACCCATATCTCACTTTTATATTTGTTAGAACAATATTTAAGCTGCATACCTTTGTTTTTCCGCAAATATTATGAAAAAGGGGAGGAAATATTATAAAAATGCATCTCTGAAAGGTCATAAAGTTTCCTACTAATTGCGGCGATAGGCAGGAAAGAAATCATTTATTTTGCTCTCCAATAAACAAACGTGATATTTATTTATTCATTTTTATTAATTTTTTATTTATTACCACAAACGTGGTAACAAATGTGATAAACAGTGCACCTTAGATAGGCCACGTAGGATACTTCAGCTAGTGTAATATTAATAACCATAATACATTCAGAATCATTGATTTTCCCCACTATGTCAGCGGTTCTGTAGCAATTTTCATTATGTAAGCAGTTTTTTATCTTTTAATATTCATTTTAATCGTTTACAAAAATTTAATGATTTCTTACTGCATTATCAGTGTTTTACATACCGACATGAAACGAGTTCTACGACCAAAACACTACTCTCAGAAACAAAGGTATTTAAAGGAAATAAATCTGCGAGCCTTTTCTGTAATCGTTTATTTCCGCCGTGCGAATTTTCCGATCGAATGGGTTGAAAAACCTCATGAAATCGAATGGGGCAGAATATCCGAGCTGCAGAGGAACACGGAGTACACATAGGAGGGAAAGAAGAGGCGAAGAACTTCCGGAAAACTCGGGCTATGAATAATTTTACGCCAAAGGACGCAGTTAAAAAGTTCGCCGGGGGCGATCTGGAATAAGTCTCATTTCCGATTGATTTCTGCAAGCTGTTCCGGCCCGTTGATAGACCGATCTCTCAATGGTCAATTTTGGCAATTTCCCAGCGCTAGAAATATTTGAGACCATCTTGTTCGAGGAAGATCCTCCTCCTCCCCAAACGCCAAAAAAGACGACAATCGTCTCCGCAACAACTTTCAAAGACATCCGGAGAGGGTGAGACGTAACAATTGATGGCTGTAGAATTTCTAGGCAATTTCGAGGGCGGAAAACGTTTTAACCAAACATCGGCCTATTTAATAAGTATTATTGTTTATCTACTTTTACTTTTAATAGCTTTTAGACATAATTTTACAACACTTTTTTCCGTAGATTTAAGGACAAATCCGAATAAACCGTATCTATTAATGCTTAATGCTTTTACGTTTTATACATTTTGGTGCAACAATTGGCACTCAGGGTTATTGTCATTCCCTTATATTTTTCATGTTTTTAATAGCTTTCCTTTTTCGAGTGCTGCTTTTTAAATTGACCCAAAGTGTGAATATAAAAAATATATCAACTGCGGTTGAAATTTATTATATACATTTAATGTCAAGGTCGTATCATGCAACTCTAGATAGTACGGCGGTCGTATGCAATACAAATAACGGTTATTCATACCATCACTTTAAGTTATGTATTTAGAAAAAAACTAATTACAATTAAAAATAATGCAGTACCCTTTTACAAGAAATTTAATGAATGAACCTATACACCTATATGAAATAACCACCATCCACATAATTATAAATTATAAATATTATACCTAAAAAATACTAAAATGTTTTTACAAACATTTCGTTTTCGTGTGGATATGATTTGTGTCAACTACAAATACTGCTATCAACAATAATAACACTAACAACAGTAAACACAGAAAATATGTTGTTTGGCCCCAGACCCATATTTAATTTAATCATCATGAAAAACAATGAATACATAACGTAAACTTTAATTTCATGGACGAAAAATCACGAACAAAAATTAAAATAGATTAAATGCATTTCAGTAGAAAACGTTTCCAACAATGTGCGATTAACGAAAAAAAAAACACGCTTGTACACCACTATTAACCCACCGTTTGCTCGTCAAACGACGCAAGTCAAGTAAAGCACTAAAACGAGTTCCAGTCACCAAATGCACTCTTCCTCGAATATCCCTAAGCACGTACTAATCCCTAAGCATTTTTCTGGTGAGTTTAAGGGTGCGAACCTCAAACAACGCGGCATGTGCGAAACCCACTACACTTGGGCTTTTATTTCTTGGCGCGTGAGGGCCCATCATCACAGTATCTCAAGGCATTTCGCGTCTTTCTCGGCTGTGCCCCTAGATCTCGCATGATCGCCAGCACTGCTCGATACGGTCGCGATCATGCGAGATCTAGTGTCACGGCCGAGAAAGACGCGAAATGCCGTGAGAAAATCGATTTTGAAGACACGCCCCCACGCGCCAAGAAATAAAAACCCAAGTATAAAGCGACTCGGCGCAGTGGGAAATCACACGCCGGAAGACAATCGGACGCAACGACACGAACGGATTGACAAGGCCATCGGCGTGCGGAGAGAGATTGACTAATTGTTAATGATTACGGGCGCGTCAACAACGAAGGTCATTAGTCCCGTTAGTGCCGTGCATGTTTTTCATTTGGTGTTAGCGGTGATTTCCCCCGCTGGATGGCGAGGATCGGGCGCCGACCTACCGTCGACTAGCGGGGTTTCCCCCAACCAGGTATCTCCCACCTGCGGGGCACCACCCCCGCCGGGACAAGCTCCAAGCCTCCGATAGGTCTCCCGTCGTGTGTGATAGTGTAGTGCATTCTAGTGCAAACGTGTAAGGGCTGAGGATAGAACAAGGAAGAGGAAGGAAAGATCGCGCGCTGCCCGTGGCCCGTTTGTTAGTGCACTGCACCGGCATTCGCCTGGTGTTGATCGGAGAAAAGCACGGAAAACTAACGATCCGAGCAGCCGGCCGCTAGAATTCTCCTCCTCACAGCGACTGAATTCGACCTAGCTGACAAGCCAGTGTCGAAAATCCTGCTACTGTGGGGAGTGTAACCCTAGGACCTCCCGGCCAGAGGGACGGCAGTGACATCTGTTGGTGCACTAAGCCACCTCTCACGGTGCATCCCGGAGAAGCAATATTGAGCACACAACGCCCCGCGCTAACAAGGGAGCGAAGGGCGGGGCGAACGCCGTTAACGGCTGACCACCTGCCGGCTGCAGGCGATTCTTCTTGCATCGATTGCTGGCAGACGGTAATCACTCTGTGGTCGCTCTAAGCTGTTCTTGATAGTTGCGTTATTTCCTTTGGAGGAAGCAAGCCTATGATTCAAGACCAAGACGCACAGCTTGAATTTTACCTTCCTTATTTTCAGGTAGAGCAAGCAGATTTAAACGTTACATTCTTCTTGTCCATTATATTTTATTCATCTCTTCTTTCTTTCGTCTTTGCCTCGTCAACTTCACGTCTTCTTGACTTATTCTTCTGTCTGTCTCTTATTCACTTCTTGTTCGTATTCTCTTGCCTCCCTTTCATCTCTTTTTGTCTCGTTTTTCGTCTGTTTTCTTACTTTCACTCTCTTACTTTCTTACCTTACGGCCTATTTACATAATAAAGATATAGTTTTGTATTGCCGCAACAAAAATTTACTTTGAAAAATAACTAAAAATATATTTCAACATAAAAAGTTGTATTGTGAGACACTGGTGTTGAAAAAGTGGATAAATCTAGTTCATATGCTTAATAAATTACATCCTCTGACACGTTTTGTAGTCATAATTCACATTTTTACGTGTTCCTGATACCGAAAAAATTGGTAGACATATAAACGTGTCCGTAAAAGACACTTATTTAGGTCAAAATTGTTTATCCGATATACAAAATTGTTTATCTGATGTCACGTGTCATTACTTAATATACAATTTTTTGTGTTAGAAAATGGTAAATAAGTTTGAAGAAAGTAGATCTAAATGATATTGATTATGGATTTTTATATTGTCTCTTCGATAAAAAAGAGGATGTTACCTGACATTATGTGACCATAACAATAAACGCGTGAACGTAACTCAGGATCGAATGACAAATCAATGTTATTCCCGTAACACGTGCAGGCCACTTTTCAGTCGGAATGAAATTTCTACTGTTGTCTTTTATACTATCGTTTCTTCTATTAAAAATAAGTTATTTTTGTCGGAACTGATTTATTACGGAGAGATATTTACATACATTACGGTATTCAGTAGTATAACATCTGAGCTAATCATCATATTTACGATATTATATTACGATACCGATACATGTATAAACTAGCTAACAAAACTTTTAACTTTATATTGATACAGCTGAAATAAAACGTACTGAAAAGTTTTGCGGGTTTGTAATGCGTTTCTCGATGGAGATTTCATACGTTTTCCTTGATCCTTAAAGGAGATGACTCCTGAAGTTTACGTAGTTTTTCCGGTTTAATACTTTTTGAGTTCTTAGTAATTTCTTACAGCCTTCACTATCTACTCATACCAAATGCTTCGCGTCCTTTTTATTGTCTTTCTTATAGTTCCTGTTTCTTTTCCGCACATTAAAACACTTTACACAAAATACTTCTCATTCTCTTTCTAAGATGGTGCATCTATTTTGCTCCACTGTAGTGCTCTTTGCCTTTCTCTCCCAACACTGTCAAAGTTATTCTTGGTTTTATTTCAATATCACATCTTGGAATGCTCTGAAGTGTTCTACCTCAATGTGCACAAGATTATAAATCCTAACTTTCCCTCCTTTTTCATAAAGAACTAAACAACGAGACTTGCTAAAGAATAATCATCGCCACTGACACCGCTAGCGGCGACCAAGAAGGCAACGACCTACGACTTGATCACTGATTGGAAGGTCGTGGATTCGATCCCCTCCACACGCCGGAACGTTACGTGCGGTGTTTAACATCGACGTGTTCGAGGCGTCTACCGTGATCAACGTTGTAAGCCGACTGCTGGAATCAGCTGTGCCGCAGCATTATTTTTATTCTCCCCTATAACACTAAATGTTCCACCTGTCTATCGGCACTGTCCAATTTCTCGGAACGGAGCTCAAGTAGCATAAGGGCAAACGAATGTGCGCCGGCCGCACGAAAGCCGCCCGCCTCCGCCCCAACGGAAACTATAAATGTGAGTGCGGCTCGAGGAGAGGATCCCCGAAATGAGGGCGGGAGGGGGCGAGCACTGGGGAGCGAGACAAGGGGCGGTTTGAATCACTTCCGGTGCGAGGGTGCGGCGCCCTGGGGAGGGCGGCGCCAGTCAACGGGGGTGGCGGGACCGGCAAGGGCGGAACGGTGCGGAGGGCCCTGAGGGCGGGTAGTGCGGGGAGGGCGGGCATGGCGGGGAGGGCGGGCATGGCGGGGAGGGCGGACATGGCGGGAGGGAGGGCATGGCGGGGAGGGCGGTGGGGTGGGGAGGGCAGTGGGGTGGGGAGGGCGGGCATGGCGGGGAGGGCGGTGGGGTGGGGAGGGCAGTGAGGCGGGGAGGGCGGGGAAGGCGGCGAGGGCGGAGGGGGGAGGGCGGAGAGGGAGGGTGTGGGCAGTGAGGGCGGGGAGGGGCGTGAGGGCGGTGGGGGCGATGAGAGTGGTGAGGGCGGTGAGGATGGTGAGAGAGGGAAAGTGGCGAAGGCGAAGGGATGCAGCAGGATCGGCGAGGACTCCCGCCGGACTGCGGTGAAAGGCCGGGGATGGACGGAAAAGTTGTGAGGCCACAGGAACGGTCACGAACACTTGGGAACGGCGATCACGATGTGGACGCCGTGGACACTGTGGATGGCGGACGACGTGGACGACGTGCCGGCGAGGCTGGGGTGGAGCGGTTCGCTACTGGAGTGGGGCTGGGACAGGAGCGGCGAGGGCGGCGAGGGCGGCGAGGGCGGCGAGGGCGGCGAGGGCGGCGAGGGCGGCGAGGGCGGCGAGGGCGGCGAGGGCGGCGAGGGCGGCGAGGGCGGCGAGGGCGGCGAGGGCGGCGAGGGCGGCGAGGGCGGCGAGGGCGGCGAGGGCGGCGAGGGTTGGCGAGGTCGCCGACGGTGGCAAGGTCCAGTTATCCAAGCAAGGGGTGCCGGGCACCGCAAGGTGGGCGTGGCGGGATGGTAAGAGGTAGGTGGGAGGCGGGCGGCGCGGTCTAACGGGCTGCGGTCGGGGCGCAGGGCCTCTGAATGGCCTCGGAGATCGGCGGGGTATTCGGGGCGCCTTCGGGAGCTTACGCGGGATTCCGCCGGCCTGGAACACTGGCTTCCGACTGGCGCGGCCACCCACGCGCCCCCGCACGAGCCCCCGGTCGTCGCCGGGCCGCCGCGAGGCACCTGCCCAATGGAAGCGCTCATGTCCGAGGTGACGGAGCTCCGTTCCCGAACACGGGGGTGCTCGCAGGAGATCTGCGACAGCCAGGCCACGGCAATTTTATACTCCTGAATGAAGGAAATGGATTCGTCGTCTGATGTTCCATGTATTCCTTCATTGTCCTTTTCTGAGAACGCACCACGTACTTTTATTCTATCATTTCCCGTGAGCGAGTTGAAGCTTGATCGCTGAGCAGATGTCAGATGCGTGACGTGCACTGGCGCCATTGTATTGTGAGTGAATGGCGGAAACGGTACGAAAGATATTCACCATAACTATTCAGACAAGGATTCTGCAGTGTAGGATTCATTAACAATTGCATGGGGGGATGTGTACAAACTAAATCAAATACGTATTTCAGTATATAGCTTTAAATTAATAGAGCTTTCAATAGAGCTTTAAATTATTCGCATTCACAGAAAGTTACAGATAGATCTGAGAGATACATTGCGGGCACTCCCGGGTTAAGGACCGTCCTTCTTGTGACCGTCTGAATTTAATGGGTTGTAGTATCCTTGAATTATAGACAAAGATGGGCATGATTTTTACTACACAATGCAATTAAGGATACTGCAGTAAAACGTGTTCAATGCCAATCCCAAGGGGCCAAGACGTTTTTTCCTATTAAACAAGATTCCGCATTATGCAATGTAATACTGAAAAAATACATCCTTAATGAAAGAACTTTCCACGGAGAACAAATTTATTTGAAGGAAAAATCTCTCTCTTTAATTATGTAGTTTTAGGAAAAGACCGAAAAAAATTGAAACTTTTGCAATTTTCGAAAATTCAGAGTTAACCGTGAAATTAGGAACTATGCCACCTTCATATATGTGTTTTACTTTATTCGGATGTGAAATTTAAAGAAAAAAATTTGCAGCTGTTTTTGAGAAAAATTTGAAAATGTCCAGGTGCTTCATGTAAAGTATCTCCAAATTTTGAAGGATTTTTTTAAAATTGCAGCGCCTCCAGTCGAGCCAGATCGACTGAGGAGTATACATTTTGTTAAAAACCCTACGTATTGTTTATGCGGTAGTCGTGTTCACAGCCGCACGGAGGGACGTTTTGAAAAAAACAACACGTTTTCGGAACCTCAAAACGTATATTTCCGTTACAATCTCGAAATCGATTTTCTGCAGCATTGTATACCTTTTCCTATACTACGTATATTCCTCTGTATATATATGTATGTATACGGAAAAGTAAAACCACTTTCGCTTATTTTGAATACAAACGTTGTTTTCAATCTATGTAGTGCAATGTTGATTGCATAAGACTGCATAATTAAGATTATAAGTATTGCTGTAAGTATTACATAAGTATGCTGCTGTATTACATAAGTATTGCTGTAAGATTGCATAAGTTCTGGAGAATGTGTATGGTTCCGAAAACGTAGGGTAAATAAGTAAATTAATTTTCACTGAAGCGGTTAGTAGTGATGGACTGTAACCTGGTGGACCTTGGGGTACCTTGAGTTTTTGGAGTTGCACTTTCATTATGACAAAAGTCCGAACTGAGGAATGTTTGGATATCCAGATAGTTCATTCATCTTCTGGCTTGCAAAAATTAAAATTACTGAAATCGATCTGTTGTCACGACGCATTCAATTCTATTCAGTAGAAGCTGCTGACTCTGGGGATCGTGATGGATTAGAATTTAAGTTCCTTTATGAGTGCATGTTTAATACACCCTAGTATTTTAGTAACACTGGATAAATTATGTACGTCTTGCAATTTGTAACACAAAATATTTCATAAAAAGCGATTCTGATTTGTTAGTGGCTGACCTTTGCTTACTCTGCCAGTAGCACTCCGAGAATTAAGAGAATAATATTAAAAAAGTATCTAGGTATTAAAGTAATTTTGGTTTGACATATAGCAGGTTTCTCCAAGAGCACATGTAACTAATAGAAAAAAATTGCACAAAACGGACTCTTTATATGCCTGTCGATTTTGTAAAAATATGGCAACAAACCACATTGTTTACCCAATGGGGCGATGCGAAAAATTAATGGGTAAAACATTTGGTAACATTGCCTGACAAATGTTTGTATTTTGTAACTTTTGGGACAACAATAAATGTGTGTTGAGGAAAGCTATTTCCTCTTATTTTTTCGAATGCGTTCATAAGTCAATAATCCCTAGCTCGTGAAAATGTGAAATACTAACATCACGAGTTAAAACACACCAACACAGCTTAATATACGTGAACTGCTGTCGTAACTTTTGTTTTAGTGCAAACAAATCTTGAAATATTTATCGTACAAGCAGGTAAATACACAACAATAATATACAGTTATTTCTGTTTTTGAAGCAAATGTTTCCTGTGAACATATTTCATACTGGAACATTTTATTTTACAGCTTCCTCTTGAATCAGTAATGCATCTGTGTTTGTCTTAAATAAAAAAATATAATTTTTTATAATTATTGATTGAGAGTGTGAAAAATATGAAGAGGATAGAGATCACTGCCAGAAAGAAGAAATACCATCGTACTTCCTATAACAGGAAGCCTAAAGATCGTTTACAAATTGTTGGAAGGAACAATTTGTAAGCCATATTTGTGATTCACTAAAACCACGTCAGAATAGTTAAAATGCAGACAGATGCACAACAAAACAGAAAGTGACACCGGTGCATCGTAACACATCATGGTTTCTGAGAGGAAACAAATTCGTCGACTTCTTTCGAACAGCATTGTGTCAATGGCTTGCTTATCAATATTTCTGCGAAACAAACAATAATAAGTGTAAGCAACGAACAAAAATTTACTAATGAACGATTGTACTCCAATATCAAAAGGTATGCAAGTGATAATGACAGTAGTTAATGTCTTCTCGTAAATCCCTCTTGAACCGAGTGCGAGTGAAGTGCGAACGGCGATTGGATAAGCCGAGGCCAGACCGCCGAAAACAAAAGGACACGCAATCTGGTGGGCCAAATGGCGAAGAGGAACCGCTGGACTCTGATTTAAGATCGTCGACGGCCATTAAGCGACTCAAACCTTCCGCCTCCGCCGCCGTCCCTCGAGATGCCGGAAAAACAGATTGTTCCGCTTGCCAGCGCTGTCACAAGAAGGAATGGCCCGAACACAATGCGTTCCTGCTGACGTGACGTATGAGACAGGCTCGTGGAGCAAGGAAGTACATAACTTTCACGAGTGTTTATATCTAATTTTTAAATTGTATTACTTATTGAACTGTAAGCTGTAACTTTGCTTTGTTGCGAAGGGAAGTGCAGTGTAGTGTAGTGAAGTGTTTGATAAGCTGTATAATTTAGAGATCACTAGAAATTAATTAGGATATCAACCTCTAATTGTAATTGTAAATATTTGTAACAGTTTTGTAATTGTTGTAATTCTAATTGTTATCATATTTGCCACCAAACATTAGCTCAAAGCGAACTTACTAAAATATATCTATCTTTAGTAAGTCGTTTAGTAATGCATTATTAATTTCAATTTGAGTCTAAAATAAAATCAAACATGCAATCCTTTTACTGAAGATACTCCAAGATTCTATTGCACGACATCAATGGGAAAGGCGCAGAAATTATGCAGAACGTATTTAAAAAACTGTAACTGAATATCAACTGATTAGAAATCATCTCAAACATCCTTGACATAATTCGAAAAACTTGCTCTTTCCAACATCTCTGCTCAACAAGAAAACAAAGATATGTATAATCCTATAATTCATCTACTTCATTAATAATGACGATACAATAAAGAAGGTTTACACGTAAAATCAAAGAACAACCATCAAGTTTTTGTCCGCTTTGGATATGATGTTCATGATGATAATGATGAATGCCATACTGTGATACCCAGAGTATCTCATTTATTTATGACGTCCCTTTCTTGGCCAGAATAATCACAGTGGTCGTTTGCTATTCTCTTCCGCTGAAAGAATGGTGGTAAGAATATTCATGAAGGGAGAATGAAAATATTTGATATATCAATAAATAAAAATAAGGTTGGCGTCGTGGCCGAGATTGCTAAGACAGTAATGTGGCGATCTCGGATCGCAGGGTTGCGGGTGCGGGTCCCGCCTCGGACGTGGGTGTATTTGTGTATGTCTATATGTGTGTGCCGTCCTTTCACCCCTCACTATCACCATCATTTCATCATCCATATATTGAGGGCTAACAACCCTGGGAGATAACTATGCGATTCAGGTAAATACTGATCCCCCGATGATGTTTCATGCCCTGCTACAGAGATAATGTTTCTGAGCCCCGGTATGAATTTAATTGCCTTATTTTCAGGCGAGACTCAGGTCATGCGGCCTGCTCTTCCGTCTGATCACGCAAATTTCGCTACTCTCCTTTCACCTACTGGCGGAAAAAGAAGGTATTCCATGGGCGGCGAAACAGACGACTTTGAATTTTGCTCAGAGGCGTCATTTAGGCTAGGGATCTTTACATGCAAAAAATCTACTAACATGGGACAGCCGGCTTTACTTCCCTTCCGAAGGAAGGCGTTCGAAGGATTTTTTTGCTCCTAAAAATCCATGGCTTCGTTCGGGTTTGCACCCGCGCACTTGGGTATAACAGTCCGATACGCTAACCATTACACCATCGCCGCCCGGTATAGGCAGTATGTACGGAATAGGCAGTACGCGAACAAACAAACAAAAACAGGCCAAACTATCGAAAAGCATCAATGAGGCACTTACATTTTTGGCGATGCGCTTGATCTGGCGACTGCCTTTCCACCATGTGATAACCGCCTCGGGCCGCGACCCGGACGACTTGCACTCCACTTCGTAGCGTCTGTCGGCGGACACGTGCTTCTCCTTGGTGAGGATGTGCACCGCCACCGGTTTCACTGCAACAGAAAACGCATTGTCAGCTTCACACATCTTTCGCGAGCCTTTGTAAGTATTGCACTATTTATATATTTTTGTCAAAAAACAGTAAAAACTGCATATGGCGTATGGGGAAAGAGATTATCTGCGCACATTTTCTTGAGGCACAGAAAAAAAACGAAATTAGCAACATTTGAAAAACTAGAACAAGAATTTAGGAAAAAAAATTATTTTAGAAAAATAAAAATCAGAAACATTTTTGTTCCCGAGTTAAATAAAATCAATTTCAATGGTAAATGAACGGCTGATTTGATTTTTCTGCATTGCTAACAATTTCTGCATTGCACGCTAGAATGCAATTACGTGCAATATCAGATCAATCAACAAACGTTAAGACATTTTACGTTTAAACCTTTACACATTCTAAGATTTAACAGTTTCAACAGACAAGTTGACTCATTTAAGTAAATACAGATAAATTAGAATAAATGATACAGATTTTTAGGGCATGTAGAGACTGAAGGTGACTACCAACGAACATGTGGCTGGAAATTTCATACATACGAATTTCATACACACGAATATCACACATACAAATTTCATACATACGAAGCTACACATGTGACATTTGCCCCAGACAGACAGGCAAGTCATTTTACATGTGTTTAGGAGGCAACGATGGGGGTGAAGTCTTGGTAAACCAACCAAATCACCCGTGTAGATTGACTAATGAATAGCAAATGCAACATGTTTAATTTCGTTATATCACATTTCCCACAAGTTCATTGGTGAAACTTTATTATCTTCAACCACCCTACGTCCCCTAGAAAGATGTCCCATTTATTCTGAAACATTCTATATATGGTAAACAGAAATTAATAAATGGTTTATAGAACTCAGTCACGTTTCAGTAAATGGTGAGAAAAGTGTTTCCATATAAACTGAAGTATACATGTTGTGATCTAACTTACGGGATACAGAAATGGAAAATAAATTTAACTTATTTAATAATATGTGCTCGAAAATCTATAGTAATCTTATTAAAATTCTGTAAAGTAATTGCAATACTTGTCCAGGTCTATTACAGAGGCAATTAGGTGTTGAGAGAA
>JAHLJT010008446.1:3955705-3974901 GCA_031308135.1 Acheta domesticus | reverse complement strand
AGGAACAAAGAAGAGATGCCAAGGAAATGAGGCTGATATGTGACTGGGAATCTATTAATCGACATGTGATATTATAATAGAATTATACTCGTAAATACAAAATACTCCTATCTTAAAAACAACAAAACCGTGACACCATATGCCGAAACAACATATAATGCAAAATTTTCTAATTTTTATATTAGCGTATACATTTGGGATCCAATTTCAACGTTCCTGATCAACGAAACAGAAGGAGAATCGTTAAGAAGCTCCCGACCACATTTCTGAATGCACCACATTTCCATTCCGGCCTTGAAAATACCTTCCACTTATTTGCTACATTCTCCCGCAGTCTGCTGTCATCTAAATAGGCCCATTTAAAGTGATGATAAAAGAGGTGTACCTCATTTTTGAAATTTCCCTGGGCGTCGATTTATTATTTTTTATTCTTTTTTAAGTCGTAAAAACGTCCTTCTTTCTCAACTGCCTTAATAAACAAACAGAAAACCGAAAGTATAATTATATTTTACTGCTATTAGGCCGCCCTCTGCGTCCTGGCAGGCGACAGCCATGGCAGAGGCAAAAAATGTCTCCGAGGAAGAACAGCGAAGGAAGCAGACGAAATGGTAGGCCCAGGGCAGAGTCGACGCAGTTGAGTGTTTTTGTAAATGCGGCTTAAAAGTTCTGCGGTAGCCACGACCATGATTCAATAATAATTTAATAAGATAAACACTAATTTCATCTGCCCAAAAAGCAATTTTCACTGCATATAACGTTTGGTGGAAGCTATCAGTGACAGATTAAGTGTGAAAATAATAAATGGGTTAAAAGAATGTCTTCATTACGTTTTCACCCAATAGTCAATATGTACTTTGCACACGTAGCACACTAAAACTTTTGTCTCTAAGTTTCAAATTTTCTTTATATCAATATCCATCTTCGCGGTTCTGCAGGTTGTGATATAAAATTGCAATGTTGCTTGAGTCGTTCAAATAGCTGTCTCGTAATAACTAATTTAATGATGTATTCTTATCCTCATAATAAAGGATAGAAATCCATTTTGAAATTAATGCTGTAATATGTGCCTCCATTGAAAATCCTCATTCGTTCAGGATTCCCACGCCCCCCGCGGCATATCCTCCTCAGCCTCCTCGCTTCGCCATGCCCACTTCGCCATCCCCGCTTGAGAATCACCCCCCACCCCGACTTCCCCGCCTGTGCACCTTCATCTTCATTTTCCAGTCGTATGCGTGCACGACTTGTGCACTGCTCGCACAATTATCCTCATCCCCGCATGCTTCTATCTACCGCGTCTCCATTCTCGTCCATTTGCATCGTCCCACGTCCCAGCCCTCTTCTCCGCTCGATTCCCCCACCGTCGCTTTCCACTCCGTGCCCTCCCCCTCGCTTGGACCACTGCCCCGCCCTCTTTGGCCGCCCGCACCGCCACCCCCTCCCCGCTCCCCTCGGACGCTCCCTTATCACTGCACATTTTTCGACCAAGCCAACACTAACCTTAATCCCTCGCCACATTCAATTTCGTTTAATCCATTTCGGCCGTCTCCTTGCCTCAGCACTTTACGTGCCCACGCCCATAGCCACTCGCCGAGGCACGAGAGCGCCGGCGGTTGGCGACGTGGCGGGGGCCGGGAGAGGGCGGGGAGGGAGCGGGGAGAGAGCGGAGGCGGAGATGGTGAAGTGGGTGAGGCGACCGGAAATGGGCGTGGAGTAGCCCGAGCTGAAGAGAAGCATGAAAACGTGCTTGCAGAGAGGAAAATAAGGTGTGCTACGACTACAAATAGCAATATAGTGAATACAGGGTAACGTGTACTAGATGTTAGAGAACTGCAGGTAAATCAGAAAAAAGATATCTAACAATACATAATAATTGTGAAAACAAGTATATAAAGAGTAAAGGAAGAGCAATGTTGGGCAGAATACAAGAAATGGAAACAACGACGTGAAGAAGACAATGCCTAGGAAGGGAAAAGTGGCAAAAAAATCAGACACGAGGGGAACAGGATGACGCCTGACAAATAAAATACAAAACAAGGAAACGTGCAATACCGACATAGAATTCACAATTACTCGGCAGATGCACAACATTCAAACTAAAACTAATAAAACTAGCATAGACTTTCTCGTATTATTTGTAAAAGTTCTGTAAAATCTGGGCTCATTGCGTCAATGAAAGGGGAACCCCAAGTATCTGTACTAGCAAACACCTCACATGCAACAAATACAACAAAGTCTCCAGTTCGGCCAGGTCTACCGAGGAATTTACATCTCAGGAGAAATTAGGAGTTCTGTTTATGAACTGCAAAGACAGAACAACCGATTGACAGACACGGACGGTCGGACGGTCAAACAAAGTTTTTTTGGGAAAAGATATTTCGGTCTCAGCAGCCCCAACGTGTATTACCGTCAAAATCTCTTGACATCCATTTTCTTGCGGCATTACAAAACTTTCTCTATACCACGTATTGGAGACCGTAAAAAGGAAGCGCATACCGAGAGAGAGGCAATGAGTTATCGGGAATATCGCGCGATCGGAGAGAGCGGAGGGGCCGGCGGCATCCTGGGGAAGAGCGAGGGGTCGGCCGGGACAGCAAGGAGCCGCGTGTGGACGAGGACGAGGACGGCGAGGGCGGGGCGCTAAAGCGCTGGCAGTGGGGACGGCCAAACGGCCGCGCGTGGCCGCCCCGCCCTCGTCCTCCGCTCCGCCCCCGCTCCGCGCCGTCGCCGCCGCCGCCGCGCACGCCGCAACAGCGTCGCGGGCCCAAACGTGTTTGTCTCGGTGCGGTTTTTAGAGG
This sequence comes from Acheta domesticus, assembly GCA_031308135.1. Lineage (NCBI taxonomy): Eukaryota > Metazoa > Arthropoda > Insecta > Orthoptera > Gryllidae > Acheta > Acheta domesticus. The sequence continues at coordinate 3,972,106 of JAHLJT010008446.1, read as the reverse complement.
ACCCTTGCGGCAAGAGGTCGTTATTGGGGCGAGCGCGCGGGCGAGAGGGCGACCGGCTGCCAACGCCGCCGTCGCCCCCGCCCCCGCCGCTACCACCGCCTCGGCGGCACTGCACAGCGGCTGTGTATGCGCCACAGGTTACAACCCGCTCCCCTGCCCACCCCCGCCCACTCACCCCCACTGCCACCCGCATGCCCTCTCGGCGAAGCGCCCCTCGGCATCGAGTGGCCCTCTCCTCGCTGTCGAGTGGCGCCCTCGTGCGCTGCCGGCCCGCCCCTGCCCCTGCCCCGCCCCCGCCCCCGTCCCCGCCTCTCCGCCCCCGCCTCTCCCCCGCCATTCCACTCCCGCCTCTCCGCCTCGGCCCGCCCCCCCACCGTCGTGTTACCGCCCCTGCCCCGCCACCGACCCGCCCACAACCCCGCCCCCGCCCCGCCCACGACCCGCCCATGACCCGTCCCCACCCCGTCCCCACCCCGTCCCCGCCCCGACTCCGACCCCCTCCCGACCCACCCCCGACTCGCCGTCGTCGCTCCCCCAACGCCGCCACCCTCCTCTGCACCCCCTACGTCGTCAGATTTAAACGCGTCCCTCGCCCCGGCGACCCTCCTATCCCCACCCTCCCATCCCCTCCCCCGCCAGCCCCTGTTCGTCGCTCTCACCCGCGCGCGCCCCCCTCCCCGCCCTTCAATGGCGCTGACCTGGCGTGACCCGGCTTTCGAGATGGCTCCTTGCTGTTTACCGCTCCTGAATAGACGGCCCCGTTCCACAGATTAAACGGGAACAGCTGCGGGCTCCTGGTAAGAATGAGGTAAAGCCGACGACCGAGAAGACGGGTCGAGTGGGGGGGTGCTGGCGGGATAAAGGGGGCAGCGGGGGAGGGAAAGACGGGTCGCGTCTACGCGACCGGTGGCGAGAAGTGGGGCGAAGTTCTCGGGTCGCCGGGGCGGGAGCGTGGGCGAGGGCGGGGGCGGGGCGAGGAGGGCGGCGGTGGCGCATCTTGCGCGCCGCTCGCCCGCCCGATGAGTTGGAAAGCGGCGGTCGTTTTCGGCCAGCGGTGCCCGCCCAAACTTCGCCAAAGATCGCGCGGCCCGCGCTCGCAGCCGGCCTGCCGCACTCGCCCCGCCCACCCCGCCCGCTCCTGCCCGCGCCCCGCGCCCAGCACGCCCCTGGCCGCCCCGACATTCCGCTTAGCGACAGATCTTCGCCCTTGCCTGCGCCTCTATCCTCCCCGTGCACTCGTTTGCGACCTCGCGACCTCGAACTCGCCCTTGAACTTACCCTTGAACTCAACCTCGAACTGAAACCTCAAACTCAACCTTCAACTCAATCTCCTACTGAAACCTCGAACTCGAACTTCAATTTAACCTCGAACTCGACGTTCAATTCAACCTGAAACTGAACCTCAAACTCAACCTTCAACTAATCTCAAACTCAACCTTCAACTCAACCTCGAACTCAACCTTCAACTCAACCTCGAACTCAACCTTCAACTCAACCTCGAACTCAACCTTCAACTCAACCTCGAACTCAACCTTCAACTCAACCTCGAACTCAACCTTCAGCCCAACCTGAAACTGAGCCTCGAACTCAAACATTCCATGTAACCTCAAACTCGCTTTGGAACTCTCCCTCGCCCTCGCACTCCAACTCGTACTAGCCCGCTTTCTCGTCCTCAACGTCGCATTCTCCTCCGTTCTTGCAATTACTATCCCCATCATTTCGCCCTTGCTTCTGCCCACCTCTTGTTGGTCTTAACATCTCTTCTCACTCTCTCCTTAGCCCTCGCTTTTGCTATTATTCTCATCCTTGTCATCGCTCTTGTCCGCACCCCTGCATCACATTTCACGAGTGTATAACATGCAGCCTACTTGAATGTATATCAAAGGAACATTGAATTTCTTGTAATACAAGACTATTTTTCCATATTAAAGAAGTTAATCAAGTTTCAAAAATGAATTTCTTCCAAAATAACGTTGACTAACAAATATCACTTATTATCCAGCATGTACTTACACTAAAACTAGTGGTGTTACAACTGCACGAACTTTCGCGTAATATTATTATAATATTTGCGATTGTGGAAAATTCTGAGAATTCAATGAACATGAGTCGTGTGCCGTTCTTTTAAGCTTGACTAGTTCTATCCGTGGAAAAATATTAAAGAAAATATTTGGAGTGGTTTTTGGGAATTTAAAAACAAATTGCATCAACTTCAATTGGAAATTGCCCAAAACCAACTAGTGTTTTCTAAAAATTGTACACCTTTTTTTAAAATCTGATATCTTACAAACAGGATTTATTAAGACTAGTTCTATTACTATAGACTATTGTACTATTACTAAAGACTTGTTACTATTTTTATTACGACTTGTTAATATTGTTCTTTTGAAAGGTCAATTTTTTGAAATTTTCATTAATACAGATCGGCAAAACTGAGACTAGTACATTTTTTTGTACCATCCATTGATACACACTGATGAAAACATTTAAAGGAAATATTTGGAGAGTTTTTAGAAAAAATGTTAAAAAACGTCAAATTAAGCGAAAACTACTTGTATTTTCAAAATTTGTACATGACCTTACTTACTACCTATCTTTAAAAAAACAGATTTTATTCCAGAAAAGTTCTAATATTGAAAACTGTAGTTGCAGGAAGAGACCTGTCCGAGGACAGCTCTGAAAATGCTGAGCACAATGTCGAAAAGCTGATAAAAAGTTAAAAGAGAAAAATGTTTAAAATGTTGTAAAGTACAAAATCCAAAAGTGTGTTTCAAACTCAGAGGGTCTCGAGTTCTTTAAAATCGATCGGGGAATAAACAGTTTTGGAGAAAATCGTCTGAACAGATTATGTGCTAGCGTTTACCACAGTAAGGCGAAGTGACAGAAATTTTGACGTCAATCGATTCTTCTGTATCGAGGACCAACGAAACGTTAATTCTCACTACACAATGTGTTAGAGGAAGTAATTTTCTGCATAGAGGAACAAGATTTATCCAATTTGTCGTTATCAGGGCCAGGCAAAGCGCGTTTTTCCGTCGAAAATTCACCGTTTGGCGGCAAACAATTACAATACTTTGTCTTCTAACGAAGTAAGGCGAGAAAGAGTTCCATTATTTCTCTGGGATATATTTGTATGTACGCTTCAGCAATAAGTAAAATGTATTTTTTTCTGCAAAACATTAACTAAATAATATACTGCACAATCAGATTACGGATTTAATTGTATTGAAAAAATTAATTTTTGTATTATCTGAAAATTGATACATATTCTAAAACTTTTCTTATATTATCAGAGATTTAAAATGCAGTTATAATGGCTGTAATACTTCAGTAGACTAATAACATTTTTGTTCGTTAAGACTTTATTGATCCTCCCCACCCCCAGTTTCGCAGGATAAACACTACTAGTACTTCATTGATTCTCCAAAGACAGATAAATGTGGCACCGCAAGAGACCACAATTTACCGACATGACTCCCCGCCCAAACGTGTTTACTTTTAATCATGCTATTCGAAGAAGTTTTGATGGACGACTATTCACACACAATTTATTCACATCACCGTACTACGCCATGTGTAAACAGTCGCCGACGGCCAGCCGTTGGGCGTGCAGGGCACCTTGACCTACACGAAACGCACGTTGTCACGAAACGGACAAAATTTAGGCACAACCATAACGTAAGTACCAAGGAGTACCACTGCTCACGAAGTCGCCATATTGAACGATTCAAGTCATGCGCTAAGGGCGTTGTAAGGATTTGGACAAGTTCTATGCTCCCAACCAGTCTCCTGGCATGTGTAATGGTATAAGCATGTTAGTGTAAGTCTGTTTGAGGGTTGAGAATAGGGTGAAGAAGAGTACATATTTTGTGGAACATATGCCATGCACATTTCTCTCCCAATATCACTGGTTCTCGAAATTCGCCAACTGATACGAGTAAAGGGTTTTGAGGTTTTGGCCACTCTCTCGTGATTTCGCCACACCGTGATCGACGCACAGGAGATCTTGTCCGCCAATGGGCGGCGTGTCAACACGTGACCATGGCGTGTCCTAAAGTGTCCCGTAATTACAATCAGGAGCGGATGTGCCGCTTCCCAGAGCAAGACGATGACCTGCCTTGGGGAACGCCTCTTGGGCGAGGGGCAGGGGCTACCGCGCAACTCGCTGAACATCAGTGTATCACGGGTTGCCGCCTAGCCCCTGGCCTTCGAAGCGCCTACAGTGCACCGATGAGTTGGGGTAGGCGCACATAGGACGCTGTTTCCGGCGCTTGAGGGGCCAAGCAGCTTGATTGTGCCATGCTTCGAATCGTGTGGACACAACGCACGCGCGTCGAAACTTAACGGTGCTCGCTCATCAACGCCTACCAGCAGACGAAGTTTCCTAGGAGTTTCGTCGTGCAGGTTGTACGCGTCAGCTCTTAACAGCGTGACCTCACAAGATACGAAATAAGTATAGAACTTTTTGATATCGACTATCGTATCAAGGGACAAAACGACATGCGAACACAAATGTAGAAATATACTTGGTAGATATTTTTGGGTAAATGAATAGTAAACATCTACATAACCTCAATGTATTTTTAGGTAATCTTTAAGTTCATATTGAGTAATCATTAACGAATGAAATCACTAATCCATAATTTATTTTCAGAATCATTTACCAATTTTGTGAGTACAGACAATTTAATATTTATACATCAATTCAAGACAAACATGCTTCATAATTATCAATAAATTGGACGATCGTTTTTCTACATTGCCTTTTAATGTTATGTGAAACCTTTTTACTGGCGTTATTGAGAGGGCTATTAATAAATATTTAATCTTAAATTCTACTTGGCCTTACTTACAAACTAGATATTTAAGAATTAATCTAAATCTACTTTGTCTTACATCCTAACTTAATCCAACACCGAACACTACATTATTTACACCGGGCAATGCGTACACATACACTCCTAAACACTACACATAAACTCATATAAACACTATATACACTGTACATGCCGTCGTCCACCTCGTTTTAACCGCCGCTGAAACTTAAGTGTATGTGAAGTGTTAAGCGCGTTTACCGGTGGAGTGCTGCGTGACCTTGTGTGGCGGACTGTTACATGTACGTTCAAAATATCCGTTAAACCCTAGCCGCAAAAATCAAAATTACTCAAAAAAAGCTTATCCAACATGTGACAATATGTATAGTTCTATTTCAAAAAACAAAGTTACCTCAAATATCTCGTAAAATACAAGTGATAAAACAGAAATTAATTCACATATCAATTAGCCCCATTCCCTCATGCACTTCTGTGAAAACTGCATTGCAATAACTTTAACCGTTCAAAGGTTACAGGAGGTGCTAAAGTTACGTGACTCACTCTGTATATATTTGACACTTCTAATTAACAGAAAATTCTATTTGCCTTTTAATTCTCTATTAATAAATTTGCCGTAATGTGGAGTTACTTTGTGACGTATGGTAAAATGTTCCTATACGAAACCTGGCGTCCCATCCATGAGAACGGGAAGGCAAAGTAACTTCGGCTTGCCTGGAGTTCCACGTCGCCAAAGGACTGACACCTGATGCCGTTGTCCGCCCACTGTGTACCCTACTCTCTTGTTAAAACCTCTTGCGCTCTTCAGAACTCCAACAACTTTACCTCCTGGTGTGAACACCAGATATTGCAGGTAATTATTCTCAATGGTTGGCTTTAATAAAGAGATGTTTGAGCTCTGTATAATGATGCCTACGTATGTTAATATAACATAAGGAAGGCCTAATCCTCCAGAACGTCATCTCGTGAAGCGATGAGAAACAGACGGAAGTCAGTAGTGGAAAAGTTTTTCTTCTCAATTTCGACCTGAGCATGAACTAGACGTTTGAAGAACATGCGAACGGGTCAGTGGCATATTCAACACTATCCACTCTGGGGGCCCCGCACACCAGCAACAACTGGGATAATCAGGGCACAAACAATTTTGTGGTGATAAATGTCGAGGATTCGCTTTCCCCGGAATTGTGACTGATACCAAACCACTGGGATTGACGGCGAACGTAATGCAGCCACGAAAATGCCCTGAAGATAGCCAGCCCTTCTCAATGAAATATTACACTCTAAGACCGAAACCTTGTACGTCATTGACCCACGTGACCCAGTGGGAATCTGAGGACTGGCGAAGATAAAAGATTAATCCGCAGACGTTATTGAAACCGAATGGCCCATGCGGGTGTGCATCTTCTAAAATACACAACAAACACTTGAAACGCTGCCCAAGAGGAATCCAAAGATTTTGAATATTTTGTTCATGAAAAATGGTTCCTATACATCAAAGACACGTACGCTTTTTTAAAAAATAAACGTTATGTATGCTATCTTTGAGGCACTACTTTTTCCCGTGGATTCCAAGGAAAAATAAAAATGTTCACAAAGTTGCCGCATATTGCAGAAAAATGTTTAAGCCAAATCCTAAATCACTCTGTAGTTGTTAAAGATTTCGGATGCTTACAAGAAATCGCTATTTAGAAAAGCAGGTGACCTAAATTTGGAAGACGTATTTTCACCTAAAAATAAAAATTGACCGGTAAGTGTAGAAAAAATTAAAATCTGTAACACATGACGGTATATTAAATATTTCACAATTAATTTTTTTATTTTAATAAATCAATAACAAAAATGACGAGGAGGAAGAGAATAACTCATGTAGTTTCCGTCATCATTATTTTATTCATCAGTAAATCACCTTGTTTGTTTCCACCATCGGTTAAGAGGCCCGCTGACAGCTTGGCTCTACGCCCCCCCACCTAGGCAGCGGGGTTGCGTGGGAGCTCCGAAGCAATTCACGAAAAGACCCCGTAGCCTGCGCCCCGACCCCTCCGGGCTTTTAAATCATTCCAGGACTTGGTTTATTTGAGTTGTGATACTACATAATCCTCGCGTGTTTACGCTGCCCTCCAAAAAATTGAAAATTAAATATCACAACCTGCAAAAGGGAGCTGCACGAGGAAGCGCACGAAAGCCTCGGTACCATTCTTCACCCATTCGCATGTGCATTCTTCATATACTCCACGAAATAAGGCGGAGATTTGGCTACCCCAGGAACTCCGAGCTCAATATATCAACATTCAGAGCAGCGCGGAGCACGATCTCCTCGGCCGATAAGGCACTTATCGCTCATCGCTTCGGAGGGGCGGACCGCACCCGACCTTGAATCAAGGAAGTGGTAATCTATTCTCACGTTTTAATTAGTGAAATCAAGCGCAAGGACTAAATTTAGACTGCTTTGCGTGTCGATAAGCTAAAGTATTTCTTTGTTTGATTCGAATCTTTCGCCCGCGCCCCAAATTCTCTGTATAGAAGCGGCAAGTCGTAGGAGGGCGGGCGGGGGGCTGGACGACTTTTGAAGCGAAGGGAAAACTTCTACCAAGATGCGTCGTGCACTTGACTGGAAGAGATAAATGCAACTTAAAATATAATTCCCTCGCGGAAAGCACTTTCTCCTGCATCCCCTCCTCCGCCTCCTCCTCATCCTTCCCGTCATCGTCTTCTCCTGCCTCTTCTTTTTACTCGTTCTCGGAAACGAACGGACGCACAAGAAGACAGATCATCATTACCGACATCCACCGTTTACGGGCGTTGCTGAGATTCAAACACTCCTCCGTTCTCTCTCCTCAAATTACTCCGCGGCAAGTCGACGGCGCAGTCATTAGAAGTAGGTAATGCAGCGTCACATGATTCACAGTCACGTGCGAGGCTATTGGGTTACGGGCGGAACGGAATTAACACTCCACACCCGATGATTGGGAGGAAAATACAGCGACCTCCGAGTCTCCTGTTTCACCGCCGTACACGCCACGCCGCGGCGCCTGTATCGGAAGCGAAGGTATCCAATGAACGTATACAATTTCATGAGTTTGAGATAGTTTATCGCCCAGGGATCTGGCAGAAGATGATTACTCACCGGAAGTCAATTACGATCGAACACATGAAAGAGGAGAACGTGCTGAGAATTGAAGACGCCGTGATTAACGATGCTCCACAACGAACTCTTGGATTTTCCGTCGCTTTCCCGTCTGCTCACGTACTTCGGGTGAAAGCAGCGGCGGCAGCGGCGGCGGCCACGGCAGCTACGGTGGCGGTAGCAGCTCGCAGAATACCCGCCTCTACTTTCGACGTCGGATAGTCCAGATTACAGAAAGTATCCTGGTGATATAAGTGGCGTCGCAGGTTATTACTTCCCCCAAGCCTTATTAGGCGTTATCTCTGTTGCTCGCGCGCGGAGCCGGGGAAACACATGAATGGAACTAACGTACCTTAACGCGACTAGCGGCAAATGGGATATCTGGAGCGCGATAACACAACTTCGAAGACAATTTTTCTCCCGTTTCGATCGGCAACCGCCGCGCAAACGAGATTTCTCGTCCTTCTTCTCCCATTTAGCCACGCCCTCTCTCTCTCTCTCTCTCTCTCTCTGCGTCTCGGCCGCAATTTCTCCATCTCTCCTCGCCGTCCCCTCGTCCACTTTCCCACCTCGCTCGCCACCTCCCGAGATAATGACTCGCTGTGTGCACCCCCAGATATCGGCGTGTAATTTAAGCAGCCGAACTGGCATAACGAGAAAATTGAGGGATGAAAGGCAAAAGGTTACACGGTGGCACCTAGAGGCTCGGTAGCAAGTCAAGACAATGGATTAGCTCAATGGTTAAAAGAAGTATATAACAAAACTACCACATTACAATTTTGATTTTGTTATGCGAACGATTCAAACGTAATAGAACCGACGTTTCTCAAAAGTCGCAATTAATAAATTGGTTCAAATTTCTTTAGTCCTAATGAATGAATTACCTTCATATTTTATTTGTAATTGTAACGTTCAGGTCATTTCTTAATTATATCCTACAACACAAAAAAGTGATGATCAAACGCTACAATGTATCATGTTTGGAAATGCTTTCAAAAAATAATAAATAAAATTAATGAAACTAGTCTATTTTTATTTGCAAAATTTACGTGTTACAAAAGTTGAATGGTTACAATACTACGTAACTTATAAAATTGGCGAAAGAAGAGCCCAAGGAAAGAATGAAGAAATTCTTGGAGAGAAAAAAAAGGAAAATGGTTTAGATACTCTGTGACATGGACACTTAAAAGTAAAGTGCAAAAGAAAAAAAGCGAAAACTGATGAACTCGGCAACATGGATTACATGCAAAATTGCACTCAAATGTTGGGTTGACGTCTAAACTCAGACAGGGGCAAATTTATTTCCCGTCCACTTCTTCCTGTTCAATAAGTTTTTTACTATTCTACTTGTTCTCCTTCTCAAAAAGAATTAGTCTCAGAGAAACACAAGTGGAGATCATCCGAACGAGTTTCGCGAAATCAACTTGTCATAATAATGTATCGCGTTTTGACTGCGTAAAAGCACAAAGGCGTGAGCTCTTTTTAAAACTCAGACGTGCTTTAGTATCTGTAAACATTTTTTGTCTCTTTCTACACACACACTGCAGATCTATGAACGTTTATTTAGCTTTTCGATTCTAACGTTTGGTTTGAGAACATATTCCAAGATATTTATTTTGTATTCAAGAAATTACGAAAGGCACGATCTACTCTCGATCCCTTCGATTCTACGATGGGATAAACTTAACTGTCCAATGAATAAATTTAATTTGAAAATATTATGCTTCTTTTTTGTCGGTTTTAATTCTTGCATTCCTACTACGAAACGAAATAAATATGATTTCGAAGACAAGTTCTACGCTATATTGTTGCTTCTTTCAGTGTGCCAATTTTTATTACCGTTCCCTTCTTCCCTCACTCTTCAGTTTACTCACGTGAGCGTCTCAAGACAAAACGAAAAAAATAAAGGGCCAACGTCAACCACGAGATTCATGTTCAAGTTCCACTGTTTCTATGCTTGTCGTGCCACCCACGCCCTGCTCCATCGGAGAATTCTATTTTCTATCCCATTCTGCGTGTCATGAACCTCTGAAGAAGTCCATTCGCGAAGGCATTTTCCATCTCTGTTGCACGTCCTCAGGGGAGTTATAGTCAGAAAGACGCGACGGTGCAACAATTCTATGCCTTTGGGAGGGAGAGGAAAATTTCTCTCGACTTCTCGATAACTTTTTTAAAGAAGCTCGTGTAGTATTCATTAGAAACTTTAGAAGAAAACAACGAAAAGCACAAACGTTCGATCTGAATCTGAAGCGGACGCCATGTAATAGTGTTGAGTTTACAACGCTTTTGGTCGGTTGTGAATTTTCAAAACCAGTTACAAAGGTTAGTCAAATTTAGCTCTTGCCTGGAGGAGATTTCTATCGGCCAGATGAAAATCACACAAACGGCGGAGTAGTACCTTCACAAACGGGTCACGGACCATGATCAAAGTTTCCTTTCTTCTCTTTGGTCCCTCCTCTCCAATTACTACATATCCACACACACCACAGTAGTACACTACCATCACATCATCACACGACTACACTACCACGCATGACGGAAGGTAAGTCGGGAACTTGGAGCTTGCCATTGGCTGTGGAGGTGCACCGCTTGGGAGATTCATGGAGGGGAAAACTATAAGCCTCTTTAGAGGTCGGCCCCGGATCTAAAGTTCCGGCAGAAAACGAATAACGCTACCTCCTGATGTATAACACACACTACACTTACGGGATTAATTACCAGCGCATTTGACGTGCATTTGACATGTCCCGTACCAAAATATAATCAATCAATCAACAACGACTTTTTTGAAGAATTATTTTGTAAAATTCTCAACAGTTTAAGAAACAATGGTGTCGGGATCGCCTACGATTTTTCACATTCAACAAAAAGCACTTCACTAAGTCAAGAAATATTTGAAATTATGATGTTACTATATTGGTTTATGTACTAAAATAAAATTAATCATCTATACTGGATCAAAATGCTTGAATTGAGAAGAATCGATCTGAATTGTCAATAATCTGTACGGCCTTATGTATTATCTAAAGTTGCTGGATAACAGTAAGTCACTGCATTATAGTGACTTGTACTGCTACACACAGAATTAAAATTTGAATATTAAATTATTTGCACAATTTGAAAAGGTGAACGTTTTTCAAAACGTACACTTTAAGTACTATAGTTACAATTTTCAAAGAATCACCATTTTTGAAACATTTTCTTTAAAAAACAATTTCAAGTAGGGTGATTTGATATCTAACTTATTTCTAATAAATTTAACATTTACTTCTCTTGCAAATGGATGTTAAGAACAACAGTAATCTTTAAATCACAATGAAATATACAAACTTCATATCAACAATAATATTATTTTTTATACAAACTTAGCTATGTAAATTCTATTGAATTTATTAAAGGGTTTTGGGATGGTCATTGCATATCTGAGTGCAATGCACTCTTTTAGGCCCGTAGTTAAAAATTGAATTAGTGAGATTTTATAATACATTTTATAACAAACCGATCATATACAGTTTTTACTGTTTTTTGACCAATAAATATATAAACTCACGGACTACGGACCTCACTTCGGATGCCATGGATCGTGTGTATCTCGTTAATTTTGGTTTCTTAAAACATCCATCCCCAAGCATCTCTGTATCTCAATAGCTAATCCCTCATGAACACAACTAGCAACGGTTTTATTTTGACCAGAGGTGCCGTTCTATACACACATAATTATCGAATAGTGGACTCAAGCGGGATATGACAAAAGGTGTATTCAGAGATGCATGAAAAGAAACGATAATAGGCACCCCATCTGAACCACCTTCGTATGACTCGGAGCGCGTGCCGCTTTAGATCTTGTCAAGGAAGGGATTTAAACGTTGTCGATCCCCCTTCCGAGCCCTTCCGGTCTCCCCCTCTCCTCCATATTCCTCCCCACTCCACCCGCACTTCGGCGAACTAGGCCGCTCCCCTCCCACGCTTCTGCGCTCGAACATTAGCAAAAATCGCCTGGATGCATTCGGCTAGGGAACTCCATCAGTCCCTCCGGAAGAGAGAGACCGGAGAGGAAGGTGTGCAGGTAATAGAGTACCGCGAGAAGAGCGACCGAGGGGAAATTCCTACCCCTCCCTTTTCCCGCTGCCTACCCTGATTTCCCCGTACTACCGCTTCCTACCCCTCTTCCTTCTTCCTCCTACACCAGGGGCTTGCCCCAACCGGCTGCCCGGCTCGATTTTTTGTGCGGCCCGTCGAACTACTAACTATAACTGCTTTGACAACATTTTATTATATTCAACAAAATACAATACATCCGCACAATTCGTCTTATTTTTTTGTAAATGATGTATAAAAGTTTTTTCGTATGTATATTAATCATTAAGTATGTTGAACTAAAGTCGTATTTAATGTATATTTGTTTCAGTGTAATCCGCAGCAGTTACGGTAAAAACCATCTTCAATGACGGTCCGGCCCGCGGCATCACTAGAATTTGATATGTGGCCCACGGAGGTCCTTCTGACGTTGGGCAGCTCTGTCCTAAAACTCATCCGCCGAGACCCGACGGGCCCGGTTCGACTTCTCCACCGGCCATAAACCAACCGACCAGAGTCGAAATCGTTTTATCGTGCGTGTGATGGAAAGGGACAAGCAGCATTTGAACCCCTTCCCCCTTCATCTCTCCACACACTTCGAAAAAACCGCGCGCGCGTTTGATTCGAAATTGCGATAAGCTATGTTTAATTATTTTGTTTAATTCGCGGTATCGCGCGCTCCGACACAATTGACTGCGGAGCCGCGCGGCGCTCACGTGACCCGATGGCCGTGTGTCGACATTACGCGAGCGCTATTTACTAGCATGGCGAGGGCGCGGGCGCAAGCGGCGAAAGATCGCCTAATCTCCTGTACACGCCTGCCTCCGAATGGCCAATGGGCTTCAGCAGTCATTCAGGCGCGATTAATGAAACGTCGCTGGGAGCAAAGGCTATGATGTTGATAAATATAAACTATAATAAAAATAATAAGACAATTGTAATAATAATAATAATAATAATAATAATAATAATAATAATAATTAATAATAATAATAAATAATAATTCCCGCAAAATTTGTGTAAAACTTCTCTAAACTCCCAGGCAGGTCAAAAGACTGGAGAAATGCAAGAAATCGCGTAATTTGGAACAGCCCACATTTTGTGCAATGTATTGTAGAGGCACCGATAGTCCCTATCTCTACTCCTTAGGAAGCTGGTTTGCAACCCGGAGTAGACTTCATATTCAGCTGACACAATAACATCTTGAGTCTTGATATAGAGGAATAATAATAATAATAATATAAATAATAATAATAATAATAATAATAATAACAACTCCACCTAGGGAGTACACGACCTTGCAGTTGGTGGTGGAGCTGTGAGTACCCCCATGAGCCTTAAAGCTATGTCAGTGGTAGCCTAGCTACCGGTAGGGCCTCCCTTGCTGACATAGGTTGAAGGTGAGGGTCAGACGAAGAAGTACCTCCATTTGAGGAGTATGGGAAGTAAGTAGAGAGGGAAGGGTCATGAACCTTTGGACTTCCTGCTGTCGGCCCATAGAGGGTACAGGAGAGAAAACTGGGTTGGCACACCAGGCCACTGCATTAGAGTGGATGCCCGAACCTTGCAATTAGCAGCGAAGGAGGCTGCCTTCAGCAGTCAGTGAAAATCCCGTAGGGTTTAGTAACTGCCGACTGGCGCTCGAGTGGGACCCCTTGGCTGACCCTGCGGGGGGATGCCCGAGGCCACTGTGGGTCGCAGTAACGGATGGCAGGAAACAACCGAAGTTTAAGTGTGATCTGTGAACTCGAACTTGCATCCTGCGAATCTTCAATTCAAACTAATTGAGCAAAATGGATAGAACAAGCATGTAATGAACCTTAACGTGCCTGTTCTACCAATGTCCCATACCTGGCCTCAGAAACCGAGCTAATGTCACCTTTCGACGCCTGGCATCCCACGGATGTTAGTCCAGGGCCCCGAAGAGCCGGCAGGTAGGCTCGAAGCACATCGTCTAGAGATGGACCCGGATGAATTCAAAGGAAGGTGATGTGGTGCTAGTTTACTATGCAAAAAGCGAAAATGGTGGGATCAGACATAGAAGTTTTCAAGGTAATGTGAGAAGAAGCGGAACCCAGTATTCAGACCTACCCTAGAATCAAAGAAGTCTTGGCTACAGTCAACGACGGTACATAACTCAGCATGGAACATTCACACGCAGAAACAACTTGCTGACATTGAGACGGAAATGCCGGAGTATGTACTCTCGCCTCGACACAACTCCACATGCACGAACATGATAGAACTTGAACAATCGATGATGCCCGTGGAAGGTTCATCTATTTCTGAGTGATAACCCACCGTCAGCTGGTGTGAAAATTCATCGTGGCACATGAATTCCACAGATAAGGACCGGTAGCGAAATCTCCTTCGGCGCGAGATAGAAAGAGTTAGTCAACTTCCGTTGAATCTCGCAAACCGTTGAGGAGAATATACGAAACTGCCAAAGCTAAAAGCAGTCGATAGAAACAGTGAATTCTGTCTTAAATGAGGTGGTGGAGACCCAGGCAGAGATCTAGATATACTGAAATCAATCACATCATATATGCAACGGGATAGCTAGATTCTCAGATAATTTTGGGGCCAGCCAAGAACACCGCCGGCCGACAGCAAACAGAGTAAACGCTCTGTACCCCCATGGTTGAACAGAATTATGAAACGGATAGCCGACACCGGCGCGAAATATCACTCTTAGCTGAGGCATCTTCTAAATCAATGCACACCTCTAAAGTTTCACACGAAAAAATATTCAATGTTGAACAAAAATACCAAATTGAAAATGACACCAGCAGGCTAATGGTAGTTGAAAAAGCTAAAAGAGAAAATTCAAGCATGGGCTCAAAGAATTAGACGTTACAAACGTAGAATAGATTTTCGTGTACAGAACCGGTTGTTTGAAACAGACGCGAAGAGATTGCTACTACGCAATCTAACTGAAAAACCGAATGGCAAAGCTGTACTCCTTCAAGAGAAGACGTCGAAGCGTTTTGGGCAGGAATCTGGGAGGAGAGCAGATCCTACAACAAAGACGCATCATGGGCTTCAATCTGAAGTTGATGCTGCGATGAACTTGTAGAAACAGTGGAAGATGTTCACCAATTCTCGGAAGAGGACCTCTTCCAAGCAATTAAGAACATGGGAAACTGGAAGTCCCCCGGGATTGATAAAATCCGATTTATTGGATTAAGAAATTAACAGCAATACATTCTCATCTAGCAAAGGCTGTTAATAAAATTTTTAGAAAACCCAAAGGAAATCCCGGAATGGCTCACACGCGGCATCACGTATTTGCTACCCAAAGCGGGAGACAGCTCTTGGCGAAGAACTACAGGCCAATTACTTGTCTGCCAGTACTGTACAAAGTTATAACTTCAGCCATAGCTGACAAAATGTACAGACTATAGATAAGAATCATCTAATGCCAGCTGAACAAAAAGGATGTCGTAAAGGCTCTTATGGCTGTAAGGAAATCTTGCTACTGAATAAAGTCATCTTGAATGATGTAAGAAACGCAAACGTAATTTGAGCATGGCTTGGATGACTACCAAAAGGCCTTTGATAGGTACCACACGATGGATTTTGAAGACCCTGGAGATCTATCGATTTCATCCTAAGACTTATTGAATTTTGCAAGGCTAGTATGAAGTCGTGGAGTACCAGGTTACTAATCCACAGCGGAAAAGAAGCAGTAGAAACCAGAAGTATTCAGATTAACAGGGGTATTTTTCAAGGAGATATTCACTATCCCCTCTGCTGTTTTGCATACTGTTTGATCCCACTATCGAGACAGTTGTCGCAAGCTGACTTTGGTTTTAAGCTCCATGGTGATGAAAGGCCAGTATCACATTTGTTTTAACAGGATGATCTGAAAGTGTTTGCTAAGAATGAAGCGATTCTCTCCCAAATGCTGTCTGTCGTGAATGACTTTAGCAATGACATCTGCATGAAGTTTGGTCTTGACAAGTGTGCAAAAATCAATTTAAAAAGAGGGAAACTCACAACGTCTAGGAACATTGAAATTGATACGCACACTGTGATTCAAGATCTTGAGCCAGGTAAAACTTACAAATATCTGGGTCATTGAAGAATGTGAAACCATCTCGAATGACAGAATGAAAGAGAGAATTCGTAGGGAGTATTATATAAGAGTGAGACTGGTCCTGCAGTCCGCTCTGAATTCCAGGAATAAAATATCTGCAATAGGTAGTTTGGCGGTACCTGTAGCCGAATACAGTTTTGGACTAGTGGACTGGACTGAGCAAGGAAATTCGCACCATGGATCGAAAAACCAGAAAACTGCTAACAATGCATCATGTTTCCCACCCTCGAGCTGATATACATAGACTTTATGTGTCACGTAAGGAAGAG
>JAHLJT010008446.1:3930016-3954705 GCA_031308135.1 Acheta domesticus | reverse complement strand
ATCTGAGAACATTGAAATTGATACGCACACTGTGATTCAAGATCTTGAGCCAGGTAAAACTTACAAATATCTGGGCATTGAAGAATGTGAGACCATCTCGAACGACACAATGAAAGAGAGAATTCGCAGGGAGTATTATAGAAGAGTGAGACTTGTCCTGCAGTCCGCTCTGAATTCCAGGAATAAAATATCTGCAATAGGTAGTTTGGCGGTGCCTGTAGCCGAATACAGTTTCGGACTAGTGGACTGGACTGAGCAAGAAATTCGCACCATGGATCGAAAAACCAGAAAACTGCTAACAATGCATCATGTTGCCCACCCATCGAGCTGATATACATAGACTTTATGTGTCACGTAAGGAAGGAGGAAGAGGCCTCAGACAAATTGAGGCCTCCTGGCACAACGCAATAGTCGGGATGGGAAAGTATGTAGTCAGCCATCAAGATGACCCTCTAATGATGCAGGTCATGAAATCTGACCGAAGAATGGGAAACAGAGGCATTGTTAGTGTAGCTAGAAGCATTGCGAAAAAAAACTAGGCAAGACACGTCGAATAACACAGACAATGAACTTCTGATGCTGCTAAACATGAAGTGTGAGACACAAAAAATGTTAAGAAATCGTGGAGAGACAAACCACTCCACGGACAATACCTAAAAAGAAATGGACAAGGTGCAGATCAATAAAGATCAATCATTTATGTGGCTTAAAAGGGGAAGAATGAAGCCAGAATCGGAAGCACTTGTAATAGCTGCCCAAGATCAGGCCTTGAGAACACGACATTATGATAAAGCGGTTCTCAAAATTTCCCAAGATGATAAATGCCGCATTTGCCTGGAGCAAGTAGAAACCATTGATCATATTGTCTCAGCTTGTCCAATCCTAGCAAAGACCGAATACCTTAAAAGACATGACAGGGTGTGTAGCTACCTCCACTGGCAGATCTGTACCGCCCTCGAAGTTCCAAACACATGCCCCAAGTGGTACGAACACTCACCAAAACCGGTGACGTCTGTTGGATTGTGTACGATATTGTACGACCAACAAATTCAAACTGATCGCACGATAGCGGCAAACAAACCGGATATAGTTATCCGGGATTTGGCGAAAAAAATCGTGTTTACTTATCGATGTTGCTGTACCTTGCGATCAAAACGTCGTTACCAAGGAGGCAGAGAAACGTCTTAAATACAAGAGTTTGGAAATCGAGATCAGCCGAATGTGGGGCGTAAAAGCACAGGTCGTCCCGATAGTTATCGGAGCTCTGGGATTTATTCCACAAAATTTGAGTAAGAACTTGTCTAAACTCCCAGGTAATTCAAAAGACTGGGAAGTGCAAGAAATTGCTTTATTTGGAACAGCCCACATTTTGCGTAAAGTATTGTAGAGGCACTGATAGTCACCGGATCTGCTCCTTAGGTAGCTGGTTGCAACCTGGAGTAGATTTTATATTCAGCCGACTCGTAACATCTTTAGTCGTGATGTAATGGAATAATAATAATAATAATTCATTTCTTTCTTAGTGATAAAGACCAAAATGACCCTTGTCCTAACATACGTGAACACAATGTACTGCCGAAGTATATAACTCTTCGCTGATTGATTCCCCCCCGATAATGTTCCATTAGAGTGAGACATAACATTGAAGTACAGTACATTGTGCAATGATGCGCGCCCACGGCCGCATGCAGATGAAGGTCCCATTACCTTCTGTACACACGTGCGTGCAAATGGCCGCAGGGGGACAAGGGTCATTGCGGCTCGATGAATAAATGAAAATAGTGACCGGGAGCAGCAACAGCTCCTCATCCATTGGGTGACACATTAAATATAACATTTTTTTTCTTTTCGATAGACCTACAACATACCCGTTTTTAACTTTCTCGCCTTACGAATACTTCGGAAAAAGAGAAACTTAAGTAATCGTGCGCCGAAAAACGCCGGAAAAATTCTTATAACTGGGGTCTGGTAACGAAAAATGAATAAAACCTGTCGCTAAATTTAGAAAAAAATTTCTCTATTTCGTGGTGTAGTCAAAATCCTTGTTTTGTTGCTTCTTGATACTGCAAAATCGATTGACGGCAAAACGTCCGTCTCTCTGTCCGTCTGTGGCCAACGCTAGCGCCTAAACCGTTTAGCCTATTTTGTTTAAATTTGATATTCCCCAATCGTTTACACTGGTGACAAGGGTTCCTGAATTTGAAACCGATATTTTTGTTATTTAAGGTCGCATCAATATCTAGGTCATTAGCGACCACTATTGGTTTAACATTATGGTAACTGTGAAGATAAACATGATAATGTGATGATAGGGGAGAAAGGACGAACACAAATACAACTTTGCCCGAGGCGGGACTTGAACCTGCGATCCTTCGGTCCGAGATCCCTACGACACTACTGTTTTAACGATCTTGGCCACCAGGAATACGCTAACCTAACGTTCTGGAACTCATAATGCAACCGTAGCCATGCGCACTACTCATATGCATTCTTTCATATCAATATTCCGTCAGAGTGACACATAATATTGAACTACATTGCACGATTTATACAACAGACAATTCTCTAAAGTAATCAGTCTCCTCATCTATGCAAAAGATTTGCATTCAAGCAAAACATTTTCGTGCTGAAGTTTACTCACGGAGAATTTACGCGATACTCGTACATTTCATGAAAACGTTTGCCAACCTAACAATTGTAATTTACACAACACTGTGTAATTTGGCACAACGCAGCGTGTAATGGTAACGAAGGGCGAGTTGAGTTGCGGACTGCAGCAGCAAAAGTGATCCGGAATAAAACCGCTCTAAATGGTTTTCCCAAAAATTAATACACACAAAGCTCACGAACGAGAACATATTCTCGTATAATATTGCAATAAATTAAATATTTTAACAACTACTGGAGCTACAACGGGACACATTTTCTTGCATTGTTTCTAAATATTGCGAATTCCTAAATTCATAGTTCGTCGAAAATGAGTCCTGTGCCATTTTGAAGTCACCTTTAGTCTATTCGTGGAAAAAAAATTCACGAAGAAATTGGGATTTTCTTAATTTCTCGCTCTTATTTCGTAAGAAAAGCTTTGTAATCGTCCGCTGGAAAACGGTCAATTTATTGGAGAGACCTTATTGCCGGAACCTCGTAACGTAAAAGTAGATAAATTTAGTTCCAATGGATAGTAAATTACTTCTTTTAGCACGTTGTGTAGTCAGAATCCATGTTTAGTGGATCCTTGATACCGAAAAATAGATTGACGGCGACGCATCTGTCCGGATCCGTTTGTCCTCCGTCCGTCTGTAATAAACGCTACCGCCTAAACCGTTTAATCTATTTTCTTCAAAACATTACAGATTATTTCTTAATACATTTTTTAAAACCGGGTCTTAAATAAGACCTCGTACAATTTTTCGAAAATATGAGTAGTTTACAGGAAATTTTGGAATATACGCAATTTTAATTTTTAAAAATTATTTTCTCAAAAATTGATGTTATTTTTGTTATTGTTATAATTATTGTTATTGTTTACTTTCTCAACGAGTAATGTACTTCAGCTTGCGGGTCAATGACCCCCATCTCGATCAGATTTTTGCAAATGCAATGCAAATGCAATGGCAACTGAAATGGCCCCTTGTGTTGCTTCTGGACGTAAATGTTGCTTCGCTATGCACACGTTTTGTTGAGGAATCCTTTTGCTTTTAGTGGAGAAGTAGAGCTGAGGGTGAGTTTCTATTTTGTTGGAAATGCAGAAAAATTACTTTAAATTTTCTTGTCTTATCTACCAAAAGACGGTAAAAAAATGTTCCTTGTCTCATTTCTGGCGAATCCTGTATTTTCGAATATTGCAGAAAGTATGAGTATGAGCGTATTATTATTTTGAAAGAGAAATTATGAGCGTTTTACTATTTTAAAACTAGAAAATTGAAAACAGATTTTTGCGTTAAACAAAATCTGTTCTAAAAATCAGCTCTTTTAAAAAGTCATGCACAATATTTTGAGAAAACTGGGCGTTTTCACGTAATATTTGTTTGAAAAAATTCCGATGTAAAAAACACATTTCTATAAAAACAGCTCAATTCGTTATTTTTTCGATGTATAAAGCAAATAACTCTTAAAATAATGATGCTGGTTTCATTTGCGTTGAGCTCTCAAACTTTTCGAAAAGTGAGAGAAGAATGCCAGAAAGTGTGTGTTATAACATCACACGTTTCCCTGAGTATTAGACAAAATCGAAGAGAACTTCCTTTTTCACATCCAATCTTACATCTTCATTACATCTACACAATATGGTTTATCTTTTTTGTCTGCAATGTACGGTTAATTCTAGAGGAATTTTTTTACTTTTATTTGAGCG
Organism: Acheta domesticus; assembly: GCA_031308135.1. Taxonomy (NCBI): domain Eukaryota; kingdom Metazoa; phylum Arthropoda; class Insecta; order Orthoptera; family Gryllidae; genus Acheta; species Acheta domesticus. The sequence continues at coordinate 3,950,351 of JAHLJT010008446.1, read as the reverse complement.
TTTTATTATTTGTTTGTAGGTTTGTTTGCCTGTTCGTTTGTTTGGTTTTATTTAGTTAAAGTATTCACATACGTATTTGTTCTTTTTTGCATTTGTCTATGTCTATCGAATGTATCATAACATTTTATTTTTGTAGTAAAGTCTCGTAATACATCCATTTATGGCTTCATACAATGTTTCGGGAATGGATTATGAAAGTTAATACTAATCAATCTTCAGTTTTCCTTATTATTAACTATTCACTTTGATAATCGCCCCTTTTTTTAGCCGTAGGTGGTTTGGTTAACCCTTAGCACCCCAATGCGGGGTGTATTTTGAATATTTGTTTATTTGATTAACGTGAAACAAAAATGTTAATATGTAGCATATGAGAAGAAGTTCGTACTCTTGAGGTCTAGAAACACTACTCCTGCTCTTTACTATTCCAAAGTGAGTAACGAATAAAGAAAACAGTGAGTTTTAATAAAAAACTAGTGAAACCCGTGCGATTAAATCGCACGGTTAGTCAAATAACCAAACTGTTTTCTGCTTAAATTCTTTTTTTTTGTATTCCAGCATTATAAACGACCTAACCTCACTAAGATCACTAACCTCTCATATTTCAAGATTTCTATTCAATGTAGAAAATCACGTTCACGTGCTTACACAACCTACACTAAATTGAAACAAACAAAAATGCTTGAGATTGCATTTCCCGCCACCGTCCGAGTGTAATTTTCTTCCGATAGATCACGCGGCAATCAGATATTACAGATCCCGAATTACTACTTTTTTTAATATTTAGGTATTTTTAACGCCCTTTTTCAATACGAATGTCCCATGTGCAGGTGAAAAGAAACACGATTTTTCAATCCATTGCTTCTTTATACAGATCGGTTTCGTATGTCGCCCAATTTATTGAAAAGACCAAACAGCCCTTTGAGAAATAATATATAAGATTGATGATAAGAAATATTTACTCTCACGTAATAGAATCAATTTGTTTGCGTAAAATGATTGTGGAACTTGTCCGCTACTTTGTCCCACGTTGAGTTATGTACTCGTCATCGCCAAAATATGGAGAACAATTATTTGATTGTATGTTGACGAAATAATACCAAACGTTCCGTTTTTACTGTTGACAATAATAAGTTCAATAAACTTAGAAATAAAAAATAGCAAAAAATGAAGCACTATATCCGAACGGTCCAATAAATAAATAGACTAAAATCCTACTGAGAATGGAATATAGATGGTGACACTTGGCACCACTAACACAATGCGGGATCCATCGAACTGGAGTTAGCAAATGCTATGCGAGATCATCCTGAAGATTTTTACACGGAAAGACGAAGGAGCTACTTACATGGTGGTTGGAACTCGGACGCAAAAACTTCAATTGAGGCCGGGATTCGGTACGCGCCCTTCCCAACTCCCAAATCCAAGTACGCTACAATTATAAGTTTGTGTGTTTGTTTCTTTTATTTAAACATGAATTAGTATATTTATTTATTTAATATTTAACTAGTCTATTAATTTACAACATAGATTATTTATTTATTAACAGTGTACCATCCACAACGGACGTCAAATGAACACATTCCTTTTCCTTTGTAATTGTTCTTAAATGTTTGTAAATATAGTATTCACATATTTAATATGCTACTTTTTCATAGCATGTAAAATGAAACATGCATGCAATAAATATATTGAACAAGTCTGATCTCTGAGAATTAGTTGGAAAGTGCAATGTATAAGTATAGGGGCTTTCCAACGTATACACAGACTACATTTGATATTACATTCAACCTGTAATTTCATTCCATATCCTTTGATCCGTATAACAAATACCGAGTGATACCTTGCTTTACTCCGGGACATAATATGTGGCTTTTTTCGCGTCACCGACATTTTGATGTAAAATAAATAAAATATATATTAAAGTATGTCAATATTTCTGTGTCGCTGCGTTTCAAATGCTTTGCTACGTTTTTAGTACAAACAAGGTTATTATTTTGTTTTTTACCGCAGACATTTGGTATATGTCTCAAGGGATACTTTAATAAGTTAACGACTACCGAATTGCAAAAGTACCTATCAAATTTCAGTTCTTGGAATGCGAAAACGAAGAACTACATATTCAAGTCATGATCTCTTCTTTTTTAGTGTCAAATTTCTTGCATTTATTTCTTAAGATATGCACAGAATTTAGAAATAAATTTTCAACATTTCATCCCCATAATCTCTAATAGTTATGAGAGGGAATTTTATAAACATTTATATTGAAAAAACACTAACTTGAAGATTCGTTGTTTTCCGTAATCCAAATTCTTGACATACAGACGGTTACATAAAGAAGCTGTCACAAAATACGAAAATAAATTACAAAAAGACGTCATAATAGATCTGAGCTCCAAGTGAATTCTACTGAAAACTCTTCATAACCCAGACTTATCTTCATCTGTCTGTTATTTTTTGCACAACTTCCTCGTCTTACTTTCTGTGTCATCTTTACACTTATCGCTTTTACTGCGTTCTCTTTCATTCGACATTACTGCATTGTCCCTAATTCCTCCAATGTCTCTTCTTCCGTTACGAAATTATTGTGACAAGAAATGGAAATCGGGAGAGAACAATTAGAGAGGTGCCTATTGCAGCGTCATTTCACATCGCGAGTTAAATTTGTAATTACATTTGCAATCGTTCCTTTTTTTCAATGTGACGGTTGCATTAAAATGGTATACTGGACCACCAACAAAATATATGCGAACCGCAAAATATACTGAAATGCTTCATGTGAAACAAATTCTAATTTTGTGGGAAAACACACGAAACATGCAGAAATAAAATGCAGCTGTCGCTCTATAGTCCTCAAAGTAATAACACATTTCAGAATCCGAACGTACAAACATTCCCTTGAACGAGTAAAAAGATAGAATACAATTTTGATTACACGAGGCACATTTCGTACTCGCATCTTTATGATACTCGAGGAAGCTGCACAACATGAATGGAGGACATATGACGTGAATACAAAAAAACGTATATAAACATGCACTACCTTTTACGTATAACACGAGGATGTACTCAAACCATCGTAACGTTGATAGTTGCCCCAACAAGCTTTGGGCTTTCTACTTGGCGTGCCTCTTAAAGAAGAACTCTCATAATGCAGCTGCACAATGCCGCGAAGAACCGCGCTTTTGCGCTGTGATGAAGAGACATGCTACGCAGTTAAAACGAAGTTCATATGTAGGTTCAGCGTCACAAAGGAGTCATGAAAAATGGAAAATATCACTCAAAATTCTCTCATCTTTTATTCGTACTGGTTTTTCCTCTTAATAAATAGTGTGTACTGCATTTATGGTGTATTGCTGTGGTCTTTAAACATTCAGATATCATTTCCAGTATCTAAAAGATCTCAAAGCAGCGTATACCAAAAGAAAGAAATAAAAATATTGGACTAACTCAGTAACGTTCACTTTAATAAAAGCAGATTGATGAGCATCACCGTGGTTGAAATAGAGTTGAGATAATAATCGGGATGATAGAGAGGCAATCGGGATATGCGGGGAAGGCAGAACTTGCGGAAAGTATATGGGGCGAAACAATCAAGAGCCAAAAATACCGATGGATCATACTGCGGAAGAAGTGAGTCAGCGCAAGAAAGGTGACGGATAATGGACATAAATTGGACTGAGGGGGGTCATTTGCAAACCAATTGGGGTAGAGTTACAGTCGCGGCAGTAAACAAGAACGAAGACAAAAAGATGAAGAAAAACAATTAAGGAAGAGTAATGAGAGACGAAACGGGAAGCGGTGAGGCCATGTAGTATAAAAAAACATCAAGTTTCAAACATTCATAGACGCGAAAGAGACGAGAAGAAAAATTTAAATGACCTTTTCCATTAGGGGCATACCCAGCAAAACATTTGTAACGGAATGAAAACGAAACTACCCATTTTATTTTGTAAAATAAATTGAAATTAAAATTATATTTTCGGAGGAAATTGTTTGGCACAAATTCATATATATATACACATATATATATATACACACATATATATATATATACACACATATATATATATACACACACATATATATACACACATATATATACACACATATATATATATATATATATATATAAGTATACTATAAATACGACACACTATGTAATAAAGGTTAGATAAGAGGTCACGAAAATGTTTTATTTTCTTTACTTAGAAAATGCAGTTCAAGACTGATTTGGTTTCCAACATATACTGGAGATGGGATTTCCATTTGCAGTTTACTTCTTTAAAATACCTTCAAAAACATCTCCGTAAAGAATGTTACAGTATATAACTATTGAATTCCATTTTGTGCGATATAATTCACCTAACAAATACGGGTCTTTATATAAGTTTCAGTGCATTTTTGTATAAAAAGTGTAGTTAATGTGCTTTTGCAAATCTTTCATAAAACATGTTTAGTTTCTATAGTTTTCCATTATTTTTGCATAGAAACCAAGAAGTGAATAAATATCAACAATCATCACGACCGGAAGACTGGGGTAACTTTATATTATTAACACAAATACTTGACATTTGCGCAGCGATCAACTGGCCACAAAACAAATATTACATTGATGGATCGGAAGTTAATTTTTCATGATATGAATTCTGTGGTTTGGCGCAACAACACAAAAGCCACGTGATTTGGAAAGATAAACGATCGAAAACGCGCACTGAGATATAAAAGATCTGCATGCATTGATCAAAATAACATGAACAGGAATGAATGTGTAACACATTTACGAACCTCCACTGCTGGCAGAACGTCCATATCTGATTTTCTGTCGTAACATCAAGCAGAGATATTATTTCTTGAGGACGCTTAACAAATTTAACTTTGAGAGGTTTTAATGATAGTACTTTTATAGTTATGTTAAACAATAATTCATACATGTATTGTGTGGCAACAATCTTTGAACACGATTTTCTTCTTTTGTCAATAAATATTACGCCCGATGAATCAATTTTGAATTTAAGAAATCTTAAGCACATTACAGTACCTGGTAGTTAGCTGAATATTTCAGATTCCTACAAATCAGCTATGACGATCATCTGTTACGTCAACTCAGAGATCATGGTTTTGCTCTCACATGAAGTTACATCATTTTTCACTCATTATTCGTGCATTTCACAAAATTCTAAACGTATGAACTGTACACTATATCAACATATATTACGAAATAAAGGAAAGCCAAGACAGGGATGAGCGAAAACATAACACACAGAATAAAAGAGGGGAACGGGCAAGTGGGGGTCGTCCTAGAAAGCAAGTGTGGTGGAAGTGATGAAGACGAATGAGAGATGGGGAGAGGCGAGAGGGGCGCACTAGCACAAAAAGAGGGCGTGGCCGGAGACACTTGCAGGTGGCGCCAGCGGCGGGAGGGAAATGTGAAAAATGAATAAATGCAGGAGAAAGGGAATGGATTACAGTGGAAGAAAATTAATGAAGAAGGATGGCTGGAGAAAGAGAGCGCAGGGATGTGAATGCAGAGTTAGATGAATGAATTACAACAATAAAGAACAAGCAGAGAAAGGGAAGTAGAATATCAGAAGTATGGAATAAACAAATAGACCTACTTACATTGCTTATGGCGGTAAGAAAATAAATTAGTAATAAAGTATAACCCAAAACAGCAAAGGAAATGGAAGTTTTGTATGAAGAGAATATTATTAAGAAATTAGAGAAAGGCGAAAACAAAATAGAAAATAGGAAGAGCGGCCAAGGGTAAATGGAGAAATAATTGCAAAGGCACATAGAAAGACGGAGAGTTGTGGCTAAACGATGAAAAAACAGAACCCAGAAGAAAAATTGTTCATAATAAAATAGGTCTCAAATGCAAAAAATCAGAAACGTAGAATATGAGCAGGAAGTAGCACACTAATGATATCAGATATAATTGATAGAATGAGAAGATAAAAGTAGACACGCATGAAAAATAATCTTCTCCAGCATACGTCGCATACAGTTTTTACTGTTTTTTGACCAAATAAATGGAATGGAATGGAAAAACACAAGAGGATAGACTGTAATAGGTGTATTTTCGGAAGGAGAAATACAAAACGATTAAGAATGAAAAAGATGAATAGAAAATATTATTTCAGTTAACTCACTTCCTTTTCATAAGAAGAAAGATGTGAAGGACAATGATAAAAAGAAAAAAAGGAGAATGCAAATGCAAGGTTAATGAACATGAAACATTAAAGCCAAGAAAAGAAAATGAACAAGAAAACGATTACCATATGAAAAATAAAAGGCAAGTTTAAATATTTGTTTAGTTGGATAACGACGATAAAGAGGAGCAGGAAAACGAGAAAGGAATGTACAAAAGAGAAAGAAGAGTAGAAATGCGAAGAGGAAAAGAGGAAGAGAAATACAAAGACGAGTAAGAAACGATGGAATAGTTGGAGGTGTTCTTACACCTCCAACTATTCCATCGTTTCTTACTCGTCTCTGGTACAAGGTGTGAATGTGAAGGAGAAAGAATATGTAAAAGAAATAGAAATGGAGAAGAAAGAAGAAATGGAGAAATAAGAGGAAGTGGAAGGGGACGTGGGACGTGGGAAAATCAGGAGGTGACGAGAAAGAGGATAGAGAAAGAGGAGAAACAGTTGGATGGAAAAAGGGAAGGAAGCAGAAAAAGAAGCAATAAGTAGGAAAATAAAGATATAGGAGAAACAAGCAGAAAGGCGGGGGAACTGAAAGTAGAAAAAACGTTTTTGTGAAGAATTAAATAAACAAAAATGTGAAAATGTAATTGTGTTCTGCGTATAAGCCAACTAAGAAAAGGGATCAATATGAGTTATTAAGTGAATGGGTGAAAACCATTACGGTATAAATGACATTTTATAAATTATAAGAAAACGTGTTTATAATGGGCTACATTGCAGTGTCCGTGTAATTTCATGGTTTTGGCAAACAATTAAAATGCCATGGTTTCAATGATGACGCAAAGCACCATGACTTTACAGCGATACTCAATGAAATAAACGTTTTATCAGAATTTATACATGTCACTTATACCGTTCTGGTTTTCACCCATTCACATAAAAGTAGAAATAGTGGTGTTACAGAATGACACGGGCTTTCCCGTGTTCGTTTTCTATTTTCTTGGGTCGGGACGAGCTATTCGGAATTGCGTAATTCTTTGGTTTCCTAATGCTAGAACGGAAATATTATTCTGTGACGAAAAGTATCGAAAATATTATGAGTGGCAATTTTCTTTGTAAAAGCAAGACGGGGCAGAAAGGACAGCCCATGTCGATTAGGTTTTTCGTCCAGTTTCCCTGGTCCATTCAGCAAATGCTGAGATGGCCCCTTCTTTTGCTTCTGGACGTAAATGTAGCTTCACTGTACGCACGTTTTGTTGAGCACTCCTGTTGCTTGTAGTGATAGGAGTAGAACTAATGTTCGTTACTATTTTGTTAGCAATGCATAAAAATCAAATCAGCAGTTCATTTACCGTTGAAATTGATTTTCGATCACTCGGGAACAAACATTTTTCAAATTTTTATTTTCTAAAATAATTATGTCTAAATTCTTGTTTCTAGTTATTCAAATGTTGCTTTTTTAAAATTCTGGCCCTCAAGAAAATGTGCGCAGATAAGGTCTTTCCCCACACGTCATATACAGTTTTTACTGTTTTTTGACAACTAAATAAATATAAAAGGGCAAAGCGGCACTCACAGTTGACGTCCAGGATGACCACCTTGGTGGTGGGCGTGTCGAGCGGCGTGTTGGACGCCTGGCACACGAGGCGCGCGTTCAGGTGCTGGCGCCCCACGCTCCGGAACAGCAGGTGGTTGACGGTCACGTCGTCCCGCGTCTCGTAGTCGTCGTCGATCACGGAGTTCTCCAGGTACCACGTGACGCGGGGCCGCGGCCGGCCTGCGCAACCGAGAGCACTCGTCAGCCCGCCCGCCGCCCGCCGACGCCCGACCTCGGGCGCACTGGGCGGCAACGCGCCTCTCCAAGGCCGGGCAACCACATACCGGTCGGACATCAACACCGGTAAAAGGGAGATTTTGTACCCTCGAACGTCAAGCACTATCGATCTTCTGCGCATGCGCAGATGCACTAAAATCATACGAAACTGGCACTGCGCATGAGCAGAAGATCGATAGTACTTAACGTTCGAGGGTGCAAAAACTTCCTACTACCTCTTACTGAAGCCGATGTCACATCAATGCCTCGATATAAAGGTAGTGTTGAACAGTGACGTCGTATGTCCAAAATCTAATTTAACTGGAGATCAATAACGAATTTGTTCTTTGTAATTACCATTCATTATTTTTTATTGATGATAAGGTGAGCGGATTGAAATGACTTAAAATGTATTTCAAGAAAATACTAAATTTCTGACAATTGTTCTGGAGCAATAAACTGATAGAATGTAATCATACGAGAGGGTTGTTCAACACCATCAATATGCTGATATCAAAATAATGTATATTTTAGTGAAGTCGGTGAACAGGAAATATACACCAGAAAAATTTCCACTTTTGAGTTGAAAAAAGAAATATGTGAGGAAAAAATAGGAATATATACAAAAATATTATTATAACGATTGTTTAGATGACACACTTCATTTACTTTAGCATTTTGTCTCTGCCGCAAAATACACGATAAAACCAAATGCAAAATGGCAAATTATAGATTGGTCTCTTATTTTGTGAATATCGAGAAATATATAGTTATATACGAAGTATAAGTTAAGAAGTATACGTCATATACATTATTTTGTAATACATTACAATATCTACTAGTTTTTTAATGAAGAGGAATTCCATAAAAATCATTAATAAATATGACAAAATGTTTTCCTTAACACGTGTAGTTTTCTCTCAAGATTTATTTCTTTGAAGGTATTTTGTTATAGGAAATTACTCATTACTGAAAGTGGAGCAACTATATCCGAATGCTAAGAATTAAAGAATTACTATTTTTTGATGGTGTATGTGATTACATATGCTTTTAAATAAAGACATTGTCAGAAAACATTCACGCTTCAAAAAGGAGAACAGTGAATTTAAATACTGGAAAGAAGAAACAATGTTAATTAATATTAAAAATAATTACTACGACTGAGAGTGCCTATAAAATATTTACAAATAACAATCCACCAAGAAACCAATATACCACATGCAATTGAAACAGAGGTGCATCAAGGATTTTTCGTGCGTGTGTGTGTGTGTGTGTGTGTGTGTGTGTGTGTGTGTGCATGTGTGTGTGTGTATTGGGGCTACAGGTATAATGTCCAGCTGACTAGAAGTTTTTTAAAATAATTTTTCATTTATGCTAATATATTTTCATTTGTTGTCTCACATATTTTTAACAAAAACAATTAACATATTTAATGATTTTAGTTCACAGAAATTACACAGATTTTAGTTCACAGTATAAAAGAAAATTTGAAAATATATATTTTTAAAATGCATCATTGGCTCCTGCTGGGGGGCTGAAGCCCCAACAGCGCCCCTCTTGGGCGCCACTGAAAGGAAATAAATTGATAGTATATACATAAATGTGAAATATAATATCCAAAATGAGAATGAAGAACATGAAAAATTTGTCATAGGTAGGAATTTTTAAACAAGTACAAAAAAATATGTATCACTCCTAAAGGAAATAATGTATATGTGTTTTTTGGAGCTGAGACCAACCAGCGGTGTCGCGGCGTCGCGAACTTGCGGCCATGGGTAAAGGGGTACATGTGGTTAGCACATAGGCATCCCTACGCCGTATTTCTCGTCTTCCCAACCTAAAAAGTGGGCTTTCTCATTGTCACACAGCAACAGATACTGGAACATTGGCACAGTTAATTCTGTCCCGTCCGGGAATCGAACGCGGGTTAGTGCCATAAAAAGAGAGCACGCTAACCAACGGGCTACCGAGGGCCTAAAAGGAAATAATATCAATCCTACATCCACATATGAATCCTCAATCCTTTCGCAACATTGAGAAAAATATCATTAATTTAATGATATTTTTTCTCAATGTTGCGAACATTGTAGTAAAAAACAAATCACAGTTAGTTAAAATGAAAAATAGTCAGGACATTTTGAGCGCTAGTAACAAAACTAAAGCAATGTGGGATATCGTAAAAATACTACCACATCATCTCGATACCTTGTAGAGAATGTTATTTTAAAGGATAATGAAAGAGAAACGAGTAATCCGGAAAAAGTTGCCAATCTCTTCAACAAACACTTTTCCAGAATTGCGTCTGATCTCACGAAGGGACTAAAATCACAAAATTCAACATTTTACACTTCCCAAAAAATTTCAGATACGATGTTTATTCCCGAAACTTCTCCCAACGAAATCCTCAGAATAGTCAGTAAACTAAAAAATAAATATTCATCTGGTTGAGATGAATTTCCGGATTGTTTATTAAAAACTCGTGCACCTGCCTTTTTACATCCGTTAACTCACATTTTCAATGCTTCTTTATGTACAGGAATATTTCCAGATATTTTCAAAACAGCAAAAATTAAGCCACTTTTTAAAAAAGGGAACAAAAATGATATTCAAAATTACCGGCCAATTTCTCTTTTGTCAGTTTTCTCAAAAATATTAGAAAGGCTTTTCTACTTACGAATGGAAACATTTCTCAGGAAAATCAGAGCGTTTTCAGACTCACAACAAGGTTTTAGAAAATCAAAATCTACGGAAACTGCCATTTTTCTTTTCTCAAAGATGTTGCTTCATCAATAGACCAAAATGAAGTACCCAATGGAATATTCTTAGATCTCTCGAAAGCTTTTGACGTTATTGACCATAAGATCTTGCTCTCAAAATTACCTTCGTATGGAATTCGTGTATTGCCCTAGATTGGATAACTTCTTACCTTAAACATCGGACTCAAAGAGTAGAAATACCATACTGGCAGGAAAGGACATTACATACTTATATTTCCAATTCTTTGCCAATTGAGCATGGGGTCCCGCAAGGTTCGATCTTAGGTCCTATTCTCTTTCTGTTATATGTAAACGATATGCCCTCGTCTATTAAAAATGGAAGAACGGTTCTGTTTGCTGATGACACGAATGTTCTTTGCAAAAAAGAAACAGTAAATAGTACAATTTCAGAAGTTTCAAATTGGTTTAATAATAACAAATTAATTGTTAACGAAAGAAAAACTGTTTCAATGCATTTTTGCATCTCAAATCGGAAATCGCATGTTCCATTGAAAATGAACAATATGCAATTAGCTGATGTTGAGGCAATACAATTTTTAGGTCTTTCAATTCAATCAAACCTCAAATGGAATGTACATAATTAAAGAATGCACAGAATTAAACACTAAATTAAGTTCATTATGCTATGCATTCAGAATTCTTTCAAATTCTGTCAGCCGTCATGCAGCTCGTTGCGTTTATTTTGCAAATGTGCATTCCCGCCTGAGATATGGCATAATATTCTGGGGAAGCTCATCCTGTAGTATTCAGACCTTCAGATTGCAAAAGAAAATTATTCGAATAATGAAAAAATGCCTTCCACGTGATTCCTGCAATCCTCTTTTCATTGAGCTGGGAATACTACCATTGCCTTGTCTATTTATTTACGAATCTGTAATATTTGTCAAAAATGACCTATTTAACGGAGGGAACATATTTTCATGCAATATTGATATTTATAATTACAACACACGCCGTAGAAATCACGTGCATCAAGTGTCAGTATCAACAGCTCAGTACAAGAAATCAACATACAATATATGTACGTTACTTTACAACGCATTGCCAGATGACATAAAACAATTAAAGTCGGTACACAAATTTAAGTTAAAAGTAAAATCTTTTCTGCTGCACAACTGTTTCTATACAATTAGAGACTATACTGATCGTGAAAAAGAAAAATAATGTTTAATGTAACAAAACAAAGTTATATAATGAATTAGTTTATGTTGCATTGTATACATTTAAAAAAATATTTAATACGCCTGTAACAAGTAATGTACTTCAGCTTCCGGGTCAATGACCCCCATCTCGATCAGGTTTTTGTCCAGTTTCCCTGATCCATTGAGCAAATGCTGAGATGGCCCCTTGTTTTGCTTCTGACGTAAATGTAGCTTCACTGTGCGCACGTTTTGTTGAGCACTTCTTTTGCTTGTAGTTCATTTACAGTTGAAATTGATTTTCTATAACTCGGGAAAAAACATTTTTCAAATATCTTTATTTTTCTAAAATAATTATTTTCTTAATTCATTTTTTCCTTTTTTTTAAAATTCTGGCCCTCAAGAAAATGTGCGCAGATAAATTTCTTTTCTCACACGTCATATACAGTTTTTACTGTTTTTTGACAAATAAATAAATAAATTCGTGTGAGTTTTTACATTACTCATTTTTACATAACAGAGGGAGAATGCTATAAAACACGGAGAGAATAAATATGCCGTCTTCTTCATTGTTGCAAAGGCAACTGAAATCTTATTTTTCTAGAAATATTAAATGTAAGAAAATTGATGTTATTATCTTAAACGTATTCTTGTACGAAGACGTTGAAAATTTGAACCTTGACATTATTTTCTTGTCAGCCAAAACACTTGTGTTCTGGGAGTAAATAGTTCGAAATTTTTTAACATAATACAAGTTACATTGGTTTATTACACATATTTCACATTTCCGCTACCAAAAACTGTTCATATTACCGAACATATTTTGAAATCAAGTCATTTAGGCAGGCACTTGAGGCAATTTCTGCAAAATCCCAAATGAGAAGATTCGGAAAATCTTCAGGCCAATACGCCTTGCAACGTTGCTGGAAGAATTGGAACGTTCCCGTTCAGTTTTCCAGCGTTCCACCTGCTGAATTCGCATTCTTAACCACTGTGGTTCCACCCCGCCCCCGCCGCCCCCTCGCCGGGCCTCGCTACCCTTTGGCGGCCCGCCAACGCCGCCCGCGTCCCCGCCCCGCCCACGCCCCGCTCCGACCCGCCCGGCTCCGCGCTCGCGGTGCCAAATCCCGGCGGCGGCGGCGGCGGCGGCGGCGGTGGCTGGCGGCGGACGCGGGGGCGTGGGTGTTGGCGCCGGCAGCGCGGCGCCGTGCCCGCCTGACAGCAGGTCCCCGCCCTGCGCGGCGCCCAACGCTGCGCCTCTCATTTCATTACCAACGACCCGAGATGCATGCAGGATACGGCACGCGGCCTCGTGGTGTTGCGTTTCAGTCGCTGCGCACTAAAACTGTGCACGAAACTATGTCATCCATCAATACTTGAGAAAATATATAAAACGCACGAACTTGTTTCGCAGATTTCCACCTTTAGGTGGTACATCACAAAGACTACAAGCAAGCTGAAAATATTATTATCACGACCCACGATGCATGCATGATGATGCGGCACGCTGCCTGATAGTGTTTCGTTTCAGTCGCTTCGTCCTAAAACTGTACACCAAACTATCTCATCAATCAATACTTGAGAAACTATATAAAACGCACAAACTTCTTTCCCAGATTTTTCTCACCTTCACCACCACAAACACGTTGAAAATTTATTAAATATAAAAAGAAATAAAATTGCAGCGGTTCAGAGATAACATTACGCTGACAATTCTGGAAATTGAGTCGGGAGGTGGCGGCGTCAGCAGTGAGAGTCGGAGTGGTGACAGAGGCGGCAACGGCGGCGGTGACAGCGGCGACGACGGAGAAGACGGCGACGGGGACGGCGGCGACGGCGACGGCGGCGACGGCGACGGCGGCGGCGACGGTGGCGGCGACGACGGTGGCGTCGGCGTCGGCGTTGGCGACGACGACGGCGGCGGCGACGGCGACGGCGACGGCGACGGTGGCGGCGGCAACGGTGGCGTCGACGACTCTGGTGGAGGCGGCGGCGGCGGCGGCGGCGGCGGCGGCGGCGACGGCGGCGGTGGCGGTGGATTCTACGGCGATGCCCGACGGAAGAGTGGACACCGTAAAGTTTCAGGTGAGGAAGGGATCCATAAGGCTGTTGCAGGTGAACTGTCGCAGTATAAAAAATAAAGAAATCGAATTTTGGAATTTAGTCGAGGCTTGTGATCCAGATGTAATAATAGGAACTGAATCTTGGCTAACGGAAGAGATAGCTAACTCTGAAATTTTTCGTCCTAATTACAGGTCATTTAGGAGGGATAGAAATACTAGAGGTGGGGGGATATTCATTTGTGTCAAGGATGAAATAAATATAGGGAGAAATTGGGTTAATGAAGAATTTGAGATAATGGGAATAGAAATTAGTGATTCGGGGAATATATTAGAAATTATTGCTTGCTATAGGCCACCAAATGAAAATTACGCAATTTTGGAAGCCATTTCTGAGAAAATAGAAAACACCCACAGACATCCTATAGTTATCGCCGGTGATTTAAATGTTCCAGAAGCAAATTGGAAAGGCGCTGTGAGCGAAGCGAAAGTACAACAGTTAGTGAATAGACTCGTCGGGGAGGGGGGCTTAGCGCAGGTAGTAGATAGGCCGACGCGGCAGGAAGCACTTTTAGATGTTTACCTAATTAGGCCGCAAGAGCTTTTCTTATCTTGCGACGTTATTGAGGGCATAAGCGACCACAAAGCGGTGTTAGTTGACTTAGACATAAATATTTCACTGAAAAGAATTCCTAACGGAACAAAAATATGGCAGTTCAAAAGGCAAATACAGAGGGGCTTCACCACTACCTGAGAGAACAGTACGATCGTTTTCTGAGAATAGACGGAGGTATGGACGAAATTTGGAAAGCGTTTAAGAACATTCTAGATAATGCATTACAAACGTTTGTGCCGTGTAAATTCTTAAAAAGCAATTCAGATCCGGAATATTACAATGCGAAAATTCGACGTATGAAAAGAAAAACCAGAAAGGCTTTCAATAATAGACATCGTAGTGAAACTGACAGGATACATTTTCGTAATTGCTCAAAAGAATTAGAACGGGAAAAGAAAATTGCGCAGGAAATATTTTTAAAACATATTCTCGACGGGGAGGGAAATAATTGGTCGGGGTTTTACAAATATGTTCGCAGAAGAAGAGGAAATAAAGAAGAAATTCCTATCGTTAGAGATACAAAGAACACGTTACTAACAGATGATCGGGAAAAAGCAAACGCGTTTAATACCTACTTCAGTTCCGTTTTTAAAACAAAATCTCAGCACACTCAGATTTCGAGGAGGCTGTGCCAAACCAGTTTATTATAGACGTACATACATTGCGAAAACGAATTAAATCTATGAAAAACGGAAAGTCGAGGGGTCCAGATGCCATTTCAACTGATATAATTAAACTCGGAGGAGAGGCAATTTTACCGTATTTAACAAGATTATTTCATGTTTCAATCAACAATTCAAGAGTGCCCGACGATTGGAAGCTAGCTACCGTTGTTCCGATTTTTAAAAGTGGTGACAGAACTATTTTAGCCAATTATAGACCGGTAAGTCTTACGTCAGTTGTATGTAAGCTAATGGAACATTTGATAACTAACTATATTAGACAAGAATGGGAACAAAAAGAATGGCTCTTTCAGGGACAGCATGGTTTCAGGAATGGTTTCTCTTGCGAGAGTCAGATAGCATCATTGTTTCAGGATATAGCAGATGAAGTTGATGATAGTGGGAGGGTGGACGCCGTAATAGTAGATTTTGCGAAGGCATTTGATGTTGTGCCTCACGACAAACTGGTTCATAAATTACTGCAGTCAGGTATTGACACCAGAGTTGTCGCGTGGATTGATGAGCTTCTTCGAGATAGAAAACAGAAAGTCCGAGTTGGACAACAATTTTCAAATCTAGCAAAGGTAACTTCAGGGATTCCCCAAGGAAGCGTTATTGGACCTCTCCTCTTTCTAGCTTTTGTGAATGACCTGCCAGACAATTTAATTTCAAAGGTACGACTATTTGCAGATGACTGTATATTATATCGAGTTATTCATTCAAAAGTAGATGAGGATATTTTGCAGGATGATCTACATAGATTACATCTCTGGGCGGAAAACAATAGCATGACAATAAATAGTTCGAAAAGCAAAACCATCACGTTTGGTAGGGGCCGCAAGTATACTGAAACTCAATACCGTTTAGGCAACGAGAATATTCCAAGAGTCGTGTCTTGTAAGTATCTAGGAATAATTTTTGATAGCAAATTGAGTTGGGAAGATCAGGTAAACTTTGTCGTGGGGAAAGCGTGGAAATCTTTGCATTTTACTATGCGAATACTAAAAAAGAGTACTGCGAAAGCAAGAGAATTAGCTTATATATCTCTAGTTCGCCCATTAATGGAATACGGGACGGTTTGTTGGGACCCTTATAGAATATCACAAAAGGAATATTTGAATAGAGTACAGAGAAGAGCATGTAAATTTATTTTCCGAAGCAATAGGAAGAAAGTAGAGTGGGAGTCATTAGAAATCAGGAGGGTTAAGGCAAGACTCTGTGCTTTGTACAAAGCGTATGTCGGTTATCCAGCTTGGAAAGATATCCACATCCGGCTCAGTAGACCCACGTATTTTAGTAGAGGGGATCACAAGCACAAAATACAGTTCAGGCCACAGAGAACAGATGTTGGAAAATTTTCCTTTACAAATAGATCTATAACGGACTGGAATAAGTTGCCTGCGACAACCTTGGAACCCTTTCCTCTAGGTCTTCAGAGATTTAAAAGTAAATTAACTAATGATATTTGTAAATTTTATTAGTTAGTAAGTTATGTTCATTAGAATTATTTATTATTATTAGTAATTATTGTAACCATTATTAGTACTGTGATAATTATTAGATGCATTGGTTTATAGTATTCATATTGACGTGTGGTGACGTGTTGTGAAGTGTGGTGCTATATAGAAGTAGAAAGAGAAGTGAAGTGAAGTGAAGTGAAGTGGAGTGCAGTGTATAAAAAGTCGTATATGTTAGTATAAAGTATCTGTACAGGACCACCATAATTAATAGAATTAGTAGTAATAATGCGGGTATTGTTATTAATGCATTTTTTGTTAATATTGTTATCTTATTATTATCTTATTATTATTATTATTATTATTATTATTATGATTATTACTGTCTTAAAATAATTTTAAGTTACATTGTATTTAATTCATAATTATAATATGTAGATATAATATGTAAATTTTAGTGTTCCGCCACCAGGTTGTATAAACCTACCTGCGGAAATAATAAATATCTATCTATCTATCTATCTATCTATTAATTTATAGAAAGTTATTCAGGAATAACGACAGATCATAACTAATGAATAATTTTGTATAATCGTAGTCGATGCAGTTTTTCATTCATAAATATTTCTAGTTTCCGGATGCGTTAACAAATGTCTTCTTTATTTCGGGATATATTTATAATATAATCACATTGGAACAAAATCGATAATGTCACTTACATTTTAATATTTCGATACCTATATCTACACCTTTTGGCCTGCCTGCAATGACGTAACTAGTATGAAGGTATTTGACATTCAAGTCATATTATTTTCCAGTATTATATTAAAATTGATAGAGTTCAGGAGTTAAGTACGCAAATATCTGGCCTATCAGATTGAAAATATAATCCATCATCAATCTTAGATAAATTTCTGAAAAGCAATATTCTAATAACAAAATAATTATTTATATAGTTTCAACATCAACAAGTGTCTATGAATATACATATAATTGTATCGATGTCGACTACAGGGAGAGTCGTCCGAAGCAAACAAGCAACACAATTTTTTACATCTAACGCTGACATTTTCGTACATTTCCAGCTTTTCGGTTCAGTTGCAGAAATTCGTGCGCCATTAAAACGCACCACATTTCTATGGTAACAGTTACAAATTATTTTTTCGCTTGGTGACACATTATGTGAAGGCAATTAGGAATGGCGTAATTAGGAAGCGCATTGCATAATTAAGATTCACAGAAAAATGCACACCGTGCGTGTACAGTTATATTCGTCTTGTTTGGTGTAATCACGGCTTCATTGTACTGCTTTGTCTACTCTGTTCTGGTGATTCAAAATACGATGCGCAACACCTGTGTAATCTGCAATTAACAGCTATGTGTTTCTTCACCTTATATATTGAGAGTATGACAGAGTGTTGCTGAAGGAATGCCGTGGGTCCATGTGGGTTGGATACCGGAAATTTAGTTAGTTATGTTAGTTAATGCCTTATTTTACGTGGCGAGACTCGGGCCATCAGGCCCGCTCTTCCGTCTGACCACGCAAATTTCGCTACGCTCCTTTCGCCTAGCGGAGAAAGAAGGTATCTCGGGCGACGAAGGAGGCCATTTTGAATTTAGCTCAGAGGCTTCTTTTAGGCTTGAGGATCTTTTCCATGCAGTAAATCTACTAACATGAGACAGCCGGCTTTACTTTCCCTCCGAAGGAAGGCGTACGAAGGATTTTTTTCGCCCTTAAAAATCCAAGGCTTCGATCGGGGTTGAACTCACAATCTTGGGTACAACAACCCGATACGCTGATCGTTATACCATCCGAATCCGCAAATTTCTTTGTTTTGAGTCGGTGGGTTCGCGGATACTGTGGGATATTTTGTAAGTTGAATACACTATGGTCGAGCTTATTGAGAGTCTAAAAGAAATATCAGGATATAGAATGGGTAGTGAGTGAATTTCGATATTGTATCATGCAGACGATTCAGTATTATTTGCAGATACAGAAGATAACTTACAAAGACTCTTTCAAAAAATTTAGAAATGTGCATAATATGGTCATCTCAACTGACAAAACAACATCGATGCTGATTACCATAGAGCCTATACGTTTAAACTGATGATGAATAAAATAATAGAGCAAGTAATGAAACTCACTTATTTAGGAGTTTAAATTTCAAGCATACGGAATACGCATAATGACGTTAAACTGCAATTAATGAAAGGAGCAAGATTATCAGGGTATTTGAAAGATGCGACATGGAGAAACAAATTTATTAATGTAGAAAGCCAAGTAAAAATTTACAAAACCATGGTAAGACCAACAATAACATATTGAGCAGAAATAAGGGCCGATAATAGAACTAAGACTACATACAACATCAGAAATGAGAACATTAAGATCAATATTGGGTGTAACAAGATAGGATACATTGAAAAAACAAGATATAAGAAATGAATGTGACATTACAGATACAGAAAAATTGGCAAGAACAACAAGAAGAGAATGGAATGAGCACATTACCGGTCGGACAGCCAAAGAATAATCAAGACTGCGAGAGATTCAAAACCTACAGGAAACGAGATCCAGGCATACCGAGGAAAAGATGGATCGACAGTTGGATTCCCACATCTCCTGAATCATCCTCATGGTGAAGTATGAAGAAAAACAAGAGTAATCTTAATAGAAGAAGAAGAATACTCTGACCCGTGGTTACCGTGATTTCTTTGATAACTTCTGTGTGAAACAGGAAGCAGTGCCGAATAAAAGGTGCCACGTCACGCACAGGATCCTCCCTTTACCCATGCTACTGGAACTTAGAGCAGTGTGGTAGGCAAATCTTTCGTCCTCGTAGCACTTTCTCTATTGATCTATGAAAAATCGCCAACGTGCACCAAACATTAGGAATGAGAAAGGGATCCCGACGACATTTATGTCACTAGAGTGGGTAATTCGAAAATAAAATATTAATCAGAATAATACGCCAGTTGTTAATGTACTTGGCATTTTGGGTCGATAGTTCGCGTTAACCGGCCAGCTAACGATGTTCCCAATGCCTGGACCTGGCTTAACATCCATGCTTGGGGTAAGAGCCACATGTCGCAAATATGGCGATTGCTCTTCACCGAAACTAGCAAACTCAGCCTACCTGAGTTTTTCTTCGTCACACAGCTACAGAAACTGAGTTGATTTTCAAAGAAATCTACAATCCTAATTTTGCCTTGACCGGGAATCGAACCCATCAGTTGGCAATACTTTGCTAATTTTTCATGTAATACGTTACGTGGCGTTGCCCCAAAAGTTATCATACTCGGACTTTTTCAAGAAATCGTCTGCAAAAATATGTTTGAAAATCCTTGTAGTTCGAAAATATTAACAAAAAAATTAGGAAGAGTTAGAGACTTTCTTACGATACAATACACCGTCCTCGCCAACATACCAATTTTTTCTTGCTCCATGATGAATGAATGGTATGAATGAGGAGCAACGTGTGGCTTAAGACGCCAAGCGTATGGCGAAGCAGAAGGAATATGAAATAGTGATTATCGCGCAATGGCCGAGCTAAGTGTGATACATTCAGAGTTTTTCCATGCATAGGTGCTGCCCTTTTCCCATTCATATAGGGATGGCAAAAAAATTCATATATTAAAACTTCGTAGAAGAGGAGAAACGT
>JAHLJT010008446.1:3848977-3920718 GCA_031308135.1 Acheta domesticus | reverse complement strand
CACCTTGTCCATTCGTTTCAATATTGTTCCCTGAGTGGTTTGTCTCTTCCACGATTTCTTTAACATTTTTTGTGTCCTCACATTTTCACGTTTGTAGTACCAGAAGTTCAGTGTCTGTGTTATTTGACGTGTCTTGCATAGTTTTCTTTGCAATGCTTTTTGCTACACTAACAATGCCTCTGTTTCCCATTTTGCTGTCAGATTTCATGACCTGCCTCATTATTGGGTCATCTTGATGGCTGACTACATACTTTCCCATCCTGGTTATTGCATTGTGCCAGGAGGCTTCAATTTGTCTCAGTCCTCTTCCTCCTGCCTTACGTGAAACATAAGTCTATGTACATCAGCTCGCGGGTGGGCGACATGATGCATTGTAAGTAGTTTTCTGGTTTTTCGATCCATGATGCGAATTTCCTGTTCAGTCCAGTCTCCTAGTCCGAAACTGTATTCGGCTACAGGCACGCCAAACTACCTATTGCTGATTTATTATTATTATTACTTTTTTGTTTCGCGACTCGTCTGTCATGGGGTCACGCGATACCAGGGCTCAGACATATCGGGGAAGGTGCACGTTACTGTTCTACAGGAGGAATCAGTAATTTAATGCTGCTACCATTTTTATACCCCAGATTTGTCAGCCGTGGGGTGGGGGGTATGGGGGTGAAATTGTGATGATGATAAATGATGAAATAGACACGTACAACATACAGAAACTCTCACAACACAACCATGCCCCAGGCGGGACTCGAACCCGCGAGATCCTTTGGACCGAGACCTCTACCGCACTGACACAGCGATCTCTATTAGCGATCTCTTTAGTGATATGAATTGAGCGATCTCACTTACCGATCTCGGCCGCCGGATCTGCTATTTATTATTATTATTATTATTATTATTATTATTATTATTATTAACACAATAATTTTATATTATCCTGTGAACCGTATACGTAAACGCGATAGCTTGTTGCTAGGGTCACCCCAGTCTCGATTCGGAGCATGAGTTTCGTTGCAATGATAACGGCATGAGCAGTCGTGGACCGCAACACGATACACCCGCGTTGCTTGCCTCGGCCTCCGTCTTATGTCACTCGTTTCCTCCCCTCCCGCTGACTGCTCTGCCGTTGCCACGGAGCGAGTTCTTGGCCTGGGTCGAGCAACCGTATTTCCTCCCTATCTGCAGGTGTAAACAAGCAGCCTGCGATCGTTTGCAGGTTATTCAGTTGGGCACATGTTCAAACTTGGATTTGTTCATGACCCTTTTACAATTCTTGTGTACATGTAGGTCACTGAAGAGATACAATGTTTCTAAGTACTTACACACGTTTCCATCTTCCCTCTAAAAGTTATTCGCTGGATGATAAATATAGTAATTAGGCAACATTGCTCAATGCATATGCAAAAGTAAAAGATACAGTCCCAATCTTGCCGCTTAAAATTAGCATCTCATCTAAATTAGAACCCAGAGCGGGAAGATTTTCAAGAAGGAAACAAGAGAACTTAATTCTCTTCTTTAATTCTTTCAAATCGAAATGTCGACTATATTTTCCATTTGTTATTCCGGTAACATGATTTATAGTTTCATTTAAGACGTCGAAATAAAAGTTTACAATAAAATGCTCATAAATAAATATTTGCAATATATGAAAGAAATGCATTCTGGTTATAAAGGACATGCTTTCATAGAACTCTCTGCACTGGAAATTCTCGTCGCGACAACCATGATTAGGTATCTAGAGTTACTTCTGTATTTCAGGTTTTATGAAAGAATAATACAGAATGTGTTCAGAACAAAACCACAATAATGGAACATCATAAAAAGAGCTTCAACAATATTAAAATATATTAAATAAAATATGATAATAAATCAAATGAATAATAGAAAATAATGGCATAAGACATCTTTATTACCCGTTTAAATCGTCTAAAATTATTTTAAAAAACAAACGTAATTTCACTTGGGGGTTCATAGTCCACTTTACTAGGCTGAAGTCATATGATCGAGTGGACAATACAAAAACCGTGTATTAGCATAGAAAATACATAAATGCATTGCAGGAAAGCCATTCAGCCGCGTCATTTCCATTTCTAACAATTTATTCATAAAAGTGCAACTTACATATCTGACCACATGTAAAAGCAAGTGGATTGGTGAGCACAACGCTTCAACCGCTAACACACACCGAAAAAAAAGAAAGAAAAAAAAACTGAACTTGGTAAAACGTTACAGAGGTAAAAGGCTTCTGCCAACGTCCATTCAACAAAAGCGCCCTTTGCTCACGTGAAAATACGTGAAATTTTCGCTAAAATTTTCCGAATTGGCTAGTCAAAATTCACCGCGGCCCCCGTCGGACAAAGCGGACTGAGCTGCTCTTCCTTTTTAATGCCCGTCACGCCACGGGGATCTCACGTCGGAGTCTGACACTTCCCAATCAATAACGGGATGGAAATGAAATTCCACATTCGTTTCTGCCAAATTACGTGTTTGATTTTACTTCTCCGTTGCAGGCGATCCAGCGATTCCGCAGAGAAACGGCCCGAGCTACGTGGCTCGCAATACAAAGAAACCGCTACTGCTTTACAATGCCGGGGCTATCGCTTTACAAATGCTGCCCACGGTGAAAATTTGTGAAGCTGCTTCTTCCCCAAGACTATATTCACATATCGCTATTACTTGAAAGAATTATAAGCGATCACGTAATTTCAAAGTACGGTTCTATGTCGTTGATACTCAAATAAGCCGTCAGCGGTATGTAGTGTGACAACCACCTCTACAGTGAACATCATATTTTAGTATTACGCATGAAAAATTATTATCAATTGTATTCCAAGGAGAGTAATATAATACATACGTGCACGATACTGACTTTATTTCTATAAAAAAAAGAAACTACATTGATTGCTTGCTGATGTTGGTTTAATTTATTGTCATTAGGCCGGTATAACGCAAATAATAGACGCGGTTGAAAATTGTACATCCAGACGATAGGAAAGGATATAATCAACCAAGTCCGTTATTTTTGTTATTGTCCGAGTGGGGTTCGGTTTCTTCATTATACCACCATAAAAAATCACAAAAATAATACATACAATCGACTCCACTAATAACCACCCTCTCGGTTCACTATATCTTATTAAGATATTCGCTTACAATTATTAGAGGTTTACTATAACCAAAGTTCACTTTATACGATAACCCAAAAAATAAATAAATAAATATAATGTAAAAGTCACGTTGAATATCACCAATAACTTCTTCTTGCATTCCATATACAGAAATATATAAACGCTTTGGAAAAAAGTTGACTTTCATTTCGTTACATTTTAAATATAAGTACAAGGGATCGAAAAATAGTATTTCGTCCCAATTCCATCCCATTGAAACCTATTTCAACCATCTTATCTCATCACACAATTCCCATTCCATTCAATCCTAACTAATCCCACTCTATCCCGTTACGTTCTACCCCCATTGCACCCCAGGTGACTCTATTCCTACCGTTCTAACTGCACATTTCTCTATTCCACCCTATCAACCCACCCTATCCCGCCCCGCTTCATCCCGTTCCGTTCCATCCCGTCTTCACCTCTGGCGCCTCCTTCCTTTCCACGTCCACCTCCATCCCCCGTTCGCCGCCCCGTCAGCCCGTAATGAGCAAATTGACCTTGGGAGCTTGGAATCAATGTTGCGTTGCTCTCTTCCCAGTCAACACTTCGGGGTTTGTTCAAGACGGTGCCCCCCCCCCCGCGCTTTCCTTTTCGTGGCGTTTACTTAACGACAACCTCCCCCATCTTACCTAAAAGTTAAATGGCCCGGGGAGACGCAGGGATGGGCCATTGAGGGCCAAGGGATGGATTTTCTTTACCTGCCTCGGGCTCGGCACGGCCTCCCTTTCCGGGAAGGGGCGTCGTTTAGAAAAACTGGAAAATTGTTATTGTTTTTCTGAGGCGGATACAAAACGACCGATTTCATCCAGATGTCGAAGACACCAGGCAGCAGGGGTGAAATGGTGTGCAGAATTCCCGCTGTTGATCCCTCCCGTTTTTTCGAAGGAACTTTCTGGAGAGCTTAGTGAACTACTGGGTGAAATACGTGATATCCTATCTCTCTCCCTTCCTCTCTCTCTATCTCTTCCTCCTTAACTTTCATTCTTTATTTGTTTATTTATTCATTTGTTTATTTATAGACAAAGAACAATAAAAAAACTATGTGAAGTGTGGGGGAGAAAAGTAACATCTAAGCACGTTCCTCGAGACCATTGGAAGAAGGGCCATCCGGGAGGAGCACATGATGGGTGATTTTCATTTTATTGAAATTCAAGAGAAGTGTACCTCATCACATGATGCATTTTCAATATATCTAGACATCAATAAAAAAGAAAATTTCATGTTTTAAAAAGGGGAAGGTAATAAATGTCAATGGATATTACATGGGAGAAACAATAATCGAAACAAAAATATTTATTCGTCTTAATCTAAGTGCGGGAATTGTCAACATCTGAGAATATTTTTCTAAAGATTACTCTGCCATTAATTCAGTCAATGGTATGTAAAGAAAGGTTAGTAAAAGTCGATGAAGTATTCGAAATTAATAGAAGTACTAAACTCATGACGCAATATGACCAGAACTGCAGAGCATTTCAAAATAAACACTGCTGCTTAAGGAATGAAAATTGTGAAAAATAACAAAACGATAAATGTGCATGCTCTACTCGAAATCACATTGTGGTTGGAAAATTAGCATAGATGAAATTCTGGGGAGCAGGAAATAAAAAAAAAATTACGAATCAAAAGGAAAGAGTCTGAGAAGAAAGGAAAATTTGAGAGAGGAGAGGAAATATGCGAAGAAAGATCACAAGATAACGAGAGAGATGTAACATGGAAAAGGGAACATGGTAAAGTAGAAGAGACTCAAAAAAGCGACGAAACAAGACGAGAAAATACTATAAAGAGAAGAGAAGGAAGGGAGTAGAAGAAAATTATTTATCGAAAAATGCATAGGAAGATTAGCGACATTAGGTCATACGAATGACCGGTAAAAAACCTATATTTTAAATAATAACAATAATAATAATAATAATAATAATAATAATAATATAAATCACTGGTCAGGTCGGATCGGGACGGGTCGGGTCGGGTCGGGACGGGACGGGTCGGGACGGGCCGGGTCGAGTCGGGTCGAGTCGGGTCGGGACGGGACGGATCGGGACGGATCGGGACGGATCGGAACGGACGGATCGGGACGGATCGGGACGGATCGGGACCGGTGGAAAGCTGAGTGTGAGAGTGTGGTACAAAAGCAAGGAGTAGCGAGACGTAGTGGGCTGATGTTGCCGTGTGCGGTACGCCGGTGCGAGCAATGGTTAGAGAGCGAGGGCACGGGGATGCGTGTGAGGGATAGGGTGAACGAGTCAGGGACGTTCGGTGGGGGCAGGGAGAGGAGAGGGACCACGTGAACCGGGTTGAACGCGGCTCGACGCGGAGTGAGAAGGGGCGGAGACAGGACGAAGAAGGAAGGGGGCGCTGAGGGGGCGGGGCGTGGGCGAGGCGAGGGTGTCTAGCACCCGCCGGCGTTATTTACGGTCGCGACTCTTCGACGTGGACTTAGAGGCGGCGCGTGCCCGCCATGCGCCCTGGGGACTCGCGTGCCCGCGCCCCTCGAGCCCCCGCCTTCAGACCAGCCCGGGCGCGAACGCCGGCCCGCCACAACCAGACCTCATCCCTTCGCTGCGGCAGAAGAGGCCAGCGTGGACCAGGAGAGGTGGCTCAGAGCATCAACCAATGTCACTGCGGTGCATCTGATCGAAGGGTCCTAGCTTCCACTCCCGACGGCGCCAGGATTTTCGACACTGATTTGTCAGCTAGGTCAAATTACGTCGCTGTCTGGAGGAGAATTTGAGGCGGCCGGTTGCTCTGATTGGTCGTTTTTCCGTGGTTTCTCCGATCAACACTAGGAGAATGCCGGAGCAGTACCCTAATAAACGGGCCACGGACCGCGCGCGATATTTCCTTCATCTTCCTTGTCCTATTCTCACCCTTTCCACACACACCGGTCCAGCGGTCGGGGGCTTACTGCTTGTCTCGGAACGGGCTGTTCTCCAATACTGGGAGACTTGAGAACTGTTACTAGTTGGGACAATCCCAACTAGTAATTTTCCCGACTACCTAGTTGGGGAAATTCCCGCTAGTCGACAGTAGGTCGCCGCCGGATGTCAGCATCCAGAAGAGAAAGACCAATGCCACCTCACGGTTTGAAAACATGCACTACACTTATGGGATTAATGGGCTCGGTAGTTGTCGCGCCCGGAATCACTAACAACCAATCAATCAATGTGACCCCCCATAAACGCAGAGTAAGCCTGGGCACGAACTCCATCGCCAATCCCAGCCCAGCCGTCCCTGCGCCGCCCCTGCGCCACTCCTGCGCCACTCCTGCACACTCCTGCACCACTCCTGCACCGCTCTTGCACTGCTCCTACACTGCTCCTGCACCGCTCCTGCACCGCTCCTGCACCGCTCCTGCACCGCTCCTGCACCGCTCCTGCACCGCTCCTGCACCGCTCCTGCACCGCTCCTGCACCGCTCCTGCACCGCTCTGGTTCACTCCTCCTCGCATGTCGCCGCCTGGGCACGAACGTCCTAGCCACCGCCCACCCTTGGCATGTGAGCCCTTTGCTGACGCGCTCACCAGTATAGACGCTCAGTTTTCCCTCCGCGTGTGGGACTGGCATGTTCATAATGGTCAATCGCGTAGGTGGCTGAATCAGTGGTGCGTTGAGCGATACCCAGGCGAAACATGTTGTAGACCAAGGACGCGAGCAACTTTTGTCGCCGTTGTGTGAATTATTATTCCTCTGTATCACGACTAAAGATGTTATGAGTCGGTTGAATATAAAATCTACTCCGGGTTGCAACCAGCTACCTAAGGAGCAGATCTAGGGACTGTCGGTGCCTCTACAATACTTTGCGCAAAATGTGGATTGTTCCAAATAAAGCAATTTCTTGCACTTCCCAGTCTTTTGAATGACCTGGGAATTAAGCCAAGTTCTTGACCAACTTTAGACAAATTTTGCGGAACAAATTCCAGGGTTTCGATAACTATCGGGACGACCTGTGCTTTTACGCCCCACATTCGGCTGACCTCGATTTCCAAACACTTGTATTTAAGACGTTTCTCTGCCTCCTTGGTTACAACATTTTGATCACAACGCACAGGAACATCTACCAGTAAACAAAATTATTTCTCCAAATCCCGAATAACAATATTCGGTTTTTTCGCTATCGTGCGGTCCATGTGAATTCGTCCGTGTGTCGTACAATATCGTACACAGTCCTACAGACGTCACCGGGTTTGGTGAGTGTTCGTACAACTTGGGGAATGTGTTTGGAACTTCGTGGGCGGAACAGATCTGACAGTGGAAGTAACTACACAACCTGTCGTATCTTTTCAAGTACTTTTCTTCTTCTTGTTATTATTATTATTATTATTATTAATAATGAGTTATGAGATGATGATGAGAGGTGATCGTGGCATTCTTTAACCATGCCAGCATTCGCCTTATGACTGAAGGAAACCACGAAAAATCCCGTCGAGGTTGGCCAGTCCCGGGCCCAGGCTCGGCGATCGAACCCGGACCTCCCGATTGCGAAGTCAGCGCGCTACGCCCTGAGCCACGTCCCACGGTGCCTGGGCACGAACTCCGTTCCACTGCCCGCCGCCGCCTCGCCGGCGCCCTCGCCGGCGCCCTCGCCGGCGCGGCGCACGTCTGCGCCTTCCGCGAGGAATTTGTCTTGTCGCCATTGCTGCTCCGCGCACCGCGAGGCGCCGACAGATTTTACGACCCACCCCCGCCAGGCCCTCTGCCCCGCACGGAGCAAGGCGCCTCGTCACGCCGCTGACACTGCACCAGTTGCGTCGGTGGCGCAAACACGGTGAGAAGAAGTCGTGGAAGCAATCGGTCTAATAGTACTAGTAGAGCAAAGTACAGCTTCCCAGGAGTGCAGATGTCAATTCAGAGATGGCGCTCCACTCACTACATGTACGAAATGTATTTACACTATGTGATCAAAAGTATCCGGACACGGAGGCAGTGGTGTTATGGTGTGGTCGTGATCTTCATGGAGCGGACTTGCACCCCTTGTTTTGCATGGTACTATCCCGGCACAGGCCTCCGTTGATGTTTTAAACACCTTCGCGCTTCTCATTCTTGAAGAGCAATTCGGAAATGGCGATTTCATCTTTCAACATGATCGATCGCCTGCTCATACTGCACGGCCTGTGGTGGAGTGGTTGCACGACAATAATATCCCTGTCATGGACTGGTCTGCACAGAGTCCTGACTTGAATCCTATCGAACACCTTTGGGATGTTTTGGAACGCCGACTTCGTGCCAGGCCTCATCGACCTACATCGATACCTCTCCTCCGTGCAGCATTCCGTCAAGAATGTGCTGCCATTCTCAAGAAACCTTCCAGCACCTGATTGAGAGTATGGCTGCGAGAATGGAAGCTGTCATCAAGGCTGAGGACGGGCCAACACCCTATTGAATTCAGCATTACCGATGGAGGGTGCCATGAACTGGTAAGTCGTTTTCAGCCACGTGTCCGAATACTTTTAATCATTTAGTGTATGTACGTACTTGGAACGACAGCCCATGAACGGGCTCAGGACTACCAGCGACGTCCCTGCCTCGTGGCCATGGCCATTTTCTCAACCTGAGAAGTGAGTTTTCGCAACGTCACACAGCAACATAAACTGGGACATTGCAAGGGAAACGCACATTATAGTCTTGCTTCGGCCGGGAATCGAACCCTGGGCGTGGAGAAGCGAGCACTGCCACGAGGCACCACTCAGTACATGGTACATACAATATGTCATGATACTATCACGTCATGTTTACGATAGTTTCTTTTGCGTTTATACCTTAGGGGCAATTTGTGTTGTAAGATTTTATCGTAGTAAATGTATGTTTAGTTTTTATTCGGTGTTTAATAATTATTGATATTAGTTGATTTACGAATAGTCATATGCATAGTATTGGTTTGCGAGGAGGAAAGATCTTCATGAATGTGTTATGTCACATCACCTGTAACATATGATTTAAACTATTTTGTTGACAAATATTGTTTAGGATGGCGCAAATATAAAAAAGATAAAATCCAATTGATGCTACATTGCTGACTCGAAGGAAATCATTGGTGGATTTTGCTCAGAAATTGTTTTAGACACTCCAGCTTTGGAAACACAGTGAATGAAATTAAATTACAATTATAATTCGCAATAAAAATGAAGGGGAAAATGTTTCAAATTTCTTTATAGAGCTATGTGGAATTGTGTATACTGAAGTTCGAAAATTCCCCAAATTTAGTACGTTGCATGTGCCTTGGGTAGATTACGCATTGCATTGTCAGAAACCGGATTAGATTATTGAATATCTCGTGGATAAAAGAATGTCTTCCGGGACGCACTCAAACAGTCAGGATAGGTGACATGTATTTATCAAAAGTTGATGTATGCTCTGGGGTCCCCCAGGGTAGTGTGTTAGTCCTATTTTATAATACGAATCAGCATGCTGGACCCATAGATAAAAAGGCAAATTGAGGTGTTCGGTAAAATTGAAAAACGGGCCGGTAAGTTTGCAAATCATGGGCGCATTGTTGATGAACGAGAAAAATGGGAGTCCTCATCTAAGAGAAGGGAAGGGGTGCGTTTATGAGTAATGTACAAGATATACAGAGGAGTCACAGCATGGGCAGATATCGGTAAAAGTTAACAGAAACCAGACTATAAAAGCGGAGGAAACCATCGTTGGAAATACGATGTAGAAAGGAAAGAACTGATGTAGGTAATTTCTTCTTTGTGAATCGCACTATCGTAGATTGGAACAATCTACCTGCAAAAGCACTAGAGGCTCTTCCTTCTAATGTACGCAAATTTAAAAATATACTTAATTCCATTTAAATCACTAACAATAATGAGACAGTTACCTTCATTTTTATTATTACTGTTTCTATTTTTACTGATATAAATATCATCATTGTTAGCACTACTTTTAGCTTTGGTATAATTTTTAAACTATTATTATTGCTTTTATTGTTTTTGTTATATTTATTATTATTGTCATGTCCGTTATACTGTGAAGTGAAGTGTAGAGTATTGAAAGGGAAGGGAGTGTAGTGTAGTGAAGTGTTAGTTAAACAAGAAGTCAATTTAGAGGTAACTAGGAATTAATTAGAACTAGGATATCATACCTCTAATTCTGATTGTAAATGGTTGTAATTGTTCTAATTCTAATTGTTATCATGTTTGCCCCCGAGAATTAGCTCAAAGCGAACTGTAATAAATCTATTCCAATCTATCTATATTATGCTGCAGATTTATATTTCATAATGCCACTCCCAATTTATATCAATGTTGAAAAAAATTCAATCATTTAATTGGTTATGTGAAAGAGCAATGAAGAAGTGGATTCTGTAAATTTAGAGACCAGGCATGTGTTGCCTGGTGAAACTGAAACATATCTTTCAATAGACATTGTTCTTTATGGAGTTCATGAGACACATATTCCTATTGGTTCTGTGAAACACCAAGGAAAACATTCAAAGCTACAGTTAAGGTAGAAGTCCCTGTTCTCATTAGTTTTGATTTTAAAAAGAATTTCCTAGATTAGTTGCAAAAATGTCTGGGCAATCGAAAGATTGCAATTTTAAATATGAAAAATACTTTATTTTTTTGCAACATTACAGTTATTCAAATCAAGTTTTACTTTGTGTCAAGAATAGAGAAGTAATGTAATTAATGTCACGTCAACTAATGTCATGTCAAGAGAAGTAATTCATGTAATGTCATGTCATGAACGTCTTTCGCAGACTTTTCAAGAAAACGATTCAATCAGCAATATTTATCACATTCGTGAGTTCGCGATAATCGTATTAGGGGCATTCTTTAATCTAATGAACTCAGCACAAGCATTGAACGACCTATTTTGCGGAATCTTAATAGTTTCCTGGAGCAATCGAACCAAAATGTGGAACTTGCGTGTTCTACGAGAACGTCTGTGCTAACTTGGAGTACCACTAGTTTTCATTGGCGGAAATTGCTTCTCTATGTTCTGTATGCCGTTATTGATGTTGCAAGACTCGTGCCATCAAATAGAAGCATGCTAGCTAGAATTGCATGAATGATGGTTATTGCATTATATCTCCAGACGTAATGTTATGCTTTAGTAGAAAGACATTTAATGAATTCCGTTCAGGTACTTTGAAATCAAGCAAAAGCTGCAAAGTCATAATTCGAAAGGAATTTGGTGCTAATTCTAACGACAAATGTGTGTTATGATCCTTCTCTAATGACTCAGCCTAAATTCGGACTGCCGTTAATGTAGTATGTTCTCGTGCGTTTGAACGCTGTGTCTCAGACGCGTCCCGCCAAGACAGTGAATGACAGTACGATGGATATGCGAAACATTTCAGTCTGATCTGGGATGTTACCCCAACAAAATGTCCGTAAATAAGTGGACACGAGATTTGTTCTAGTGAGACGCTAGGTCACCAAAGGTCAACTTGTGTCAGTATGTAACGGAGATAGCCATCTCGGCAGCATGATATTGTGACGTCGTGGGAATATTATGGTAATCACAGACCTGAACTAGTTCTATAAATAAGTTTATTGTATAGCTATTTACACAATGTACATAGTTCTCACTGCTCACTCTACACAAGTGCCCGCACATAGCGTAACACTCCGTCACACGGGGAATAACTTCCACACCGGCGTTCCAACACATGGATTGCCCTCACGAGCCCAGCTCGCCTCTGCACCGCCCTGGCGCAAGTTCGGTGCATCCACCCCGTGATTCGGCTCAGACTCAAATGACTGGCCGTTTCCTTCACTGCCCTCTTTTGTGAAAGGTCACGTGACTGACCTCCCACGCAGGCGACCCGCGGCCCACATGTTCTCATTAGTGAGATTTTGACCGGATGGGACTGCCGCGATCTGCAGGCCGAATTCTGTCGTCACGCATCATCCCTTGTGCGCACTGACAGCCGCCTTCCGGGACGCGCCCCCGACTTGCCCCCTGCCGACTCCGGCCGTGCCGCCCAGCACCAAAAGACAACCCCTCCCACCGGAACGACTTGAGAGGTCCGGCTGCCGCCAGCCCGACCCCAGATGACCACCCCTACCCCTGCACGACGGGGGTTCTGTCGGTCGAGCCCAATGCTATGACGCTACAATATATTTGTCAGCATCTTACGTCGGGTAGTAAATTACGCTTACGGACTGAATTTTAGAGGTTTCAGGTCATTTTGAGTTCACCTACAGCACGCCCACATATGTATATGTATTTATACATAATTGTTCATTTTAGCTTTCGGAAAGTAAAAAATACGGCGTGATCTCTTCACTGGAAGAAATACATTTTATTTAACAGGTACATTTTCCCCCCTAACGTGTCCAAAGTGTGATTTCTCTAATGCTTCCTGTTGAGGCTACAAATATAGCTCGAGTTTTTTGGGACACCTTTTGAAGATGTTCGTGCCGAACAACTGCTACACGTCTTTCTAATTCTTTGGCACAAGGAAGGGTCTGAAACGACAAGTATTAAGATTTTAGCATACCTCAGCGTACGGATAATTAAGTATGGAAGAAATTTTCAGTATTACCTGGTCTGGGTGAAAAAGAGACGTTTCGGTTACTGATTTTACTTGTTTCCCTTGTGGTTTATGAAATTCACAAGGCAGTTCTCACGCCGACACACTTATTGCACGGAGAATCTATCGGCTTGTCGACTCAGGATGCGGTACTTTGATGCAACTGTACGTAGTAATACAACCTTCAGTGCAGGCAATACGCGTATATACTTTACC
Organism: Acheta domesticus; assembly: GCA_031308135.1. Lineage (NCBI taxonomy): Eukaryota > Metazoa > Arthropoda > Insecta > Orthoptera > Gryllidae > Acheta > Acheta domesticus. The sequence goes on along the minus strand of JAHLJT010008446.1, from coordinate 3,907,852 downwards.
TTTTACGCTAGCGAGGCGATCTGATAATATGAGCGCTGCATGACCTTGTGCGGCGAACTGTTACAAGTACATTCAAAATATCCGTTAAACCGTAGTCGCAAAAATCAAAATTACTCAAAAAAAATGCTTATCTAATATATGACAATATGCGTATCATTGGATTCGTCTTTTTACGCTCGTCATAATAGACTGAAAAAATATGTATAGTTCCATTTGAAAAAATTCTCATATTATGAGACCGCTTATCTGCACATTCTCCAACAATGCAATCCCGTCGCGTCTTATGCGGAAAAACATCATTTCTGAGAACCTGTCGACAAACGCTGTGTTGATTATACGTTCGCTAGCCCGTAGTGCTTGGGATGTGGCGCAATCTTACGGCCATTTGAGAAAGCAGTTCAACAGCTGTTTCCAAAGAGTTTCATGCAAGGAATGAAACCCTTTTTATGTCTGTAGGTAATCGCCGGTTTTTGAGGGCAAAATTAACTAATCTTGGGCGCGGCAAATTTGAAATGTACGTTCTTCGCTGTTAATTAGCGCCAAAGAAGTGTGTTAAATGATTGAATTACAAGTACAGCGCCAAATGTGAATGAATTTGGTCGCCTATGTGCCAAAACTTCCCTTCACTAAGCACACATTATATGTGCATGTGTGTATATATGTATATATGTGTGTACATATATATAAAAGGGGAACTACATACAATTATCTTCTTCCTACACCGGACCACTAGAAGGTAAGTTCATATGCTCCATGTTCTGGAAGTTCGAAGGGAGTGTAAAGTGTGGAAATTTTGTTTGTCAAAGTGTGTGTGTGATGCGAGTCCAGGTGTCTGTACCCTGACCGTCGCGCACTCACCTCCGCTGACTTCGCAGACGAGGTTGACGTCGCTGCCCTCGTTGTAGGGCTCCACCAGCGACGTCGTGGCTTGCCGCCGGTTGGCGTCGTAGATCACAGGCCGCTCGGGTGGGACTGCAACAAAAGGTTTGCTTTATGTACTGCCGCCAGCGTCTAAAGCAGACAACGTTGCTGGAAGGTGAAAGAACGTTGTTTACCACCTGCGTTTTCCACGCTTTAAACGGTTTTCATGCTAAGTCGTTTATACTGCGATTTTCGCAACTGTGCCCCTGACAGGAATCAGCAGTTTCGCTGCCATCCAATCGGGGACTTATATTTCGCGACATTGACGTCACTATGCTGACGCTCAAGCTCTTGATAGGATAAAACCGTCAACAGCTGATTCCTGTCAGTGGCAAAGTTACGAAAATCACAGTATAGAGATTGAAGACGGCCCGGAAAGCTTACGTTACAGTACAACAGTTTAAATATTGTGTCACATCTGTGTGAAATTGCACTTTTTTTTGTTATTTAAGATCGCATCAACTACTAGGTCATTAGCGACCACTACTGGATTTAACGTTATAGTATGAGGATGAAACAATATGGCGAGTGTAGGGGGGGGGTGAAAGGACGAACACATACAACCATGCCCGAAGCGGGACTGGAACCCGCAACCCCACGGTCCAAGATTACAATGGCACTACTGGTTTAGCGATCTCGGCCAAGGGGCCGACAACACTTTATTGTAACATGTAATAAAATATTTGGTTCATTGAAAAGGAAAGAATACTACATCGGTTGAAGATGAAAAAAGATTACACCAGGTTTTTTCATCTTGCGGCAAACTGGGTCGTAAAAAATCGCGTGCCACACCGGTATGGTATTTTAAAATAACAATTTTAAGGTAAATAAACATTATTTTAAAAATACTTCTTGTTCATGAACATGTAGATTGGTGAGAAAAAACTAAACATGTGTAATGGAAATAGCATTTATGTTTGATATTTTTTTTACAAATTGGTAAAATGAGAAAACTTCCGTTTTTTTAAATATCCCAAGCAAAAGGAATATGTCTAGGGGTTTTTGATTTCATTCACTTGAGGTACACTAGCGACTCTTTCACGGCATACTTTCACGGCATACACGAATCTTGCGAGAAAGAGCAGTTTCTTAACTTAATTAATTCCTTCAATTTAGATATTACAATAAAAGTACCTACACGGATCACAGTAAATTCAAAGAAGGCAATCGATCAAATTATAATTAACAAAACCGCTACTCGACATGAAATTGAAACAAAAGATTTAGGATACAGTGACCACGATGCACAAATTCTTACCATTATACGAAATGCGAACAATGACACAATAAATAATACACGTATGAGTAGAGTGTTTTCTAAAAGTAAAATAAAATTATTCATTGATTACTTGCTGCAGGAGTCATGGGACGCAGTTTATAATACTATTGATACAAACGATAAATATTATTCTTTTTTTTCAACGCTTTCATTTCATTTTAACAGTTGCTTTCCTCTTCAGGAAAGAAAATTAAATATTTCACGCAAAAAACAATTCTTGGATAACACAAGGGATTAGAACATCATGTAAAAACAAACGAATTCTTTCTTTCATTTCTAAGCATCATAACGTATCTCAAGATTTCCTCCTGTACTTTAAAAAATACAAATCATTGTTAAGAAAAGTCATAAGGCAGGCTAAAATCATGAAACACGATCAGGATATTTTGAACTCAAATAACAAAACAAAATCAATGTGGGATATAGTAAAAAATGCGACCAAACCAACTAGAAACCTTGTAGAGAATGTTGTTTTACAAGATAACGATAGAGATGTGAACGATCCGGCAACAGTGGCTAGTCTCTTTAACCAATACTTTTCGAGAATTGCTGTCGATCTCACTAAGGGTTTTCAGCTACAAAATTCAACATCTGACGTTTCCCTAAAAGTCTTAGACACTATGTTCGTTTCCGAAACCTCTTCCTATGAAATTCTCAAAATAATCGGTAAATTAAAAAATAAATATTCGGCCGGTTTAGATGAATTTCCGGATTGTTTGTTAAAGACGTGCGCGCCAGCCATTATACACCCGTTAACTCACATATTTAATGCATCCTTATGCACCGGAATTTTTCCAGATATTTTTAAAACAGCTAAGATTAAGCCGCTCTTCAAAAAAGGCAACAAAAATGAAGTTCAAAATTATCGGCCAACTTCTCTTTTGTCAGTTTTTTCAAAAATATTAGAGAGACTTTTTTATGTACGAATGGAAACCTTTCTCAATAAACACGACGCGTTTTCAAATTGCCAACATGGATTCCGGAAATCAAAATCTACGGAAACAGCCATTTTTTCTTTCTTAAGGATGTTGCCTCATCATTGGATCAAAACGAAGCAACTATTGGAATATTTTTAGATCTTTCAAAAGCTTTTGACGTCATTGATCATAACATTTTACTTTCAAAATTACCTTCGTATGGAATCCGTGGTATTGCTCTAGATTGGCTATGTTCGTACCTTAAACAACGATCTCAGAGAGTAGAAATACCTTACTGGAATGATGGAACTTTATGTACATACCTTTCCGGTTCTTTGCCAATTGTACGAGGAGTCCCGCAAGGATCGATTTTAGGCCCTATTCTCTTCCTATTATACGTAAATGACATGCCCTTAGCGATTCGAAACGGAAGAACAGTTCTCTTTGCGGATGATACAAATATTCTTTGCAACAAAGGAACCGTAAATAGTACAATATCAGACGTTTCAAATTGGTTCCGTAATAACAAATTAAAAGTAAATGAAAATAAAACAGTTTCAATGCAGTTTTCCATATCAAATAAAAAATTCTGTACTCCATTGAAAATGAACGGTGTGCCATTGACTGATGTTAATGTAACAACATTTTTAGGTCTATCAATTCAGTCAAACCTCAAATGGAATGCCCACTTAATTGAATTGAACACAAAATTAAGTTCATTATGCTACGCTTTCATAATTCTTTCAAATTCCGTCAGCCTTCATACAGCTGGTGTATATTTTGCCAGAGTTCACTCCCGCCTGAGATATGGCATAATATTCTGGGGAAACACATCTTATAGCTCACAGACTTTCAGATTACAAAAAAGAATTCTACGAATAATAAGCAAATCCAACCCACGTGATTCTTGTAAGTCACTCTTTATTAATCTAGGAATTTTACCATTACCTTGTCTCCTGATTTACGAATCAGTAGTTTTTGTCAAAAATTACTTAAGGGCGGGAATATATTTTCAGCAAACGCCGATGTCTATAAGTATAACACACGACGTAGTAATCATATTCACCAGGTGGCAGTATCAACAGCTCACTACAAAAAATTCACATACAATTCATGTACATTACTCTACAACACTTTGCCAGAAGACATTAAACGATTAAATTCAATAGAAAAGTTTAAGTCCCAAGTAAAATCTTTTCTGCTGTATAACTGTTTCTATACAATTCGAGACTATACCGAGCATCAAAAAGGAAAGTAGAATTAATTTTAACAATGATAGTTAATGTAATTATTTATCATTTGGACTGTATAATTCTAAAGAACCTGTAACAAGTATTGTACCACAGTTTCTGGGTTGATGGCCCCCATCTCGATCAGGTTTTTCGTCCAGTTTCCCTGATCCTTGAGCAAATGCTGAGATGGTCCCTTGTTTTGCTTCTGGACATAAATGTAACTTCATTATTTGTGCACGTCTTCTGAATTTCAGTGGGAAATATAGTTATTCAAATTATCGTTTTTGATATTATCGCGGCAAAAAGTATTATTCTTTCATGAAGAACATGAGGGTTCAGGGCAGAAATTTATAGCTAATTTACCTTTGAAAATATATTTTATTATATAGGAGCGAATATTTTGTCAACAAAACTCGAAAAAAAACTCTCTTTTCTGTATTCAAAATTCGACTAGAATATGGTTTAGGATAGAGACCACAGAATTATGAAAACGTGCACAAAATTCACTTCTCCCCATAGCCCGTCATACGCAGTTTTTAACTGTTTTTGACGTAAATAAATAAATAAATACTAATTTAAAATCGCACATCCGAAAAAAAAACGATTTCGACACTATCAAATACCCGTATTAACTTTTCTTGAAAGAAAACTGGACTCTCACTACCTCACTCTGCGGTATTCCAAACTCAAACCAATTCTATAACCTGTGTTGGTTACGGTTTGGCTGTCACATTATTTGCTGCTGTTAGGAACACTTGCAAATGTAAGAAATTTGGCAGAGACCACTTTCTCTCTTTAGTTTACAGGAGGTTTGCGATATGTTAATTGAATCCAAATAATAATTTGTTCCCCGGAGTTTGAGTATTTAAAATTTTATAAATATTGATCTTTTATAATTCCACATATTATGTACTTTTCTGGTTTATTATTGTCAGCCATTCATACGTAAGTTTTTAAAACCGTGCAAATATTAAAAGTGCGAAATAATCCTCAACAATAATAGGAGAGATTTATAATTTTATTCATTATGAAGGATGCTTTCTTTGTCCCTTCCACTTTAATTATATTTCACAATATTTCGTGAGAAACCATGAGAATTGTGAAATTGTTTTCGAGCTTTTCTCGCCATCTGAAGCAAAGAAATGAAGGCGGCGACGTGGACGCCTTTGCCGGATGCGCGTTGAAGGAGCCAGGGGCGCCAGCATCTTCGACGACGGCTCCGTGAGCGGGAGGGGGGGGGGTGCGGTGCCCGTAGCGGCTGCGTGCGGGAGAAGGATTCGCTTTCATTTATCGTGGTGGCACCAGGCCGGCGTATCTCGCGCGGGGCTCTCTGATAACTTCGGCGGTGCGACTACTCGCGCGAAGAGTGATGGCCGCCGGAAATTGTAAAGAAACGCGGAAGGCGAAGTGTGAGGGTGGGAACTGGAGGGGGGAGGGGGAGGGAAGGGGGAGCGGACTGACGAGGGGGCGGAGGAGCACCGGGGACCAGCAGGGGAGCGGGGGTGGCAGAGCGGGGAGGTATGGAAGTGTTCCAAGAGCGGGCTCCCGGCTCAGCTTCTCAGACTCGCAGCCTCCCTTCCCGTCACCTTCTCCGCCCCCCCCCCTCGCCAACGAGACCGTTCCCACACAGCCTCCCCTCCGCTCCCCGGACGCCCTAACCAGCAGCGTCTCATTGTCGTTAAAAAGCCATTGCCAAGTTAAATGGAGAGTGGCAAGCCAGTTTAGCGGAAAAAAAACTTGAATAAAAGCTAAAATTGTAAGGCGCAGGAGAGTCCCTCCGTCTATTGTGGGAGTCCCCTCCGGATTGCTCGTGGGCACAACAGAAGCCTGCCCGCGGCGGCCCGGCCACACGTGGCGGGAACGGGGCGGGGGAGGGGCGACAGGGAGACGGGCCAGAGGCGAGCCGTGGGAAAACCCGTTGATGAACTCGAGAAGGCTTTCTTGAGAGCTGTATGTTTCCTTTTTCATTTTACGCATGAGCTACAGCTATCCACAGCGGCGTGGTAGAGCGTCCCGCAACCTTTTTCTTTTCGAAAAGTTCATTGTCCCTGGCCTAAGTGTTCTCAGTGGGAGGTACTCTTGCGTCGGATCGAACAACGATTCGTGGTGAGTGGCGGGCTTGAAAACCTTCATTTTGCTATTTGTGCTTCCTAGAAGATAACATTTATCGAGGGACTCAGAGTTCCTTATTGCATTCCTGGCTTTGAGCTTCTTTGCTGCCTTTTGGAAGTGTATTTTTTGCTATTTGTAATTTCTTTGATAATGAGGATACTTTAGCGGTTTTCCTTACCACTTTATTGCATAAATAAGAATAATTTATGCTCCGTTGAACTGAGCTCTTTTGCCTCGGCCACATGAAATAATTATTGTAAAAGAGCTTACGACTCAGAGTATTAGTGCTGAATAATGAAATTGTCTGGTATAAATTTCTAAACCAGAGAGAATAAAAATATAATAGACAAATATTTTCATTCATTCTCACAAAAAATATCAAATTGTTCCTTTTTGAAATATGTAAATTCTGTGGTCACGGGGTAAAAGTTCCTAAGTCAAAATTCGTTGTTTGGAGAAAACCAGGGTTAAAATATTGAGCCAACGATTTTTCCTTGACGCTTTTTTGTAGATAAGGAGGCAACATTTGAATTCGGTCGTTTTACTAAAATAAAATGTACATACCTAACTTGTAGTTTCAGTACTTAACCCAATTTCGCCAAAAATTGACTTTTACCCCGTGACCACAGAATTATCAACTGTTTCCGGAACCTTCGAAATTACAGTTAACGAGATATGAATACGAACATTCAAGATTAGATATAATTTAGATTCCATAAATCTGATTGATTGATTATTTCAAGTAACTGGGCGTGACAACCGCTATGGACAGTTGTCTCGTAAGTGTAGTGTATACATTTACCGCGGGAGGTGGCTTGCATGTTCCTCCCGGTGTTCTTCTCCCAGTAGATAATGAGGGGGAAATCCGGTGTCGACATGTAAGTCGACTTGCGGGGCATCCCTTTCCAGGCATCTCCCTTCATTCCCAGACGGGACACGCTCTGGTGGCCCTACATGTATAGTGTGGTGCGTAACAATGTGTGTACAAGACGTGACGCAGGAAAGATCGACCGTGGTCCATTGCCCGCTTCTTTAGGTACTGCACCGGTATTCGCCTGGTGTTGACAGAAGAAACCGCGAAAAATACCGATGAAGACCACCGGCCGCTAGAATTCTCCTCCAGAAAGTGGCCCAATTTGAACCATTTAGTGTCGAAAAATCCTGTCACCAGCGGGACCCAGAACCTCCCTGCCAGAAACACTGCGGGTGCCTGTTCATACTCCGAGTCACCGCAGTCAATATTTGATAATAGTTTCGTATATTTATATTATTTTATATTATAAAATGTATATATCATGTGTATCAATGAGTTTTATCATCTTTAATTGTGAGAATAAAGAAACCTACCCTAACGCAATAGGCCTATACGGTTTAATACGAGTACAAAAGGGGAAAAGTGATACAAAATTGTCTTGTCAGACACATTTAACTACACAATACGCAGTTTTATATTTTAAATACGTATCATACCTATTTCATTCAAAAAATAGAGAAAATAACGAAGCAATGAATTTTATTAACAAAGATGTAAAGACCTCTGCGTTAGCTTATCTAAATTTGTAAAATACCTTGTTACAGTAAATTGAATCAGCAATTACCATGTTCCAGCAAATTGAATGAGCGTTTTCATGACTACATATTTGTAATATACGAGTACATCCCCGAGTTAGTGCTAATGAAATCGAACAACCCGTCGTGTTGATCATTTTCTCTATCATTTGAAAGAACCACTTCATTAGCAAAAATTAATGAAGATTTTTTAAAATTTAGGTGCCGCATTTTGTGAACAAGAAGTTATTGTGATCAGGATGTTTACTGATGAGAGAAGTAATTGCTTATAAAAGCCACAAAATTGTTCTTCGTTTTATCACTTACGAAATGCGAGAATAGGTTTTGAATAAGCATTGGATGGTACTTATTATGCCAGTTACAAAGCAGAATTAGCATGAAACCAATTGATTGTCAAAATTAAAGAAGAAAGTACGAAGGAGAAATATTTAGCGTAGTGACTACACATCAAGGTGAAATGCGAAGGTGTCAAAGGCGTTAATTATAAAGTCCACAAAACGCAATCTATAATTAATCTGAAAACAAGTCCAATGATTAAAATTCAACGAGATTCGCCGTTTATTTATTCATTAATTTCCCAAGCTCGGAGTATTATAGAAAAGCATTAACTACGCGGCGAGTGGAAAATGCTGTGAACGTTTCACGAAGTATAGACTAATCACGAAATTCCATTTACTTTCTATCCCTGCTTGCAAATGTTTACATTAATTTCTGTGTCCCACGCTCTCTAATCGTTGCATATTTGGTGTTTGTACGTTTTATTTCTATGCGTTCTATGGTTGAGAAAACATTTTTTTAGTCATTATTGTGCCCTTGAGGAGCAATGCGTTAGTTGTTATGAGAAACTTCATTTACACAGTTTTATTCATTTACTACAAAAGAATCGTTTTCGTGGAGATCTGTTAAATACAAAATTCACAATCTGCAGAAAATTAGCATGTTACCAATTTCATTAGCATAATTTATAATTAGAGTTGCCTCAAATGTACCGAGTATCTAAAGTTGTAAATTTCGCAGTCTGTTACATTTGGAGTACGTTACATTACAGATATTGTTGCATTAATTCTTCGAGATAGCAGAATAAGAATCGGAGAGCATTTTCAAGGTATAAAATGATGTAAAAAGGCTTCTTATGTATAGCCGATATTTGTTCTTGTTCGAAAATCTGTGCAGCACTTGACGTAAACAGCGCCTTAATTGAATAAGAAAAGTATAAAATAATATAAAAACATAAACCCTAAAAATGTTAATAATACCCTCATACATCACTTTTCTGTTGTTCACTTATTCGAGTTTGAAATTCCGTGCAACCACGCTCAGGTGGGTCCCCACCGCTACGCGCAGGACGTCACGAACGTCACAGAGAACAAAACACACTGGCGAGCCGTTTCGGAAAGTTAAACAACTTGCATGAATTTTTAAATTTTGATGGAGTGAAAACGGTTTGTCACTGAAAGAAAACAGCTCTTGTACAGCAAATGTTTTCTACCGACTTCTTCAAACGCCTGTGAAAAAGGCGCTGTAGATTTCTGGAATTACTGGCGTGTCTAAGATTCCATGGATTTGACGTGACGTCGGAAATGGAGCTCCGTGCTGCTATCTTTTGGCCAACTGAAGTAACATGCGTATTGCATTTGTCTTTCGTGTAAAACTTTGATAAATCCCGAGGAGTCCTTACACAATTGGGAACCCAGAAGACTGGCACAAAATTTACAGTGCCGTATTAACAGTTCTTTTGGTTAATATTCAAATATACAGATTACGATGAAACATACACTTATTATAATAACGCTAACTGGCATCCTTGAATATTCGCTATCATAACATCTTTAAAAAATTCAAAAGTGGTTTGTTGATGAAACGAAACTATACGAAGTTTTCATCATGGCGAAAGATTAAATATATACCAGTGTTAAATATATACCAGTGTAAATATATAACGGTATTTCAGAATGACAAGGTTCTATCCAACTTCGCGGAAATTTTACATAAGAGCTTTTTGAAAGTTTGGAGGTATACGCAAATGATATGCAAAATGCTGGCATTTTGTTCGTAAAAGGTTTCTAAAAGTTTGGTTTGAATTCTTTTTTAACATGTACTCGTACATCTGACAATAAAGAGTTCAAACATGTTAAAACATTTCCGTAAGCTAACTCACTCACATCTGTTAAATAACACAGCTTCCTTAAAATGTGAATCATGCAACGAGCAACGTGTCCATATCCTTCTATCATCTACCAAATATATCCATGAACGCCATTCAATCCTACAAACTGACAAACTTGAAAGTATTTTATACTCTTGTGTTTTTCTGGAAGAAATATTAAAATTATGCAATATAATAAAAGTGTATAATGATTTATAAGCCTCACTGCCAATTGTAAATTACTGTTCTAATACTTGTTTAAATGTGTGTTCATTATTTAATTGAAATCCTGTATATATTATAGTATATTATGTATTGTTGCAGCCGGTAATAACCTTGTTGATTTCAAGCTTTAGTGTTACTTAAAATTAAATAAATTAAAAATTGTGTCACTGTGATGCCGTGATACCAAATTATTATTTTGTACATGTTTTGTAGATGTAATTTTGTAGATGTAGAAGATTTTGTACAAATAGATGAATCTCCCATACCAAATACAATATAACATCCAATATTAATATAACAATTTTTGAAGCAACTTTATGAATGAGGACGATATTCTGTGACACATTACAGTACCTTACTACTCACAATGAATTGGGAATGTAATTTATTTTAAAACCCCAATATGCCTTTTTCACTGCTAGTGGCCGAACCAAGGTGAAGAACACCTTATGGAATGAATCTGGAAGAATTGGTGTACGTTTAAAAATCACCCTAACAAAAACTAGAAACTACCAATAAATTCGGAATGTCATTTAATTCATTTTTATTTAATAATAATTATTTACGCCAAGGAACCGAACAAACTGGATCTGACGTTGGGAGACAGTATAAAATGTCCGCCAAGAAAATAACACATTTCATTAAATTACCTTTCAGCACGATACAGCGAAAGCTGCATTACAGGTTCTCCATTAAAATATACGTTCTGATATAGTATCAAATATCTACAGAAATCTATAGGGAAGTGCTTCCTTTGTAGGATTACGTAGACATTTTGAAAGAGATTCAGATTAACTGTACAAACGCATTTAACAATCATTATTTCTCTAACAATCATTATTTCTTAAATATGCGATAGTTTTAATTGATTCTTTCATCATTTTACGGAATTTGTATTCATACTCGTAGGTCCGTCTTCAATTCGTATTTACTCGTACATTTAGTCAAGACATTCTACCTTTCACACGTCAGACTGTTCTAGCACGTATTCGATATCAAAGACGTTCAAAGAGAATGTTTAAGGAAAAATCAAAAGGCAGGAAATTGAGGTGTTCTAATTAAGTGAAAATCTTGATGAGAACTCCGTTCTAAAATCATCGCTATTATTTTACAGAATGAACAGAGCCAAGGAAGATACAGTGTTGAAAGTACGAAGGACTGAATACATAGTATCTTTGAAAGAACTCAGATTGATTGATGGATTGATTGTTCGTGATTCCGGGCGCATCAACTACAGAGGTCATTAGTCCCGAAAGTGTAGTGCGTGGTTTTTCATCGGAAGGTGGCGACAATCTTTCCCCCTGGATGGTCAGATCCGGCGCCGACCTACAGTCGACTAGCTGGGTTTTTCCTCAACAAGGTACCGTCCCGGCCGGGACAAGCTCTAAGCTCCCGACCGGTCCCCCGGTATGAGTGGTAGTGTCGTGCATGTTAGTGTGAGTGTGTGTAAACAAGTGGTGAGGATAGGACACGGAAGAGGGAGGAAAGAACGCGCCCTGTCAGAGGGACTTGAAAGAATTCTGGATATTCATAAACTCGTAATGGAAACACATGGATAAATAGTACACTTCAGAAGAATTTCAAATCATTCAGTATTCATGAACTACGTCGCTCAATAAATAAATATTTTTCTACAACCTAGCGTGGAGCTTAGGTTAATACACATGTCAGGCCAGGCGGATAAACACTGGCATCAAAATATTTGTATTCCAAACAACATTTTTTTGTCTGTAAACTTGTTCAAGAAACCTCATTAAGAAGAGGGCAATTACATTTTGGTACCATGCTTCCTTATCAAGTTCGACTGTATCATCATCATCATCAATATTATTATTATCATCAATAAAAATTATTTTAACAGATATTTTGACAGTTTCAAAAAAATACTACAAGACATTTTGTGGTGACATCAACGTACGAGTAAGTACTTTAAAACGTGTGTTATAAATATTACATACATCACGTAAAGTAATCGACTGTCTACAAAACCGTCAGGGTATAAAATGTTCCTATTACTATTCACAACACGTTTCTAATCTCAAAATCTTTCTCTTTTCCTTGTCTGGTCAGTGACTCTTTATAGGAGGATAGTAGGAACTCTTCATAGAAGGAAGAAATGTACTGAACTTTTTTATAGAAGGAAGAACTATACTAAACTTAAGACTCCACACGCTTCCACCTCAATTACGCTGAGAGCTCATCCACTCTAATCCCAACGTGTGTCTTTAAAAATTTATCACAGTGTACTACAAATAACTTATGCAGGATATTCGTTTAAATATATTGCAATATGTAGGAAATTTTGTACAGAATAAAAATTACGATGTATGCCACAAACACCATACCAACTTCAAGGCACAGTTGTAACTAAATTATCACATGAATTAAATTCAGAAACATAGCCTATATGATCCAAACAGGTTTCACACCTATGTACTTCGGCATCAGTCGTATGTCTTCCTCTCATTCCATAAAGTTTCGAGACCTTGCTTTATCGTTCATTTAAATTCCTTGTTCTTCTCCTGTTGAAATATGGAGGAAGAAACGGTAAACCGACATTCAATATAGCATACTACATATCAGGTTTGCTCTTTCAATATATTGCGATTTATCGGTCTCTTGAAACATTTTACAATCCCTTTCCCCCGCTCCAGCTATCGACCCTCTCTCTTTCTCCCTTTCTCCTCCTCTAGAAAATCCGCGCCCTCCAGCTGCACTTACGCGCATGGCAAGGTCCCTACTCTCGTCCTTGCAACTTCCAACGCCGCCCTTCCCGCCGCCTGTCCCGCCGCCTGTCCCGCCACATGTCACTTCGCATGTCCCGCCGCCTGTACCGCCGCATATCATGCCGACTGTCCCGTCGCCTGTCCCGCCGACTACCCGTGTCCGTCCTGCCGCCGATTTCACCTTATTCTCGTCTTCGGCTCCAACCCCACTTCCTTCTTCTGCACCTCTTTCTCGTCCTTGGCCGGCTTCTCTTTCTCTTTCGCCTTCTCCTCTTCCTCAGCTTCTCCATCTCCTCTCATCTACCCCCGTCTCCTCCTCTTACCTTACCTTTTCCTTCTCGTCATTATTCGCATCTGCCACCTTCTAAGCAACCTCTACCTCCTTTCGGCACCTCTCCTCCTCTTCCTCGACCTTCTCGTCTCTTTCTCTTCTACAACTTGTCTTCCTCCTCACGTCTTTCTCCTCCGCTCCAGACCAGGAGAGATGGCTCAGTGCATCAACCTGATGTCACTGCAGTCCCTCTGACCAGGAGGTCCTAGCATCCAATCCCGACGGCGGCAAGATTTTCGACGCTAGCTTGTCTGCTAGGTCGAATTCAGTCGCTGCTTGGAGGAGAATTCTTGCGGTCGGCTGCTCTGATCAGTAGTTTTCCGTGGTTTTATCCGATCAACACCAGGCGAATGCCGGAGCAGTACCCTAACAAACGGGCCACGGACCGCGCGCGATCTTTCCATCCTTTTCCTTGTCCTATCCTCTCCTCTTACACACACACACTAACATGCTCTACATTGCGACACATGGCGGGAGACCCGTCATGGTGGGAGATTCCTGGTTGAGGGGAAAACCCCACCAGTCGACGGTAGGTCGGCGCCAGATGTAGCCATCCAGCGGGGAAAAGGCCACCGCCACCTCCCGAGGAAAAAACACGCACTACACTAACGGGACTAATGACCCCTGCAGTTGACGCGCTCGGAGTCACGAGCAATCAATCAATCCTCCGCTCCACACGTCCTCCTTACCCGCCACCCTTGCCTGATGTCCGTTTCTTCCTTTCTCTCGTGGACTACCACTCCGTCTGCCGACACTGTCGCACTGGCCTGCTACCTCTTCCTCCCTTGCATACTCCTCTCCGCCGCCGCCGCCGCCGCCGCCGGCGACGCGCTTGCCGCAGGGTCCTCGACGCTGAGGACGCGTCGGCGTCCCCAGGCGCCGCCCCTCGCCACGCCGCGCCACTCCGCACCACTCCGCGCCACGCCTCATCCGCTCCGCGTCGCGCCACGCCGCCTCCGGTTTTTTTTGTCCGAGTCCACGAAGCTGCCTCTGGAGTCCCGCTCTACGGGGGCGCCCGCTATGATTTATTACAAAAATATCTCCCAGGCAAAACATTCGTATATGTCTAAAGGCATATCCCATTTGCAGAACATTAGGCCTCTCGGCGGAAACCTCTTCTCTACCCTTCCTTCCCCTCCTCCTCCTCCTTCCCCTCCTGCTCCTCCTCCCGTATCCTCCCTATCGCGTGAGCGGATATGCGTGCGTACGCGCGCGTGTGTGTTCGAGACGTGCATGTGTGAGTGTGTGGGTCGGGTGAAGTTGTGGGCGCAGAGCGTCTTCTCTCATCTGCACAAGAAAAGTTTTCCGGCGTTGTCCAAATTTTTCTTCGCGCATTGACACAAATTTCCGGCTATCAATTCTGCCCGGTTCAGATACATTCTGCTGCGGGCCCGCCGCGCGGCGAGGCGGCGAGGTGGGCCGGGTGGAGTCGGGGCTGGGCGGCGGGGCGGGGCGCGGGGGGCGGCGAGGAGGTTTGCGTTGGAAGCGGAGGCGCCCCGGTGAAATAACGGCGTGCTTTAGTTTCGGGCGAGAAGATGGAAGCGTGGGCGTGGGCGAGGGAGACGGGTTGTGGAGGGAGGAGGAGGGGAAGAGGGACGGCGGGAGAAGGGGAGAAGCGGGGCAGGGGCTGCAGAAAAGCGTCGGATTCGTTTTTCGCCGGGAAGAATAGTGCCGAGGGTGCGGGCGAACCGAAAGCGCGGCACACGTTATATTCCCCGAAGTTCCGTCTTGGCCTTTCTCCGTGGCGATTCTGGGCCAAAGCGCGCAAGTTTTCCATCTCTCGGTACCAGGGTTCGCAGAGTAGAAGCAACTTTGCAACAGAAGCTGCGTAGACCAGGCCCTGGGTTCGAGTACGCAGATTTTCGGCAAAGTTTCTCGCTTTGGAAGCAGAACAGAAAATGTTTTACTACTCTATCTTTCCCTTCACATTTCCAAGACAAAGGGTCATGAATGTTGAAGAGCTCCAAAGCAAGTGTGTAGTAAACAGATTTACAGTGCGCATCTCTATGGTGACCTCAAGAGCTACCACTTTGCCTGCATTGTGTTATTCTCTCAGAAGGCGGACGGTAAGCATATGTCGGTTTCAGTGGGCAATCAATGCTCCCATCTCGATCAGGTTCCCTGTTGAGTTTTCCTGATCAAATGTTGGGATGGCACCTCTTTTTGCTTCTGGTAAATAATAAATTGATAATAAAGATTGAAATAATTATAAATATAGCGTCAAAAAGCTCACGTTTTTGTTGTGCTCTTCTTTTGCTAATTTCGGTAGGAGAAGACCCGTATGTGTATTACCAGATATCGATTGCCGGTAATCAAATTTTTGTATATGATAAGCGAGTTCGTGCTAACGAGGGTTTACGGTAACACACTATTTCCGTTTAGTTCTAAACGTAACGAAACAGGAAAGAATTGAATTTTTAATACGTAAGAAAATAATGGTTTTGTTTGAAATTTAACGGATAATAACTAATATATTCGTTTCGGTATGACAAAGAATGTGTTTTAAGAACATTTCACGTCTTTGACGATGGTAATAACGTAATAGTCACAAACATTTGAGTATTTTTAGTGATTATTTCAATAAATAAAACAACAAACCTATAATATAAGTAAAAACTAGGAAAAATAATCATCTCAATTAATATGGAATGAATAGGAGATAATACGTGTCAACGGATGCTGCAAAGATTTCCTCGCGTAGGGTTCAAAGCGAGCCAGTCCCGGCCAGCATCGGTTGACAATCCGAACAGCGCGCTGGTCGGCGGTATAAGTAATTACTTTACGGCAGGGGAACTCATCGTAATATGCGGGGACGTCGGTAATCCCAACTAATTGGGCCGCAACGTGTACAGAGTTTCAATTGGATGAAATCGCCGATTATCGTCTAAACATGCGTGTTACCAAGCGTGCTCTATATTATGGAATCACGAATTATATAATTTCGCTGATATCTCTTTTTCGTTAACTCTTTTTAATACCCATGAAATCCTGCTGCGCAGTAGAGTATGAGAGTCACTAGGGAATGATTGAAGGTGTAAATGCTGGAGTGTGTGGTTCATACTTCACGCACTGCGTTTGGAAATTTTTTTTATTATTATGCTGTAACTCTCTGAACAACTGTAATTAGAATAAGAAATAATGAACTCACTCCATCAGCAGATAGACGCATTAAATGGATTACGATTTGCAGTATTTTCTTAGTCCTCCTAACGTTTAATTACGATAGAAACACTCAACTTTCTGGTTCTATTCTTCTTTACCGTTTTTCGTTCCATCGAACGCAAACTTGAATGTCAAAATATTACAAGGTACTCAGTTACCATTATTCTTTCCGATAACGAAGTTTTGATTTATTTTCCTATATCAATATGAACAGTTATAAATGTTGAGGACTCATCAGATGTCAAAAATATCAAAGATATGTAAAGCACATGTCATTGTCGACAACAAGAACCTTGGAATACGGAGGGCAACGAGGCTTTCTTTCGACAATAAGGAAGGTTGAAAATTTGATTAATTTTCAGTAAATAGTGTCTTAATAGCTCCTTGAAGCACGATTTTGGTTTCGCTGTTGACGGATATCGAGTTCTTGGACAGTGAAATATGTGTATTCATACATACACCCAACATCGAATACCTTTGACCCACAGTGATCTGACCGCAATTCCATCCAAATATTTAATAGCGGCTCCAAAAAGGCTTATTGAGTAGAATTCGGTATAAGAAGTGGTACTAGTGGCCACTATCGACAAGATCTTTTTTAAGGGCATAGGACGCGTCGTTTCAGAGATGAAAATGTGTGTTGCAGGAGGATTTGTGTTGCCGGTTCCATGCGCCCCTATTGTTTCCTCTATTTCATGACTGCGAACTTGTTTTCGTCCTACATATTCCTGGTGCAAAACTGATGGATTATTCTCCATCCAGCAGTGGCACATTAACGGATTTTGTAAAGAGTGTTTATTATAATTTATACAAAAGCGACATCTGTTCTTAACGTATTCTATACTGAGAAAATAAAACAGTCCGCTAGAATACATTGCGGTAGAGAAAGTGAAGAACGCTAGAACACCATCATGAAAACCCTCATGACGTCTGAGGATCTCGAACCCTCGGCCATCGGCTTTGCGTGTACCGACGATGCTGCAAATTCCTGAGTCCCCGAAGATATCTCCATTTAGCTATGAAGATGTCACAGCAAACGGATTGCCATTTTCAGTCCTTTGGCTCGAGCTTCACGCTGGTTCACTCTCTCCAACAGTGAGTGACGAATGCATTATTTTGGGCGGCGGTCGTGCAAGCTGAGTAGCGAGCCGTAGGCGACGCGGCGGGCTTGGCATCGCAGCGGCCCGTTTGGCTATGCCCTACACTTCTCGCCCCATACATCATTTCCCACTAACCAAATCGGCTCCCGTAACATTTCACTCTGTTCAGTCATGCCTAGTGAGTGCCCCCGGTCGGCCACGCCCCGCCTCTATAATTCAAACCCATTTGCCTGCACGGCCCGACAACGGCGCCGATCCATAACGTCCATGTGACAGAGGGGAAAAAGTGTATCATTTTGTACAAGAGGTGTCACTCCCAGGTTTAGTTTCTGGTACAGAGTCATGAGGGGACATCCAATAAAAGAGCATATCCCCATTTTATCATATCCAAGTCTAAAGGAAATATAATTTGTAATATGAATAGTTGAAATATGTACGGGGTAATTCACGTTTCAAGTAAAACTAGGTTCAATTTATGTCAGAAGTTATATATTTCTTTGTATAAAGTTTCGTAAATATACGTATACCTCTACAAGTACTGCCGATAATACTTTTTTTAATATCCATAAAACATATCCTATACACACAAAAGAAACAATTTCGTATTTCACTCCACTCAAAGTAACATCATTAGTAACATTTATGTTCATATGTTGAGGATTATATACATTGAAATACTGTTGCAAATTACATTCAAAATGCAAACGTCTATTTTAAGTTACTTTAAGTAACTATGAAAACAACAATTTCGAAAAACTAAGGTTATGTTCAGGACTGGTTCTATTTTTTTACTCTTTCCACTCTAACGTGAACTACTCCATAAGGCTTCCACCTATTCATAGTATAGCAGGGCTTTCAGGATTTTATCTTTTTATTATAACACGTAATACGTAAATATTTGAGTCCCATTCAATCCATTTTGTATGTTGGCCTCACCCACACCAACGTTTGCCCATTATGAAAGGTACAGTAACTACGACTGCCCCACAACGTCCCAGACCAGACTGAGAAAGATGAAAGTGCAGAAAAAATCACGCACCGTCTGGGGAAGGTTCGTAAACGATGCTGCTCCTCCACTATTCAGAAAGTTTCGAGGGACACCTGAGAAACGACCGCCCTGCATAGCGACAGACGACCGACGGAGAAATTGACCTGCGAAGTCCCTCCCAACAGGCGCCCCGAACCGCTGACGCTCAGCTCGTCAAGTAAACTTGACGCCCCTTGTTTTGCTTCTGGACATACATGTAATTTATTATTTGTGCACATCTTCTAAATTTCAGTGGAAAATATAGTTATTCAAATTATCTTTCTCCATACTGTCGCGGCAACAAGCATTATTCTTTCGTGAAGAACATGATGAGGATTAAGGGCACAAATGTATAGCTAATTTACCTTTGAAAATAGATTTTATTACATAGGCGCGGATATTTTGTCAACAAAACAAAAAAAACCGCTCCTTGGCTTAGGATAGAGATCAGAATTATGAAAACGTGCACAGAATTCACTTTTCCCCTGAGCTCGTGACACACAGTTTTTAACAGTTTTTGACGTAAATAAATAAATAAATCTTAGTCAGGTGCCGTAATCGGCTCTCTCGACAAAAACGATCAGAATTAATGACGTAGGAGTCTGTAAAATTAAAGAGTACACTGTTGTTGAAATAATCACGTCCTTTTTCAGGCTGATGCTTCGTACTGAACAAGGAAGAAGACGTGCTATTTGATTTGCTGTACTGGTCATCAAGTGACTTTGTACTTGACTCAAGAGATTTTGTAATTTTACTTTGCCTTTGATATTGTCAATAGTCACCACCACGGAGGATACTTTATTAACAAAATGAATCTCTACACCGTGACCCACCCCGCTCGGTCTCCACGTCCCCAGAGGCAGCAATTCACCTCTCGACTAAGTTTACGAGCAGAGATGGCTCAGTGCATCAACTGATGTCACTGCAGTGCCTCTGACCAGGAGCTCTTACGTTCGAGTCCCGACTGCGGCAGGATTTTCGACTCTAGCTTGCTAGCTAGGCCGAATTCAGTCGCTGTCTGGAGGAGAATTCTAGTGGCCGGCTGCTCTGATCGATACTTCTCCGTGGTTTTATCCGATCAACACCAGGCGAATGCCGGAGCAGTACCCTAACAAACGGGCCACGGACCACGCGCGATCAGAGCAGCAGGCCGCAACAATTCTCCTCCAGACGACGGAATTCGACCTAGCTGACAAGCTAGTGTCGAAAATCCTGCCGCCGTCGGGAGTGGAAGCTAGGATCTCCCGGTCAGAGGGACCGCAGTGACATCAGTTGATGCACTTAAGCATCTCCCCCGGTGAAAGTAGGAGAAGGGATGGCAGACAGGAAATCCCGAGTCGATAGTGAGCAATCATTTTAATGTTGATCTTGAGTAGCCATTTTTTCTTTTATTGATTAAAGTGCGATTTTTATAAAGCTGCCTTACGGCATTTCGCGTGTTTCTCGATTGTGTCGCTTGATGATGCATGATCGCGACTGTATGAAGCACTGCTTGATCATGAGACATCTAGCGGCACGACCGAGAATGGCGCGAAATGCCGTGACATATTCAATCAAGTGAATGAGTCTTGAGAGATAGCTTTATAACAATCGCACTATACAGAGTGAGTCACGTAACTTTAGCACCTCCTGTAATTTTTGAACGGTTGAAGTTATTGCAATGCAGTTTTCACGGAAGTGCATGAGGGGAAGGGGCTAATAGATACGTGCATAAATTTCTATTTTATCACTTGTATTTTACGAGATTTTTTAGGTAACTTTGTTTTTTCAAATGTAACTATACATATTTTTTCAGTCCACCATGACGAGCGTAAAAAGACAAATCCAATGATGTACATATTGTCATATGTTAGATAAGCATTTTTTTGATTAATTTTTATTTTTGCGAGTGGGGTTTAACGGACATTTTGAATAGTCCACCACACAAGGTCACGCAGCGCTCCACCAGTAACGCGCGCCCGGGCAAGGAAAGGGAGATTTGAAGATACGAAACATATTCCAAATATTCACAAAACCATTGCAGTTTTTTCCTGAACTGTGCTTTCCATCCTTCCGCATTTTCAGATTTTCGACTTTCTTTGATTGAAGGAATTAAAGGATGGAAAATAAAGATTTGTCATAAGTTTGTATCGTAATAAAATTGTTTAAAACTTCAATTCCATTTAATAGGGTTTCATAAAATACGTATTAATGGGATCTTGAAACAAAGTACAATAAGAATAAATAATTAAAACTACAAAAATATTGCGTATTTTGAGCGAACAATTTTAATGTTAATAAGAATATAATAATAACTTAGGGATAGACATAATCTTATTTCAATAAATACTACTTAAGACAAATCCGTATTTTCAATCCCTAAGAAACACAAAATATCTAAAAATGGATCAGGATGGAAAGGAGAGTTCAGGAAAAAATGCAACAGTTTTGTGAATATTTTTCGTATCCTCAAGTACAAAAATCCCTTCCCTTTCCCGACCCGGCGTTTGCTGGGGGAGCGCTGTGTGACTTTGTGGGGCTGACAGTTACAATGAAAATATCCGTTAAACACTCGTCGCAAAAAAATCACAATTACTCAAAAAAATGCTTATCTAACATATGACAATATTTATATCTTTGGATTCGTCTTTTTACGCTTGTCATGATAGACTGAAAAATATGTATAGTCCTATTTGAAAAAACAAAGTTACCCCAAATATCTCGTAAAATACAAGTGATAAGAGAGAAATCAATACACACATCAATTAGCCCCATTCCCTCATTCACTTCCGTGAAAACTGCATTGCAATAACTTCAACCGTTCAAAAGTTACAGGAGGTGCTAAAGTTACGTGACTCAGCCTGTATATTGATGTATATGATACTGTACTGATGTGAATGAAAAAATTGCTTTGATATCTTTGCCCCCGTACTCTACTACTAATTAAAGCGCCATAGAGAGGGCCAGTGTATTTAGCATGATAACGGATAGTGGGAGGTTTGCGCATTACGAAACTTCTAAATGAAAGGAACGTGGATTAAGTGCATGTGAGAGAGAGACCATCCGCAACCATTGTTTTGTGGAAAAGACAACATTCATTCATTTTTCGGACGATTGAGAACTGTGGTCAGGGAGGCAACACTGGCCAAAGGTCTTGGGCAAGTCGCCACTAACGCAGAGACAAAAAAATATAACAAGAAACAAAACGAGAAAATCGGCGAGGAAATATCACAGCAGCGTACAAGGCCATTAAGCGGAAGCATCTGCGGTATAAATAAGACGTATAATAGGATCTGAAAAGAGTGCGAGGAGGCGGCCACTCGCGGCGCTCATGATGAAAATGAAGCGTGCTGAGAAGTTGGCACGGCGCGCGCTCGTAGAAATGGGAGTGCCAGCTGTTGGCGAGCGCACATGCTGGAGGGCGTGCGCGGGCGGCGGGGGGTGGACGGTCGTTCGGTCGGTCGGTCAGTCGGTCGGTCGGTCGCTCCGTGCGCAGTTTCCCATTCCGCCTAAGAACCGTCGAAAGGAAGGGTGGAGTGGGGCGGAATGACGACTAGGAGGCCAATTGCTTTGTCAATTTCGCAGCCGGCAGATGCAGATCTACGCATCGCACGCTTCTTAAATAATAATAATAATAATAATAATAATAATAAGAAGAAGAAGAAGAAGAAGAAGAAGAAGAATAACAACAGAGTTTGAAAATCGAGATCAGCCGAATGTGGGGAGTAAAAGCACAGGTCGTCCCGATAGTTATCGGAGCTCTGGGATTTGTTCCGCAAAATTTGTGTAAGAACTTGTCTAAACTCCCCGGTAATTCAAAAGACTGGGAAGTGCAAGAAATTGCTTTATTTGGAACGGCCCACATTTTGCGTAAAGTATTGTAGAGGCACTGATAGTCACCGGATCTGCTCCTTAGGTAGCTGGTTGCAACCTGGAGTAGATTTTGTATTCAGCCGACTCATAACATCTTTAGTCGTGATGTAATGGAAAATAATAATAATAATAATAATAATAATAATAATAAACTTGTCTAAACCTTTAGGTCATTGAAAGGACTGGGAAGTGCAAGAAATTGCTCTATTTGAAACAGCCCATATTTTGCGCTGTATTAAGTATTGTAGAGGCACCAACAGTCCATAGATTTGCTCCTTAGGTAGCTGGTTGCAACCTGGAGTAGATTTTATTTGTCGACTCATAACATTTTTAGTCGAGATATAGAGGAATAATAATAATAATAATATTAATAATAATTATTATGAAAACTAACTGAAAAGCATTTGCAGATCATTCAGAAAGCTGCATTATTGGGAAACAGGAAATATAGTCCGTATCTTCTTACGCTTGATTTGACGGATATAAAAAAAGCAATTATGTTCTTGTTCCAATTTACTTACAAACCATTGTTGCCTTGAGTGATTTTGAGAACCCCGACATCAGTGTACATCCACAGAAAATAAGCAATAATAATAATAATAATGATAATTGTATTATCATAATAACAACAACATTAATAATAATGCCCATCCGGTGGCCGAGAGGCAGTAGTCCAGTAGCGGACTCGGTCGAATGGAAATCGGGTTAGAGTCCCGCCTGGAGCATGGTTGTGTTGCGTGTCTCTCAGTATGTTTGTGTGTGTCTATTTCATCAATCACCATCGAAGGCGAAGTAAAAGAACACGCCAATCGTAATAGCTACAAAAAATTATCGGAAATACGTAGTTTACAAGAAAGTGCTCTGGTTTATTTACACCGATCGGTAATTTTTCGTGATTTCTTCTATCAATACCAAACGAATGCCGGATCAGTGCCTTAACAAACAGGCCACAGACCACGAGCGATCATTTCTTCTTCATTCCCCCCCTCTCGCCCTTGAACACACCATCCACTCATCTTATTGACACGCTTTAAACCGGCTTTAAAGAGCTTGGCGATGCTGCGCTGGCAAAGATATCCTGATAGCCGACGTATCGGTTGGCGCTCTATCTCACGTTCCAACGGGAGAGGAACTCCACCGCCTCCCGGGAAGTAACGTGCAATACACTTACTGCTGACCACAGCAGTTGACATGACCCCAAACACAAAACAATGCAATTTATCTACCGCACGCTAGCAAACCCAGAAAAATATAACAAAAAAAAAATTTAAATATCGATAAAAATTTAGCATGTGACACAGCATCAGCGTCACCATATTACAAGCATGAACCGCCACACTGGTAAATAGAGTGATCTAAAACTCTTTTCCGTCAGACAAATCAGAGGACTGACACCAGCCAATTGCTGTAACATTACTCAATTGCCCCCACTTTCATGAAGAGAAAGATTAAATCCATCTCATCGACATGGCCATTCTACGCATTCCAGCGCACTATCGATAATATCTTTAGCAATAAAATAAGTAACCTCAACTTCAAATTCCAGAGGACATAACAGGGAAAAAACATTAATAGACCTACGGAAGGAGAATAATATTCATAACATCATGCACACTACCTATGATAAATTGAGAACAACAGAAAAATGCATGGCACAGAAATGGAATAACACATGGAAAGAATGTAAAACAAGTCAACTCCACAGCCAAATTAATAACTTTTATCATACTACAACTTCTAAAAAGCTCAACCGAAGAGGACAAGTCGCACTGTCCAGAATAAGATCAGGCCACACAAAATTAACCCATATCTACTTAATTACCAAAACACGCCCTCCACTTTGTGATACTTGTAACAATATACCACACAATAGAAACAATAACAACTTTTAACAATATACCACATAATAGAAAACTGTCCTAAATTCAATAATGAAAGAAAATTTACTAATCTAAATAAACCTTTAGATATCTTATTGTGTTCGAACAAATATCAGAACCAAATGATCAAGTTTTGTGAAAATTGTAGCATCTTTAATGACATATGATGGCATAGTACAATTAAGTTATGTATTACATAAAATATATGTTGCCATACAATGTTAATTAGATATATGTTATGACATTTTTTTAATATAATTATGGATAAAATTATAATTGTATAAACAATGTAGTCGCTAATAACCTTAGCTGTTGATGCGAATAAAAATAAAGTAATTAAAAAAGCAAATACAGGAATATAAGTATGTACTTGGTGCGACAGCCCGTTCCGAACCGGGGCTTACCAGCAGCGTCCCGGCCTCGCGGCAATGGGTTAAGGGGTATGTGTGGTTAGCACATAGACATCCAAATACACGGATCTAGCAGATGAAATTACAGTGTGAATAATTATGAAATTATTGTATAAAAAGCCTAGATTTCACATGAAGGTTGGGTTTATATATGGATGAAAATAATCTGACGGCAGCAAATTAGTTATGGAATGATACATTTCCCATAAGATACCTCAGAGAAAAGATTTTGTACTGCAATAGACATGAACTATTTGTGAAGTGTTAAAGATAATAAATCTTGTCGACAGACTTTAAATTCTTTTGAAGCACACATATATCGTGAAAATTCTACCCTGGATATTAAAACTGCACCAGGCGGATTTGAGCATTTTCCTTATTGATGAAAATATTAATGATAATATTTGCTAGTTTCATACTTTCAGGTACTCGTTATAACGACTACATTTTTTCTTGTGCTGCCTGTATTTTTTATGAATAATGAGGGAGCAAAGGTTGGTGTTTTATATTAGCAACGCAGTTTGGGAATTTCTGAGTCATTAATTTCTATAAACACAAATAAAATATATAATTGTTTTTGTGTTATTATCTTGTATGCTCTTTTTCGATATAATATTTTCAGTAATCAGTGACTTTTCATCAACTATCTATTGGTTTCGAGCTATCTCACGGTCTTTAATGTGGAGATCGTTTACATTGGTAATTTTATTTCATTGGTTATTACGTTTCCAATTGTTATTTTGATGCAATTTATTATTCACTTCGTTATTTTGTAATTTATGCAAATTATTATTTAAGTAATTTGCTGCAAATCATTGTATCAGGCAAAACACAATAAAAAAGTTATGAATCGGAGATGAAACGATGTTTCATCATATAAACCCTCCTACTACAGTATCCTTTTTTTTTTTAAATTCTCACGCATATCACTTGCATGGAAAACGCAATGGTATTATGCTTAATCCCGTGTAAGGTGTCGCGTTTGTCACAGGAAATATTTATATTGCCTATGACAGAAATGAAGGCCCATCATTAGATTTCACAGACGAAGTTAAATGAAAACATTTGTCTTATGAACGTGTTATATCTTATGTATGTCTATTTCAAAATTCAACCAGGTATTTCCCCGCCAGCGGACAACCGTCCCAGCGGGGAGTATTTTACAGATTTGTATTTTTATTCACGCTAACAGAATAGTAAAATATATCCCGGGAAGTACTCGTAACTATATAGCAAAAGACAAGCATAGTTACGCTACATTTAAATCCAGAAGGAAAACAAGGCGCTATTTCAGCATTTTCTCAAGGGATCAGGGAAAGTGCAGGAAACTCGATCAATGATCGAGATGGAAAGGGGTGGGTCATTGTCCCAAAATATGAAGTACATAACAGGATATAACAATGTAAGGTATTTTTAAATTTATAAAATATCAATGTAAGCTAATGCATTACATATCACTGGCAAAATAAATATTTTTCTCTTTGATGGTCAGTATAATCGCTAATTGTATACAAACAGTAAAGCAGCAGAAAATATTTTACTTCGAACTTAAATGTGTATAGATTCCAATTGTATAATAGCATCTGGCAATGTGTTGTAATGTAATGTATACGTGATATATGTAGATTTCTTTTAGTGAATTATTGATTTTGCTACCCGATCAATGTGATTTCCACGACGTGTGTTGTAATTATAAATGTCAGTATTGCATGAAATTATGTTCCCACCGTTATGTAAGTCAGTTTTGACAAACTTTACAGATTGTTAGGGTAAGGCGATCCAAAGATTCCAAGCCCAATGAGGCATGCAGGACTTACGTGGATGGCATTGATTCGTGTAATTTTCACTGCAATCCAAAACCTGTGTACTATAAGATGAGTTTCCCCAGAATATTATGCCATCGTAAACAGCAAAGTATACAATTGCCAAATACATTTGCAAAATACACGCAACGAACTGCATGATAACTGAATAATTTTGAAAGAATTTTAAATGCGTTACATAATAAAATTAATTTAGTATTTATGGATATTAGCAGTTATATGGATATTTCATATGATATTTGACTGAGTTGAGAGACCCAGATGTTTTGTTTCCTTATATCAGCCAAATGTATATGGTTCATTATTAACGGTGCATGTGACTGCCGGTTTTAAAATGCAAAAATGCATTATTTTCCTTTTTCTTTACTTAACTACTAATTCTTTATTACGAAACAAATTTGCAACATCTGAAATCGCAGTATTTCTTGTTTCTCTTTTGCAAAGAGCATGCCCCACGGGAACTACACCCCTGGAAGCTAGCACGCTGTCCCTGACCCATCCCACAGGCACGACGGCATATTGTTTACATACAAAAGAAAGGGTGTAGTGTCTTAATCGAACCCTGCGCGACCCCAAGCTTATATTGGTAAATATTTGCAACGAGAGTACATAATGTTATTTCGTGCCGTCAGGGCATTTTTACAGCACGGTATTATTTACAATTTAAGCTTCAATAATTCATTGACTGACTAGTGACATAAGCATCGAAATTCACAGCATTCAGCGCAAGATAATTTAAAGTAATAACAAGAGAAAGAGTAATAAGTAAATGTAAATTGTAGTTCTAATTACGTTATTACCAGCATACATATTGAACGATATAATGCAAACAAACTACTGGCTTATTTCAATTGTAGAGAATATTAACATAAGATAAGAAATGGAACAATTTTGAACACTACAAATATAAAATACAAATATTACTCTCGGAAAACAGAAATCACGATCAAATGCGTAAGAACAATAGAGATTTACGAAATACCTTTTTGCTTTAATTTAAATTTAAATATTATATTAAAATAATGGCTTACTATAACTGTTACTTTTACGAGAAAAATTCAACACTGAAATAAAACTTGGACGGCCCGGATCAAATTAAGCCAGTGGAGCTACAACAGCCCATACTACTTTCTAGCTTTATCTCCGTTTGCAATTTTTGAAATTTCGCAGAAGTGAACGAAAACGAAACCTACGCTATATTTTAAGCGACTTTTGCAAAAAATTTGTTTTATAAATTGAATTAACTTCAAGCAGAAATTACGAAAAACCTACTCGCTTTTTCAAAAAATTGTATTTGACCTTTCAATAACTTGTTAGAACAAATGTCATTTCAAAGAAATCTGTATCATTAATATTATACTTTTGCAATGACTTTTGGAATTTTCCAAACAATTTCGCCGGACAAACAAAATGGAACCGGTTTTACCGTTTTTACCCTTTCGAGAACAAGCTGAAGAAAGAATTTGCAGTGTTTTTTTTAAGAAAATAATTGAAAATTGCCTACATTTCACGCGAAAACAACTCATGTTCTCGAAAAAATGTACGTGATCTTTCATTCAGATCTGTTTTGACAACAATTTCCTTACAAAAAACATCTTCAATATTGTAGTAATGGGAAGACGCAGACCAATTTCTGAACTTTTGCAATTATCCAAAATTCAGAGATTTCAGCGAAAATAAGTCCTGCACTTGACCAGGGACGGACAGACAAGCGTGTTGCTGTCAGTAAAATTTTCGATATCAAGATCGCACAAAACGTGGATTTTGACTACACAACGTGGAAGAAGTAATTGTGGAAGTAAACGTGGAAGAAATACTACATATAGGAACAAGATTTATCCGCTTTGTCGTTTCCTCGGCCGGCAAATTTTCTGTCAAAAAAGATTCCGACGCAGTATTACAAACTTTCTCGTTACTACGAATAACATACTAAAGCGAGAATGTAAAGGGACTATTCAATAAATTTGTTAGATGCATATATATTTAAAACAGAGGAGACTGTTTCTGTCCTTGACTTCTGATATTCGCGTGTTGCCGGGGGGGGGACGGAATCTTTCGTGATCAATAGTAGTGACTGATTAGGTTCTGGTGGAATTATTTTGAATTCTGGAATTTGTATTACTTTTGTTCAGAAAATTCAAAGGCAAAAATGTAACTACAATTGGTTCGCGAGTTATTTCCGTAAATGTACTGAAATTTATTTTTCAGTGATCCTAAAGTATATTTACCTCATTAATACCCCTCGTATTTCATAGAAGCTCGGAAACTACGCATTGCACACAGACGTTGAAAAAAGCGAATGAAATAAAAAAGATGCTGTGCGGACGCCAGTACAGGCACCAGGCAATCGCCTCCATCACCTCCAACGTTTAGCGGCTCTACGTCTGCGCCCTGAATGCGTCCACTCCCCCACACGTCCGCGCCCATGCACACGCCCACGCACGCACACGCAGCTGGCCACGCATCGACACTGTTATCTGCGACTCCTCCCCGCCCCGCCCCGCACCACGATCCGCGTGCCAGGCGCGCTTATCTTTTTTAAAAATATCTGCGGGCTGAAGTTAATTATTTCAAAAAAATTCGTTAAACGCGCACTAACACTCTCGACTTCACAACTCGCTGAACAGGAAAGAAACGCGGCGGCTGGAGTAGGCCGTCGACGCCGGCACCCCGCCCCCTTTCCCGCCCCTTCCCCGTCCCCTTCTCCCTCCCCGTCCACACCCTGCCCGGCGCGCGGCCGCGTGCACACCAAAAAATCACGCCTCTCGAAATTCGGCAGGCGGCGCGAGAGCGGGGAAGCGACGACAGGGTGTGGAAGAGGGGAGAGCGGGGTCGGCGACCGGCTGCAACGGACCGGGCGGGTTGACGTCGGCGGGTGGCAGCAGGGAACGGGTGGGGGCGGTCCGGGGGAAGCCGGGGGAGTTTCCAGGGTTTGTGGGCGAGATTTTCCGGTGCATTGGCCCAACCGCACCCGGCAGCGTCTTTTTTGCGTGCGGCGGTCGGCGAGACGCTGCTCCGCCCCGCTCCGCTCCACGACGCCCCGCCCACCTCCCCACGCCCACACCTCACCACCGCTCCACCGCCGCCCGCCTCCAGCCGCGCGGCCAGCCTCTCTGCTGCTGGCGTGGACCGCTTGCAGATCTGCTCCCAGTTTATAACGTGGCCAGTATTTGGCACGCTACACGATTTCGACCTAGCCCTCCCCCCCCGGCGGCAACGCCCCGCCCTCGCCACCAACGCGGCCCCCAGGGCCCCACTCGCCCCCGGCCGCAACGGCTCATTTCCCCAAGTTCGCAGGTTTTGCCACGACGACGGCGGCCGTGGAGGCGGCGACGGCGGCGATGGCGGCGGCGGCGGCGGCGAAGGGCGACGGGGTGCCGGCGCCTTCACACAGCCATTAGCTCCTCCGAGGGGGCGGGGGTGGGAGCGGTTGCTTGGGGAGCGGCGGGGTCCCCGAGCTGGAGCGAGAGTCCTTGAAGCGGAACTGCGATCAAATAAATTCCCGAGGGAGTGGCCCGGCGCGGGGCGGGGCGGCGGGGCGGGGCGGCGGGGCGGGGCAGCGGACGGGTGCGGGACCGCCGCCGGCCGGCTCCAGAATTTCGGGGGCGGCGACGCCGGCGGGGAGGTCGAGGGGGGCGGCCCCCTTATTTATTAACTTGTATTAATTCTCTTTATCGGCCTCCCGGCGACACGGTGGGCGCGCTGCGGCCGCGCAACGCCCCGGCCCGGGCCCGCCCCGCCCCCACGCCCCCAGGCCGCTCCCACGCGCGTCCATCCAATTACCTCGGCGCGGGCGGGGGGTGGGGGCGGGGGCGCACGCCATGCGGCGCGTGCTCCTTATCGCGTACCGTGTTCGCGTTTCGTTTTTAACACGTTCCCATTCCGTGCGGCGGCGGCGGTGGCCAGCACTCGTGGGTGTTGCGCTCCCGTGTGGGGGCGGCGGCGACGCTGGAGATGGCCGTCGTGAAGGACGCGGGGGGGATGGCGACGGAAGCGCTGGTCGCGGAGGTGATGGTGGTAGTGAAGGTCACCGTGGGGTTGTTGATGGAGATTGTGACGGACGTGCTTTCGAAGTGGGGAAGAAACTGGTGCCGGAGGAGACGACGGCGGTGGTGATAGCGGAGGGGGGTAATGGTGGAGGTGATGGTGGAGGTGATGGTGGAGGTGATGGTGGAGGTGATGGTGGAGGCGATGGCAGAATGTACGGCGAAAATCATTGTGCTGGTGGTCATGGCGTAGGCGATGACGAAATTGGTGATACATGTGAATATAGTGATGGCAGAGATGGCTGACGTGGTGACAGATGGCTGAGATAGTGGGAATGGTGACGAAGGGACCTCGATGGGAGCGGTCAGCAATTGCCACGCCATTGGTTGAGGTGAAGTTCGTACCGGCGGTAGTGGCAAGGGGGTGGTGGCAGTGATGGCTTCGAGTGACCATCACGGCAACGTTGGCGTTGTGGCAACGCTGTAGTATCAACATCGGCGATGGTACTTGTCTAGAATCTCTGGATTAGACTATGATGTAAATAGGTGCATCCGATGGTCAACGCTTCACCACTAGTAGATGATAATAGTTTTCTCCTGTGTCAGCAAATGCTTTTTAAATTATTTTAAATATTTTATTTTGTTACTCAATGTTAAAGAGCAGCACACTTCCTGTGCTCCCTGCTTTTCCCCGGCCGTGTAAGGTAAATGCCGCAAAGTTTTTTCTTTCACTTTGTGAGCCTAGGGGCAAGACATATCTAAGTTGTATTTTATTTAATTTACTAAATGTATTGTTCAATTTTTATCTAAATATTCATGTATTACGTAGTTAGACGGAAGATCGGTCCTGATGGACAGAGTCTTACCTCATAAATAAAGTCACTATTATTATTGTTATTATTATATATAATAATATACCAATAATGATGTACAATAATAATTATTAATAATATCTAGAACAATGTATAATTACGGTGAGGTATATGCTTAATTTCAGTATGTTTAAGGGTATAATGAATGTATAAAACATTATCGGAGAATAAAATTCCCTTGAAATACGCAAGGGCGATCAAAGAAATAACATCCTGAACTATAACAGCACAATAAAATGGGTTTGTCAATAACTGGACGAAGGCAACGGCGGTGGGGTCGGTGGCGTCACCAGCGGCGAAGACTCTGGAGAAGACTCTGGAGAAGACTATGCAGAAGGCTATGGAGAAGACTAGAGAAATCTCTGGAGAAGGCACTAGAGAAGACTCTAGAGAAATATCTGGAGAAGGCTCAGGAGAACGCTCTGGAGAGGGTTCTGGAGAAGGCAATGCAGAAGGCTTTGGAGAAGACTAGTGAAATCGCTGGAGAAGGCTCAGGAGAAGGCACTGGATAAGGCTCTAAAGAAATCTCTGGAGAAGGGTCAGGAGAGGGCTCTGGAGTGACGTCTAGAGAAGACTGCGGAGAAGGCTCACAGAGAAGACTCTAGAGGTGGTTCTGGAGAAGGTTCTGGAGGAGACCCTGGAGAAGGAGGGGTAGGCGGGAAGTTGCGGCCGCCGACACCGCAACTTGTCCGGCTGGGGTTGGCGAATCAATGGCGGGCGGGCAAGCAGGCAGAGTGGCCGCACGCTGGGGAGTAACAGAGGCGCTACTCGCCGACCTCTCTCCGCCGAATCCGTAATGAAAATCGTCAGCAGTGAACGTTGATGATAATAGTTTCTATTGTCGCCCTCCGCGATTCGTCCCATTACATGTAAAGCGGCCAAGCCTCGCCATCTAAGGGACGAGATTCCGAAATTGTGTTTGATTCGCAAAATGGTCTATGAGTTAACGCTGTTGGAAAACTTAAAAAATAATGTGCTGCCTCACTTTATTTGTAAAAGGTGTCAATACTTGGTGCTGCTGCTACGTTCAGAATTAATGTGATGGTCAGTTTTTGTCTGTTTTTGAATTGTTTTTGGCACTTGGATCGCTTAGGTCTCTCTACCCACTCTGTATGTAAATGCTAGAGTTGCTTCATGCCTTGACTTTTTCTTTTCCATTCTTTTCCTTCTCACTTTCCGGTCTCAGAAATGATTAGTGACTTTTCAATTCACTTATAAAGCGTATCATTAAGAAACATCTATTAATGTTATAGTATCAACACAGAAGGATAAAAATATAAATGGATGAATGTGAAATATTTAATGCATCAACACTTTTGCATTCCACGTACGTATTGCATACAAAGAAGAAAAATTTATAAACTAACAAGTAAATTGGTTCAAAAACATCAGATCATTAAAATGCCTGGCCTGCTCAAAGAAAAGTCAGCAACTGTAGGGCTGTACATCAAAATATTTTGAATAGTTTAAAAGTTTGTGGAAATTCGCCACGCCCATTTATGGGGCGGGGAGCCGTGAGGCGGGGGGCGAGGAGCGTGAGGTGTGGGGCGGGGGGCGGGAGGTTGGCGGCGGGGCGGGAGACGAGAGGCGAGGGCGTGGGGCGAGGGGCGTGGGGTGTGGGGCAGAGACGGAAGGCAGGAGGCGGGGATGGGGACGAGGGGCGGGGACGAGGAGCGGGGACGAGGAGCGGGGACGAGGGGCGGGACGAGGGGCGGGGACGAGGGGCGGGGACGAGGGGCGGGGACGAGGGGCGGGGACGAGGGGCGGGGACGAGGGGCGGGGACGAGGGGCGGGGACGAGGGGCGGGGACGAGGGGCGGGGACGAGGGGCGGGGACGAGGGGCGGGGACGAGGGGCGGGGACGAGGGGCGGGGACGAGGGGCGGGGACCAGGGGCGGGGACCAGGGGCGGGGACGAGGGGCGGGAGGCGGGTGGTGGTGGTGAGCGGCGAGGGACGGGAGGCAGGAGGCGGCTGGGAGTGTGGTGGCGGAGGTAGCGGCGCGGTTGGGCTGGGCGCGGGCGCGCGGGGTAGGCGATGTAATCAATAGCGGCATTTGGGGCGCCGGGCAATTTCCACGCGGCGGCAGCGGCGGCGGCGGCGGTCGCCGGACACGCGTTTCTTGGTGGCGGCGGGGAGCGCGAACGGGCGGCAGCGGGGCCGAGGGCGGGTGGGAGGGGAGGAGGGTGGCCCAGGCGAGTGTTGGGATGTAGGAGGAGGAAAGGAGGCGGAGGTGCGAGGGGAATGGAGGTGGATGGAGGGGGAGGGGTGGGGACGGTGCGGGGGAGGGGGTCGTGGAGCGGTGTGCTGGGGGGGGCGGAACCATGCGTCTGCCCCTCCCTCCAGGATCGATCTGAGTTCGCTCCGGGACCAACGTGGCCCTCCCTAGGCCCTCGTCCCCATCGCTTGTGCCGTTTCAGACCGCAACGATGGATTGGTTTTGAAATAGCGGTATTTTCCTTTCAATGCATTGATACCGATTTTGCAATAATCGATATCAAAGATTAATTCCGATATTTATGTTGATACTGATACCGAGATTGATACAAAAAATTGTTTTGATGCATTGTAATATCAATTGGAAGAGTTTTTAATTTAATATAATTTCATATTTATAACAAATTCATGCCGAGGTAATTCAATCCATTCCATTGGAAATTTTAATCAAATACGAGACAATTAATTTATTTCAGTCCCCAGTGACTCTCTTGAATTTTTCCTGAACGCGAATATTTTCCTGGAGGCATTCATGATGATTATAGTCCGTATTTTGGAACGGGCTTCAATAGATGCAATGCTCACAGCCGATTGAACGATTTCTGGAAGTGGTCGGGCATCCTGCACGCTACATCATAACAGATGAGGCAATTTCAAAACAGTATTTTTATAAATATTAGTAACAGTATTGGAAGATGTAATGTCATTTTTATTTGTAATATAAACAGCAAGTATCCGATTATTAAATAATATATTATTGTTATTACTATTATTGAATGTTGAATATCACGAATTTATGTCAGTTATAGTATTAAATTACCATTTAAGTTAAAAACATTTCTATCATTAAAATAACTAAATCGACTATCTTTATTTGCAGATCTATAACTACAAAATTATTCGAGTCTAATTGATTGAAATTGTGTTGTTGTCTCTTACAAGAATACCCGGTGAGTTCTGCAAGCGCACATTCTGCAGACCTGACAGCTCTAGAGCTCGCTTTAGTGCTGCTTCCTGTACCCTCTTTGCTCTAGTTTAGCATTGGAGATAAATCTATCTGAGCCCTCGAGGATAAAATGTTTAAAAAAGCGTAGGAAACGATTTTCTGTCCTGTTTAAAAGCGAGAATCAATACCAAAAATGCGTGCACTGCCGTGGCTCGAACCTAGAACCTCTCCGTCTAGGAAGCTTTATTTGCAGATTTACAACTGCTTATGCCGTAGTTATCGATGAATAACTTACAGAGACAGTGAGTAAGTCTGCCTCGAGAATTTTCTCAAATATCCAACATATTGAATGGAATTTTCACAAAACCATTTAGGACATAGGGGCTCATCAGTTGTAATTATTAGCGTTTTCACAGATCTTTTTATTTTAAAGATACTGACCTGACTTTTCTAAATGGAAGGCTATACATTTTTTAGAGGAAAAGTACGATGTGGCCCCTAAAAGACAACGCCACAGTGGTGGAGGAGTATAAATCAGGCAGTCTACAAATCGCGATGCATGCACAGAGTGAATGACGTAGAATGAAGAGAATATATTTGTGATGATGAATTGCGTTGTTTTTGCGGACACTTGACGTAGAAACATTTAGAAATTTTGGAATTCATTATTTGGAAATTATAACATTAATTATTAACATTGAGTAAGTTATTTGTTTTTAGTTATAATTTAAAGCAAATTCACCCGTACATATTAGAGAAAGTTGGATTTTTACGTAAAAATATATTAGCGTTTTTCACGCAAATTAAAACCGTTTTGATTCTGAAAAGGAACAGAGGTGTGTGATGAGTGACAACAAAATACACTCCATGATAATTCAGGCTGCTTCTTGCAAGTCAAAGCGTGAACAGGTTGTCAGAGCGACTTCTTGACAGATGAACATTTTGCTGACTTTCAATATTTCAATGCTTTAAGGACACCCAAAGCTGTACTCTGACTACACAACCTGTTAGGAGTATTTTATTACAAATAGGATCAATATTTATCCGCTTTGTCGTTAACAGGGCCTGATAATAGGAGATTTTCTGGCAAAATATCGCTTATTTCCGCCGCAGAAATATCATACTTTCTCTTTGCTACGTCAATACATGCTAAGGCGAGAAAGTACAACTGAAGACAGTTCAATATCTTTTAAAAAATGCTATCAAAAAGCTATATATATTTAATTACATATTATGAGCCTACATTCCCGGAATCGGTGAAAATTATATCTCAATACCTTGAATTTTTAGACAATATTCCGTGTTTATGACTAACTCTGATATAGCAAGAGGAAGTTGATCTGCGAAAGTACAACGTGTATATAATGATCTTTTCACTGTCACTGTTCTTTCAGGAAGAGAATTGTTCCAACTATCTCTCAATGTTGCGATGGTGTAATTTTCTTCCTGTATTCAATCATTGTCAGTAGTCACTATTCGCTGCTGCGCTTACTAAACTAGACAATGTTGAACAAGATGTAACATCTCTTGGAAGCAGAAATAATGAGATTTCGCATATTCTGATTAAAATACTGTTATATTTAGCCACTCCCGCACAAAACAGATTGCCTTCTTTGATCATCAGCGAAAGTGGAATAGACCAACTCGCAAATCGAGAACATGATTGATAGTGTTTCTGGGTGCGTCAACTGCTAAGATCATTACTCCCGTAGGTGTAGTCCATGCATCTAACGTCGGAAGTGGCAGTGGTCTCACTCCGCTGGATGGTGAGATCCGGTGCTGCTCCTCACGACGGCCTGCGGGCTTTTCCAAACCAAGTATTTCCCAGACGGGGCAATCTCTAACTTTCCGACATGTGTGATAACATAGTGCTTGTAAGTGAATGTTGAAGTAAGGAATGAGACTAGGAAAGTTCGCGCGCGGTCCGCCCGTTTGTTAGGGTGCTGTTCCGCATTCGCCTGGTGTTGATCGGAGAAACCAAGGAACACTACCGATCAGATCAGCCGGCCACTAAAAGTCTCCTAGACGATGAGTTCGATCAAGCTATCTAGCCGAAATTCCTGCCACCGACAGGTCTTATCCCTAGAACCTCCCGGACAGAGACACTGCAGTGACATTAATTGTTGGCTTGAACTAAGCCGGTCCAAAATCTGCGCTTTGGCAGGCAAGAATGGACGGCAGACGCTCCTGCACCGCCGCGCAGTGGAGTTGCAACAGACTGCTCTAGCTGGCCCCAACGCTCAGGCACAGTAGGCACTTGCCGACAAAATTCTCCGCCCACGGCGCCCTCCCTGCTTCCGCCAGCACTGGTGCCACACACTCCCTGAACTTCCTCAGCCTGCCCAACAGGCTGACGCTTTCCTTCCCCAGTCTTCACTATGGACTTCTTCCATCCCCACTCCTCGCTTCCTCTACAATCCTCTCCTGCCTTCTCTACCCTTTTCCGCCCTTCCTCCCTGCCTTCACTTTCCTGTCTCTCCCCAGCAGTCAGTCTTCTGCCCACTCTCACTTTCCCGTTCTCCCACATATTTCATCGCCTCATTCCATTTTAAATTTCTTGCCATCTCTCCACGCTTCACTCCCCACTCCACGGTCTTCACCCCCGTCACGCCCCGGCCTGCCCCGACCCGCACCGACCCGCACCGACCCGCACCGACCCGCACCGACCCGCACCGACCCGCCACCGACCCGCACCGACCCGCACCGACCCGCACCGACCCGCACCGACCCGCACCGACCCGCACCGACCCGCACCGACCCGCACCGACCCGCACCGACCCGCACCGACCCGCACCGACCCGCACCGACCCGCACCGACCCGCACCGACCCGCACCGACCCGCACCGACCCGCACCGACCCGCACCGACCCGCCCCAACCCCGCCCAGCCCGCCCGGCCCCGCCCAGCCCCGCTCAG
Source organism: Acheta domesticus (assembly GCA_031308135.1). Taxonomy (NCBI): domain Eukaryota; kingdom Metazoa; phylum Arthropoda; class Insecta; order Orthoptera; family Gryllidae; genus Acheta; species Acheta domesticus. The sequence goes on along the minus strand of JAHLJT010008446.1, from coordinate 3,870,206 downwards.
GCCATCTCCGCTCAGCCCCGTCCAGCCCCGCCCAGCCCAGCCCATCCTAGCCCAGCCCAACCACACACCGCCCCCCGCTACTCCATCCCAAAACCCCACACCCCGCCACACCCCACTCCGCTCCCCACACCCCGCTCCGCTCCCTCTCTCCGCTCCCCTACACCCCGCTCTACTCCCCCACACCCCGCTCCGCTCCCCCACACCCCACCCCGCTCCGCTCCCCCCCCTCTCCGCTTCCCCACACCCCACTCCACTCCCCCACACCACGCCACACCTTGCTCCCGCTCAGCACACGAGGCATGGAGCGGCACGGTGCGCGCCACCACCTCTCGTCGGCGCTCTGTTCCACAGGACACCGCACTAATCCTAATGCTAATCCCCGGGCGACCCCGCGGAGCGCCGGGGGGGAGAGGTGGGGCAGGACTGGCCGGCGCCCGGGGGCCGTGGCACGCTAGGTGCGGCGTGGTGCGGGACGGGACGAAGCTGGAAGGGAGGACGGGGGCGGTACAGAGCGGTGTGGTTGCGTGGCGTAGCGGAGCTGGGCGTGGCGGGGCGGAGCGTGGCGGAGCGGGGCGGGGCGGGACGGGGCGGGACGGGGCGGAGCGGGGCGGGACGGGGCGGGGCGGTGCGGAACGGAGCGGGGCGCGGCGGGGCGGAGCGGGGCGGAGCTGGGCGGAGCGGGGCGGAGCGGGGCGGAGCGGGGCGGGGCGGGGCGGGGCGGAGCGGGGACGGGGCGGGGCGGGGAGTGTGTGGCAGGTCGAAGCAGGAGAGGCCTCACTCAGGCGGGCGCGGCGGGGCGGAGCAGAACTAGGCGGGGCGGGGGAAAATGGGGTGACGGAGAGGGGACGGGGCACGGATCTGCAGCAAAAGAAGCAGGGTGCTGTGGACGGGAAGCGGGGTGCTGTTTGAAGAGAGTTTGGATATGAGAGCGGGAGCAGCGTTGGGCGTGGGAGGAGGGACGGGCATACGTGGGACGAAACGGAGTGGGCGTGAATGGAGTGGAGCAGATGGAGAGGGGCGCCGGGAGAGGCAGAACTGAGCGGATCTATGCGTGCATACTATGTGTAACGAAGTGTGTGTTTCTTTATGTAAATGTAGACATGTATAATAAGTAGGGAAAGTGTGTGATCGGTTAGATGTGATCATGTGAGTAAGCATCTGTGTACAAGAATGTGTATGCATGTATGTACGATACTCGATACTATATATGTTCTCTTATGTATGTAGGTGTATGTATGAATTTGTGTATGTTCATGTACATTTTTAAAAGTATTATTAAGGTTAACAGTTAATTTTGCATGGGTCTCTAGAGGAAGCTGTTGTATTGTTCCATCTTTTGATGAAGAAGTTGTTGCATTTTTTTATTGTGTTATATCGCAAGTTTTTTTAATTGTAACTGTGGATGTATTGTAAAGCAGTATACTTATGGTTACCACCTGGCAATCAGCCAATTTTAGCCATATAAATATTATTGTGACGGTAAATATTATAATTATATATAATATTATGACTGCTATTATTATTAATATCATTATTATTATTACGAGGGGTGGGTCGGCCGGGCGGAGGAGGCATGGTGGGGGTCGTGGTGGAGACGTGAGGGGCTGGTGGAAGGAGAGGGTGGTCGTGGAGGACAGGCTCGCAGACGGAGGGGGATGGGGATGGGCGGCGCACTGCAAGACGATGCGTCGGCGCCGACAGGGACGGTGCAGTGCTGGGAGACCCATCCAGCCCCCGCCGCGCCGCCCCGAGAGCAAACAGCCTCCGCCCCGCCGCCGCCTCCGCGCGCGCGACCGCAGAGCCCCGTGAGCTCGTCCCACGCGCGCCCCAACGCGGGCAGCGCTTCTCACCGCGACCGGGGAATCCGGGACGTGCTCGCGGGGCGCGTCTCCACGTAACGATGCTGCCAAACGAATATTTGGATCAAAGATTAAATAAGTTGTAATTTTTTTTTAGAATATGTTAACATTAATTTTTTTATATTATTCTCGTTATTTTATATTAAGGTTAGCTTTAGCATAGGGTTAATACATTAATTTTCTAAAATTGTATTGAGTAATGTTGTTTGATGTTCATTTTGTATATTTATGTTGTGGTTTGATGTTTGTTTTATGTAGATTAATTGATTAGAAAATTGCTACCACCGGAATTATTTCATGTATCCTAAGTAGCGAAATAAATAAATATTCTATTCTATATTCTATTCTATTAAAACTTGTATATCTATTAAAGAATACTTCCTCACTGTCGATATAGATGCTTTATTAATAAAATGTATCCCATGTTTTTTTGACAATCCGTTATTATTCACTATTTACACAACGTTTCGTAAATTGTTTTTTATATTAATTATATATAAACCATTGATCATATTGTCTCAGCTTGTCCAATCCCAGCAAATACCGAATACTTGAAAAGACATGACAGGGTGTGTAGCTACCTCCACTGGCAGATCTGTACCGCCCTCGAAGTTCCAAACACATGCCCCAATTGGTACGAACATTCACTAACGGTGACGTCTGTTGGATTGTGTACGATATTGTACGACCAACAAATTCAAACTGATCGCAAGATCGCAGCAAACAAACCCGATATTGTTATCCGAGATTTGGAGAAAAAATCGTGTCTACTTGTGGATGTTGCTGTACCTTGCGATCAATACGTCGTTACTAAGGAGGCAGAGAAACGTCTTAAATACAAGAGTTTGGAGATCGAGAGCAGCCGAATGTGGTCCGATCCTAAATATAAGACATTATAGATAGATATAAGACATAAGACATTGTATAAGATATAAGATATATTTGTGTAAGAACTTGTCTAAACTCCCAGGTAGTTCAAAAGACTGGTAAGTGCAAGAAATCGCTTTATTTAGAACAGCCCACATTTGCGCAAAGTACTGTAGAAGCACCGACAGTCCCTACATCTGCTCTTAGATAGCTGGTTGCAACCTGGAGTAAATTTTATATTCAGCCGACACATAACATCTTTAGTCGTGATATAGAGGAATAATAATAATATGTGGATTGCTCGAATCAAACTGGGGGAGAGCGACTGAGTTTTAGTGTTGTCGGCCACGTCAACTGATTTGGTTTTGGAGTACAGTGCATGTAATATCCAGGAGGTCACGGTGTCCTCCCCGAGACATGAGTTCGGGAGATTGTGGCCATAGAATATGAGTTCAGTAGATCGCCGACTTATATGTGGGCTTGAGGGTTTTCCTTTTCACAGCCTCTCCTCCCAGCGGGAGCTCCCGACAGGTCCTCAGAACATCTGACAGTGTAGAGAATGTGAGTGTGTGTGATTGGGAAGAAGATAGGCAAGGAAAGGAAGGACAGGTCAAGCGCGGTCCGTCGTCAGTTTTTTAGTGTATTGCTCCGAGATTCAACTGGAATGGAGTGGAGAGACCAAGGAATACTACTGATCAGAACACTTAGCCATTCAAGTACTTCTCCAGACAAGGGCGGAATTCAAATATCTGCTGAATATGATTACTCCGTTGGATGTTATATACATCGGTATTCGCTTTAGGCCTTAGACAGGACACAGACGGAAAGACAGACGTATGGGCATCATTCCATTCTTCAGTATCATGGGTCACGAAACGTAGATATTAAGAGGTAGTAATTTAGTACATAAAGGAAGAGGATTTATCCACTTTTTCGTTACCAGGGCTCGCAAATACGTTTACGTATTGTTTCGCCAATACGTGATCACATTTTCTGTCAATCACCGGATTACAATACTTTCTCTTTGCCTAGTAAGGTGAGAAAGTAAAAATAAATGTTTGCAGATATGGCGTACGAGGAAATCAGGTCTCAGGGTTCTCAATAGTTGCCGGAGTGCCGTTCCGGTGGCTGAGATTGCTAAATGTGACAAGTTTGGATGAAAGAATCGTGAGTTCGAATCACATCTCGGGCATCGTGAGCGTTTCACGATTCTCTGACTGTGTCCCCCTGTGGTTGGCAACAGGAGGCACATCCGGCCGTAAAACATTCGTCAAATCTGTATCAAAATGTAGTGTCTGAAAATGAATAAAATGAACCCATGTCCATTTAGCACCGATCCCATAGAAACGGGAAAAGGCAAAAGAAGAAGAAAAATCAATATATGTCGACGGCGTCTCTTCGTCGCAGGGGTTGTCAGAAACTTCTATGTGGTGTGCCATTATGAATTTCAAGTTTTAAAACAATGATTTAAATTTTGAGGAGAGTAAATCACGTGCCCAGCTGGTATGAAACATAATCAATAAACGTAAGTGCCTTGAAGGTTAATACAGATGTTCCCAGAGGTCTACGAAAATATATATCCTGGGTGAACAATTGGCTTAGAAACTTTCTTTGAACTACGAACTCGATCTTCCAATATTGTCAACGAATTGTCCTCCTTTATAAGGTTTTTGAGTGGAACACACACATGTTATGTTTAGGTGTGTGACGATAGACGTTTGAAGATTTCCCATCGAAATCGCATCATCATTGATTTCGTTTGTGTAGGTGAATAATGAAACCACGTTTAACTGTTCATTACTTGTCCAATTTTATACCTAACCTTCAACACTCACTGTAAACCGTTGTTACCTCTTCCTGTATTCGCATTTTAAAAACTTTTGGCACCTAATCTCTAATGAAAAATTATAAACCCTCCTCGTCCAGTATACAGTGCCTCGCGAAACATCAAACAATTATGCTACCTTTAATACAGAAGAACTCAATGTATTGGTGCCAATAATTTGCTCACAGTAGAATTCTGATAGCTCGTTTTTGATGCCTTTACAATTGTACAAAAAACTGCTACGAAAATGATTCACGTTTGCAAAGTACTGCAGAAATTGTACAAGTAGTAATCAGAGGCGAAGCTGAAGGGTAACCCGGGAGCCTTAGGCTCTTGCCTAGTGAGTGCGAGAGAGGAGGTGGTGTGCGCCTTCTTGTGCGCATGCGCGGTAGAGCCAGCTGGTGTCTATTCACTGGTAGACTTCATTCCCGCTCAGCTATCGGCCCAGCTTCCCTGGCGCGTAAGCAAGGAAAAGGAGTCCAAAACATTTTCCTTTCGTTAACGACTCAGTGAAAAAAAATATTGGAAAAATGGCACACATAACATATTTTGTTGAAAAATAATTTGGGTATTCTAAGGCTCTCAGATTACCCTTCTGCTATGCCACTGGTAGTAATTATCAAATACGACAGCGCAAGCTTCAAATTTCGCTGCAATCAATGTTTTTTTAATCCAGCATTGTTTTACAAGGAATTTCCATTTTTTTTCTTTTCCACGTATTTGTCCACTGTCGAGAGTTTTAACATGTTAGTTGAATTGTTTCTTCACTTCGATACTTGACACAAATATTTCATTTGAAATTCACTCATCAGAACGGTTCTAATCTACGAGAGTTCAACCGAATATCTCTTTTCATTAAACAAATTCTTCGACATCAATTCACCTTCGAAATTCCAAAAAGATATCCAAGGAATTTCCATCGCCTAAGAATGTGCAGTCAACTGGGATCCAAACCGCGTCCCCACAAGGCCAGTAGCCATTGATTATCGGGGACAGTATCGATAGGTATGCTCCACAATTGCATTCCTTTCATTCTCCGGACGCATTTACGCCTCTGATGGCTTTGAGGCACTTGGAAATCGCCAACGCGGTGGTACAGCGTACCACAGTCGCCCAAACAACCCTTGCCTCCATTTAGTATTCTGGCAATATTGTAGAACCTCAACATTCATTTGTTTTCTTCCCGTACACATAACAGTTGTATAATAACAAATAAACATATATTATATACTCAGAATATCTATATTACCACGGCTTGATTTCTGGTGGAACGTGACGGAACGGTGTTCCTGTGCCTTTGGATTAATTATTAAATTATATTATAAATATACGACTATTTCTATTAAATTAATAATTAATTGGGGGAGCGTTCCGGGAACTAAAATTTTATATTAGAAGTTTCCAAAGAGCTCAGGAACTCAAAGAGAACTATGCAACCAGATGCGGCCCAGAATGTTGAGAAAAAATCCAAAAACAATGAAACAGTTTCCACTCTGACTCAAGATTGCAAATACGAGTATTCGTATTAGCTCTCTCTTGGTGATTTACGGTAAGTGATCTAGCATTCGATGTTGCGACCACGGATTATGATTTCCGAGGCAAACACTAAACTGTCTTTTTCACTGAAATGTTTAGCTGCTGGTAAGCTCGCGGTTGAAAGGTCGCAAGTAGCGTGCCAAATACATGGTGTAGAGGGGATGGCCATAGTCTGACGAGGCTCTAGTGCCAGAGTGACGAGGATAATGACGAGTGCCAGTGCTAGTGACGAGTCTCTATTCCCAATGTCATTATTTAATTGTGCTATACCGCCCTATTCTCATACTGTGCGTCCCGTCTGAATTATACTCAGTAAGTCACTGCTTTCGCCATAGCTTACGTGCGATAGCAATGCTTCATGAAAGAGACAGCACACCAATTAATATTTGCTATTTACATGTAGCGTTATATATTGGTATTCAAGTGTATTATAAGTACACAATACAACTGGAAATTCAAGTATCATTCAATGATATAATCATTTATTGCAATTATGCCTAAACAATATGCAATTACTTCTGGGTAATGTGCAATTACTTTCACAAGCAATAAATATTGCACCTGTTGTTTGAGAAGAATGGCTATTTGTTCCGTACAAGCAAACAAAGAAGCCACAGTATTTGCTCTGAGGGTATATGGGAAAATCAACCAGGATTTAGATGGAGCAGTATGAACTTACTAACAGCATTTATGTGTTCCTAATATTTGCATTCACAAAATGTACTTCTAATGTTGTAGAATATTGTAATTCCATTAGAATTATTCTATACAATAAAATAACTTCCGTTCATCCTTAAATCCGACGATTGAGAAATGTAATGAATTTCATGAAACATGTGCCTAAATATATATTTTTTAAATTTTGATAAATTCGGATATATTTCATAAGCTCATTATACGTTCGTATTTGCTTTTTACTTTGAATTTTATTAGCGACAAAAGTTTTTTCCATCGCAAATAATTGCGTCTTATTTGGAATTGAGTTTAGTTAAGTAAAATTGGATGGAGTAATTTTAGAAACTTAAGAGGACTTCAATAAAAATTTACGTAACTGTTTTCGTGCAGAAACGTAAGAAAGTGTGGAGTGTGTCCAAATGAAATGCTATCTTGACTATTATACTAGTTAAATAATAATAATAGTAAGAAGGAGAATACTATCAAACGGCTGCTGTGATCGGTTCCTTGGTTCTCCGATCAACACCAGGAAAATGCCGGAGCAGTGCCCTAAAAAGCGGGCCACGGATCGCGCGCGATCTTACCTTTCTCATCCTTGCCTTATCCTCAACTCTTACTTACACACACTTACACTAACAAGCTCTACCCAACCCCATTTGTCGGGAGACCAGTCGGGAGCTTAGAGCTTGTCCCGTCTGGGGCAATACCCTACTGGCGAGAGATACCTGGTTGGGGAAACGCCGCTAGACGATGGTAGTTCGGCGCCAGATTTAGCCATCCAGCAGGCGAATATCACCGCCACATCCCAAGGAAAACATGCATTACACTTATGGGAATATTCACCTAAGCAGTTGGCCCGCCCGGAATCACTAACAACAACAATAATAATAATAATAATAATAATAATAATAAACTAATAACAATAATAATAAATAATAGCAGTATATGAATAATTTATTTTTGCACAATAACTGCCAGCCAGCAATCTCAATTTAAATTAAATGAATCCCCTATTCGAATTTTTATCTAATTTTCTATTTTTTATATTTTATATCCCCAGTATTTTGTCACGAAATACATTTCATTTTTATATTGCTTGCATTTCATACCATATGCTCAGCATCACGTATGAGCAGCAGCACAGTAAGATCGACTTTGGAAAGGGGATGGCGCAGTTTTGATATTTTATTTATTGAACGTCAGAGGTGCGAGACGTGCTAACAGATCTTTGCACATTTTCTTGAACTCTGGATCCCCCTGTAACGCTATTGAATACAGGTAGCAACGAGCGTTTTCGGCGAGAATTAATTGTGGAATATTCACTCCCCTCTGGCAAAAAGCAATGGCAAAGGCAAAGGCAAATGAGATGCGGGATTTTTCGCTCAACGGATCTGGGAGAGTGTATTAAAAACCTGATCGGTCATTCAATCACAAGCATAGGTACAATACTTTTCTCAGATATATTTAATATTTTAGTATTATGCAGTACACCTGGTAACTAATGAATTGTCTGTTAAAATCAATATTATTTTAATGCTCAGTGTAATTTCTAATGCAGAGAAACCGTTATTACAGATTTTACTTGACACTTAAATGTGTGTATTGATTTTAATAGTAAATGTCATCTGGGAATACATTGTAAAATAATGTACATGTATGGTATATGAATTTTGTCGCGAGCTTTTGATAATGACACCTAATGAATAAGATTATTACGTCGAGTGTTGTAGTTTCAGGAGTGACCGAAAATATATCTCAACCGTTCGGTAATTGCTTATTATTTGCGCAATTCTTTTCTCTAATCTAAACGCCTGTGAGACATAGGATGTGTTTCTCCTGAATATGAAGCCCACGACCAGTGTGAATGCTGACTGATTGAATTGTGTGAATATTCTCCGTGCTGCAGGACTGGGGAACTGGTTCGACAGCCATTTCAAAGTTTTGGGAAGAAATCACAACAACCGATCAGAGCACGGGATATCTGCACGTTTGCTCTGTTATGTTCCATATTTCTATAACTGTGATACGACTGTGATAATTGTACTGACCTTTCATTGATCAACGTAAGGGAAACAGATTACTAATGACCATTACAATATTTAGGATCTTCTCTCTTTTTAATTTCCTCGATTTTACGTTATTCTTGGTTTTCTTCACAAAGTTTCATCTCCCCCTATCTTACTTAACACAGCCCTTCCACCTCCTCATCAGTCTTCGTGTCTCCCCCTCCTGTCTACCTGAAAGCCATTGGGGGAGCTAGGAGAAGGAAGGGGAGCGAGACAGCCAGACATGTCACGATAAATGAGGAGGTAAGACGTACAAAGGACTTCTAGTTATTAAGATTTGAATGAAAGGAAGTACATCGGAAATGGTTCCCTAACTTTTCATATACACCTTAATTAGTCTCCCCATCTCCGTCTTGTGCGGTGTAGCCTGACATTCGAGCTTCAATGCAGCCACACACGACCTCCAAGGGCCACATTCATAGCGCATAGACTGTCACTCCCTGTATCTGGTTTCCGGCTCAGCGCGTGCCGGCTTACATGATCATATTCACCTGTCCTGCAGCACCCCCCCCCCCGAATCTCGTGTCATTGTGTCCGTTATCAATTATATCCCACGCCTCTGCGCTACTCCAACCCTCCCACTTGACGTGCGTCACAGATTTCTGAGCTAGTACTCTCTTCTGTCTATAGCGCGTCCGCGGTTAAGAAATAAAGTACAGGGCCCTGTGGGCTTTTCCGGTAAATAAACATCCCCACTGTTTTTAAGGTTTTAAATCCTCATTAACATCATTTTGCATAACAAGAATTACACTAGTAAGTAATATCTCGAATAATTATATATTTATCACAAATCGTGGTGAATATCTTTTGAACTTACTAATTTTTGTAGAGAGGGATACGTTCGGCTGTTGGATCAGCCACAGATTCGGTTGCCTTATCATACCGTGCTCAGAAAGTTCGTGTTCCGGTTGTGTTTTTTCGCTTGTGTTTCGTTGTGTTTAGTTTTTGAGATTTATGGTTTTAAACACGTCGAAGATACATGTAATTTCGTTTATTTTTCATTTTAATTTTTAATTTTATTAATTCAATTTAATTCACTTTTCTTTGCGAACTTAATTTAGAATGTATGATCCACCAACCGTAAAGCGCATAGTGGGGAAAAACAAATGGTTATTAATGTTTATAACTAATGGTATGAAGTGAATATTTTCAACCGGGATTCATAATGAATGTTTACCAGGAGGTGAAAATCCGCTCTCCCAGTGCGATGGAGCTCTGTTTCCCGTGATTCAAATCAGTTTGTTCCCATAGGCCCGACTTATTTTGTCGTCAAAAGGAATTATAATACGACTTTGTTCGGTAATCTAACTTACTATTTCTCTACTGTTAAAAACTACACAACTGGATGTAGTTTGAATTTTTCATATTGTATTACAACAGTGAAGCACTTTAAAATTAATTTCTTCCTGATTGCCTATGACATTTCGAACCACAAAGGACATGAGTAGTTTAACAGAAAGTTTTCTAAGTACCGGAGTCTCACAGGAATAGCTTTAGATTTGAGGAAAGGGAAGACAATACGCTTTCATCAGAATGAAAAGGTTCGTGACAAACTACTTTAGTGATAAACTAGCGCTCCGCTCCATTGCGGCATTCGTCGACATCATCGAGTGCGTAACTTTCAATTCAAACTGTACAGCAGAAAAGCGCCACGTTGGAATCAGTGTCGCCGTAAGAGACCGTACTTCATTCTTAACCTCGGACACGCCAAACACAATTAACCATTTTTATCATTACCTTGCTCAAAACCGCTATGTTTCATTTTAACTCAATAACTGATAACTCACTCAACTCTGATGAGAAAGAATTCATCATTTCCCATCGAAAAGCAAGAAAGAAATGTCCTGTGTGTTCTGCTATTTTTTTAATAACTGAACAAACTGAAATGATACATCTCTCATAAACAGGGCTACATGAACGTTCTATGTATATATAGGCTACATAATATTCCATATTATTACCTATATCTTGCAATGATGTATTCGTAATTATAGCGTAAATCATCCTCAATAGAAGCGCAAGAAAGTTAGGAAAAACAACCCAACATTTCCTCAACAAACCTCCTCCCTCTTTTTCCCCAAACAATTTCGCGTCATGAAGGACACATTAAAGCACTAACATATTACGAAGCAAAACACGCCACTAAAAGAAGTAGAATACAACCACGTGTCGCCAAGTTTGAACTGCACCGCTCCCATACGGCGCGCCCGCGCTCTCCGCCCTCTTCACGCTCGCAGCTGTTCCGCACGTTGCCGCGGCCGCGCCCCGCCACCTCGCCTTCGCGGTGCCCGCCGTCGCCGTTCCGCCCCCGCGCGCTCCCCGCTGCTCCCCGCCACGCCCCGTGCGCGCGGGGTGTGAAGGGCGCGTGCTGCTCCGAGCGTGGGGCCGCTTTTATTTGTTAATTACGTGGCCCGTTATAATTGCGCGCCGCATGCATTATGCCGCCCCGGCAGCCGCGTTAGCGGTGGGCCGCCCCGCCCCCCCCCCGCCCCACCCACCCGGCAACACACCGACACATTACTCCGACTAGCGCTGCCTCGCCGACCGGGCCACAATTTCCCGCTCACCTTTCTCCACGCCACCCCTCACTGCATCAACTGATGGCACTGCAGTCCCTCTGACCGGGAGGGCCTAGCTTCCACTCCCGACGGCGACGGCAGGATTTTCGACACTAGCTTGTCAGCTAGGTCGGATTCAGTCGCGGTCTGGAGGAGAATTCTGGCGGCCGGATGCTCTGATCGGTCGTTTTCCGTGGTTTCTCCCATCAACACCGGGCGAATGCCGCGGGCAGTACCGCAACAAACGGGTCACGGACTGCGCGCGATATTTCCTTCCTTTTCCTTGATCTATTGTAACGTTTCGCACAATTCCAATATTTATTTACATTTTTTACATTGTTATTTGGTAAATAAGAAACATATGATGTACCGAGGGTGTTAGAGAATGAAGTTAGCAACGGAGATTGATGATATATATAGAGAGAATTGAACGAAAAAACGTGTTCCTATAACGAAATATTAACGTACAAAATAACGTACAAAATACTAACGTACATTGTACAAGAAATTTAAAATAAAACTAAAATAAACTAAGAATTGAAGTGTTACTACTTAAAAAAAATAAGTAGTTTACAGTAATTGTAACGGGAAATACAAAAAAAAAGTGTTGGCAGAGTGGTGACGTTACACTATCGTCACCCCTTACACACACACTAACATGCACTACACTATCACACATGCCGGGAGACCGGTCGGGAGGTTAAAGTTTGTCCCGGCTGGGGCTGTGCCCGGCTGGTGAGAGATATCTGGTTGTGGGAAATCCCCACTAGTCGACGGTAGGTCGACGCCGGATCTCGCCGTCCAGCGGGGAAAGATCATCGCCACCCCCCGATGAAAAAACACGCATTACCCTATCGCGACTAATGACCTGAGTACTTGACGCGCCCGGAATCACGAACAATGTATCAATCCACGCCACACAATCGTCCACAGCCGTTCCGCCCCGCCGCCCCTCACCGCCTCTCACACCTGTTCTCCACGCCACCCCTCCCCACCTTTCCAGCCCATTTCCTACCCATCCAGACCATCATCATCTGTACCATCGCGATGACTTTGTCACTTGTGCCATCCGAGTGCCTTTGTCTTCTCTGATATTCCAGTGCTTTTGTGGCTTATGATACCTGAGTGACATTGCCATCTCTCGCATTACAACTCTCACCCTTCATCATGCTCATTACAATCAGCCTGTTACCTCCGCTGCGTTACGTGTATTTTGCCCCATTCATTACATTTTTTTCCGTTCCAGCCTTTCAGAGTTCTATGGCATCCGTTACATTTCTCTCTATTTGCCCCTCCCTACACTCCCCGCCGAACCCCTCTGCGCATTTTCCACCTCGGTCCGTTCCCCGGGGTCTCACATGTGAACGCGCGTAACGTTTCGGACAGTCCTCATATGTTCATTTACATTTTCGTAAACAAGTAACGGATGATGCACTTCTTTTGTTTAAATGAGGTTAGCAACGGATATATTGAGTATGAATTGAGAGAGGAGAATTGAACGTACGGATGTTCCCCTAACAAAAATTGTAATATCCTAATATAATATTAGGTACAAAGATTATAATACCTTAAAATACTTAAATACATTGTAAAAAGATTTGGGAAAGAAAATCTACAAGAGAAATATATTATAAAAATAAGAACTGAAATGTTATAACACTAGAAAATTGGTAGTAGCAACGGATGCAACAAAAGAAAATTGATGGTAGAAGCGGAACGTTACAGAAATTGGTGGCAACGGTAGTGGATCGAAATTAAACACCAGTCGAGCTACAACATAGAATGTTGGTGGCCGCTGAAGTTGACTAAAATTTAACATCAGTGGAGTTACTACATAGAATATTGGTGGGCGTTGAAGATGAATCAAATTTAAAAGAAGCCTGAAATTGCAGTACAAGGGGAATCGATGTCCAGAGCGACACCAAATGAATTGTAAGTGGCCGTGGAATCCAGCCGTCATTGCAGTGGGTGTTTGTCATTAAATTGAACTGATATAGAGAAAATGGAGTAATATACTATTTTAAGGTATTAGTAATTGAAAAATCAAAGTTAGTTTAGAAAGAGAATTTTTATGCAATAGGTAAGGTATAAGCTATTTGTAAGCTGGATTAATGAATAGTTGTTTTTAAACAAAATTAATTAAACAGATAAAACTAGGCAAACTTAGCTAAATATAAAAAAAATATTTCCTAAAGTTCACTAGAGAGTGGAATTGCGATGGATTAGGAAAACAAGCTATTATAAATATAATTAATCAAATAACTAAACAGAAGATCACGACGAAATAAAATATTATAAAAATAAGAACTGAAATGTGTTACTACAATAGCAAATAAGTAGTAGCAGCAAAGGCAACAAAAGAAAATTAGTGGCAGAAGGGGAACCGCTATGACCCGCTCCACCACCCTCTCCGCCGCCCGTCCTCGTCCCTCTCCGCTCGTCCCCGCTTGGCCCAACTTGCCTCCCCGTCTTTGCAGCGGCCTTTGGCTGCTGCCTCTGACCCACCCCGCCGCGCGCCACCCCTCTCCGTCCTTTGGCGCGGCACCGCTCACGCCCGCCTGCGGGGCACGCCCCCCGACCTCGCCGCCGGGCCCCCGTCGGGCCCCATGCCCACCCGCCGCGCCCCGCCTGCGTCCTCCCCAGTGCTGCCCACCCGTCGCCCCGCAGGGGGGGATTGTGACCTCGTACGTGGGCACGATCACTGGTGAAGAGTTGTAGACGATCACCCGGACCCTCAGTTTCACGGTGGCACTCACGCCGGTAGTCTCAAAGCGGAGGCAGTGAGTAGACGAGGACGCTCAGCTCCTGGTTGTCGTGTCAACCCGGCAACCCACCAGTTGGGCCCCTGGCGCGTCAACGTCAGGGCAGGATTGGGTGAAGGAGACCCCTTGGATTCCACAAATAGAAGTCCGGCGGACAAACGACCAACCGCGAGGTTGCCTTGGTCACGGCCCAACCCAGGTCGGTAGCCTAAGGGGTAGGCAATGAGGATCCCGGATTTTGGTTTGGGTGGCCCCCATTTGGGCACTTGGCTTCGTCGCGGCCGTCAGTGGCCCGATCCACTGGGCAAAGAGGAGGGATTGGTGTCCCAGCGCACGTGAGTGCGAGTTGTCATACAAGCAACGCTGACTCCTGTACTAGCCCGGATAGCTCGTAGTTCTGATCTAGCAGGGCGGTTCCCCTCAAGCCTTGAATGGGGAGGTTAACGTGAGGGTCGGACGGACCAGGGTACTTGCCTGGCTGTGTCCTTCTACGCCGGCGGGGCGTGAATGATAAAGACACGATGTCCTAGGCGCCCACCCCGGGGACTTGTCCCCCAAGTGGAACAAGAGCAACGTGGCGTAGTGAACCACAAGACTACATGCCCACCCGGTCGGTCGCCGTCCCCGCAGCTCCTGCCAGTCCCCCATCCTCCATTCGCGTCCCCACCGCCATGCCATGCCCCGCCCTCGCCGCCCTTCCCGAGTTCTAAGGCATCCGTAACTTATCTCTTTATTTGCACCTCCATCAACTGCTTCCGCCCAGTTATGCCTTGACACCACAGTTGCCTTTCTTCCTTAGTGTTTCTGCTATTTCAACTGCCCCCGCCGCTTCCACAAACTCCTCGTCCGCCACCGCTGATGCTCGCTTGCTCGCCTTCCACCTGCGCAAGTTCAAATCCCCTGCCGGCCGTTGCGGTGTAGAAGGGAAATTCTACCTTCGCTCTTATGCTCGTCTCCAAGCACAGCCCAATCCACACACCTTTACCTCATCGTAATTCATTTATCCCTCAACTCTCCTGTTTCTCCAGTTTATGGCTCTTTTTTTATAACCATACATTTTTTGATCGTTAATAGTTTCGTGCGCATTTTCCTGAGTATTATTACGTTTTCTGCAATCTTAGAAGCGAGGTTGGTACATTCACGATTTTGTTTTGTTTTGTTTGTAATCCTCTTTGTTATATTGGTACTTTTCATCTTATTCTCATTTTTATCATATACATCTACACTATGTCCTTATTTTTTCAGTACATTAAATTTACTACAACCTATTTTTATCCCCTTCCTCTATCCTATCGTTCATATTTTTGTTGCAGTTTTCTCAAAAATATGCCATTGAGTTTGGGAGGTTATATTTACGAATTCATATTCGTTTTCGTTTCATAACTTGTATACTCGTATTCCCAATTCAAGTATTTTTTGTCAACGCATTCAGTTTTAATATCAATCCTGTATTTAGCATTTGTCAAAATTTCAGTTGCCTTTAAAAATACCCTTGCCGTTCCCATACTCTGCGATCTTATATTTATATTTGTGTCAAGGTGTGTACTGCATATTTGTGTACTTATGTAAATCTTATTGACTGTTATTCCATTCCTCTAACTCCGCCACATTCCTAGTATAGACTGCGTACAGGACTTCCATAGTCGAACATTTCCTGGTTAACTTTCTAACCAACTCTCATTTCATATTGAAATACGTAATAAATATTAAGAAGAGAAAACTCCATACGTATTGCTCGCATGAAGATGCAGTTCTCATAATTTTTCATTTAACTAAGATAAATAGAACGTGATAAGAAACGATCATTGTTGATACTTCCAATTCATATTCCGACAGCGGTGAAAACACTGTAACGTGTAAATATAACTCAGGTATCCACTCAGCTATTTTTCCCTCACAGGGATGAAAATAAAATTCGAAAGAAGAGTGGTAAGAGATGCAACTCTTCATCGAAAACAGCATGCGGAGCACCAGTTAACAACCCAGAACGTTGAACAGCCACTTCGTCATTCTCCTATTCTTCACATATTTATATCATTCTATAGGTCAAAGAGCGTCCCGAATTTCCAGCCAGGTCATCACCTGTTCACATACACATAAAATCTGTTTTAAAATGACATTTTAATTTTCATAGTCGAAGTATTATTCTTTCATGAAGAGCATGATGAGGGTTAAGGGCACAAATTTATAGCTAATTTACTTTTGAAAATAGATTTTATTATATAGGAGCGAATATTTTGTCAACAAAACTTGAAAAAAGACGCTCTTTTTTTTGTATTCAAAATTCGACTTGAATATGGTTTAGGATAGAGATCACAGAATTATGAAAACCTGCACAAATTTCACTTCACCCCATAGCTCGTCACACACAGTTTCTAACTGTTTTTGACGTAAATAAATAAATAAATAGAAGAAAAATATATTCATACACCACCACCGCCTGTTCGACGTAATCGTGTAATAAGCCCTCACAGACGGGAGGCAGCAGCACTAACAATGGAAGGTCTATAAAACGTGTCGGGTGGAAGCGGAAAACAGTGCAGTAGTTGTCGCAATGCAGAAACACAGCTATTTATCGTGTCCAAAAGGGCACGAACATCTCCATTCGGGCCAAGGGACCGCGGAAGCTTGCGCAGCTGGCCTCAGCAATGGAGTCGTCATGACTCCAGAACCTGATTGACTCTCTTCCCCCAGGTCTCGCAGCGGTCAGCGCTGCAAAGGACATTAAGGATGTTGACGGATGGTCACATTATTGTGACTGGACGGTGTATTTGCTCTCAAGAGTAACATAATGTCCAGGAAGGAACCTTCAGGAGCTATTTTTCATATCAATGACACAATGAATGAGAATTTACGGAAGCATGTTAGAAAGAAATAGTATTAGCAACTGAATTTAGCAAAAATGCAGAACTGAATTTAGCGAAAATCAAGGTCGTTGCAGTAGGTCTTCGGAGATTAGAGTTTCAATTCCAGGATTTGATTTATCTGTCTTATCTAAAGAGACGTTTGATGTTGCTAGTTATGCTGTAAGTGAATCGTAGAAACGCATTGCCAGATGATATTAAACGATTAAAATCGATACATGAGTTTAAGTGCGAAGTAAAATCTTTTACTGCTTCGTCAGTGTTTCTACACATGTAGATAATACCAAACATCAAAAACAAAGTAATAAAGATTTTGACAATGATATGTCTTGTATTCATTACCATTTGAACTTTATTAAATCCTAAAAAGAATCATGGCATTGTATTTATTTATAGTAGTATAGAGACCCTTTACCTACTAACGTCGTTGGGGTCCCGGAGTAACGATCCGAAGAGTAGATGGTAGCGATAAAGAAGATATGGCTGATGAAGAGCCAGGGAAAACGAGGAGACCCACGCGGGTGAGAGCTCGCTTCGTCGGCCGCAATTTCCTCAAGGGCTGGACCGATATCGAACTGGGGGCGGCGGGGGAAGACGTGTGTGCCACCGCCCTTACGCAAGCCGCCATTACGCCATGAAGCCCACAAGAAACATTGCATATTTTTGTTATCCGTCAACTGGTGCCGTGCCTTCGAACTTCTGTTACCGGTGACGTGCGGTCACACCGACCGGGAAAGTTTTAGACTGATTATATTCGTTATTTCATTTCACACCGAATTCACATTTTTTTCACGTTAACAGAGGCATAATAAAGAGAAAAATCGAAGAGTGTGTAGTTTATAAAATAAACAGAAAATAATATAAATTTTAATTACACACTGAGAGAATTTCAGGTCATATATTGCTCCATATTTTTTCTTCACAGTTGACTAATTAAATACACATAGAAGGGCTTTGAAATGATATTGACTACTTAAAACAACCTTTATTTTAATAAGAAAATACACTGTTAAAGGAAAATTATTTTCTAAGTATAAACGAGCATTACCAAATATAAACTTCTACTACTGGTGAGGTGCGGTCATCGAGACCGATCCGTAACTTGAACTGATTCTCAGAAGCGAACGGCTGCAACTTGATAAGCTAGCCCACGCCCGAACATTGTCTGTTATACGTCCCAGCATTTGATTGCAGTACAGCGCTTATGGAGGACAGCGTTGCCGCTTCTCGCACAGCACATACTCGCAACACTCACAATGCTGGATACTCAAATTGACATGCAATGTCGCTGCTGAGCACGACCGCTCACCCTTCTCTATCAATTCCTGGCGTAGGACGAGGCTCCGGTACTAGGAAATCACCGTCGCGCAGCTTGTCATTCTCAGTAAGCGAGAGATAAGAGCTGTCTCCCGCCTCTGGAAGTCAGGCGAGAAACATCCCGTTCTTACCGCTGGGTTGAAAAAATCTCCGTGAAAATTGTTTCCAATTCATTACTTAAAGGTTAAATAAATGGCTTAATATTACAGACAGGAGTTTTTTAATAAAAAAAATATATTGAAGGATAAATTATACAAAACTTAAATGAAAATTAAACTGAAATATCAATAGCAAGTCCAACTCCTGGTGAAACAGATTGTTTATCCTTCAAACACTAATGGGACTTGAATTGTTTTGCATGAAAGACATAGTAGGTATCGAGATCAGTGTTACTAGTTTTCAGTCTCAAGTCATTTTACACGTTTAGTTTATTCATATATTTGTTTTTATGTACAATAAAGGGAAAACACTAATTCATAAAGGTGAGATGACATGGATGGTATCAGATACTGTAACGGACAATGCCTAATGTTATTTTTGAACATTCAGATACAAATTGGCCACATCTTTTATTTATTTATTTATTTACGTCAAAAAACAGTTAAAAACTGCGTATGACGAGCTATGGGGAGAAGTGAATTTTGTGCACGTTTTCATAATTCTGTGGTCTCTATCCTAAACCATATTCTAGTCGAATTTTGAATACAGAAAAGAGAGGTTTTTTTCGAGTTTTGTTGACAAAATATTCACTCCTATATAATAAAATATATTTTCAAAGGTAAATTAGCTATAAATTCCTGCTCTGAACCCTCATGTTCTTCATGAAAGAATAATACTTTTTGCCGCGATAATATGAAAAACGATAATTTGAATAACTATATTTCCCACTGAAATTCAGAAGACGTGCACAAATAATGAAGTTACGTTTATGTCCAGAAGCAAAACAAGGGACCATCTCAGCATTTGCTCAAGGATCAGGGAAACTGGACGAAAAACCTGATCGAGATGGGGGCCATCAACCCTGAAACTGTCTCACAATACTTGTTACAGGTTCTTTAGAATTATACAGTCCAAATGATAAATAATTACATTAACTATCATTGTTAAAATTAATTCTATTTTCCTTTTTGATGCTCGGTATAGTCTCGAATTGTATAGAAACAGTTATGCAGCAGAAAAGATTTCACTTGGGACTTAAACTTTTCTATTGAATTTAATCGTTTAATGTCTTCTGGCAAAGTGTTGTAGAGTAATGTACATGAATTGTATGTGAATTGTTTGTAGTGAGCTGTTGATACTGCCACCTGGTGAATATGATTACTACGTCGTGTGTTATACTTATAGACATCGGCGTTTGCTGAAAATATATTCCCGTCCTTAAGTAAGTCATTTTTGACAAAAACTACTGATTCGTAAATCAGGAGACAAGGTAATGGTAAAATTTCTAGATTAATAAAGAGTGACTTACAAGAATCACGTGGGTTGGATTTGCTTATTATTCGTACAATTTTTTTTGTAATCTGAAAGTCTGTGAGCTATAAGATGTGTTTCCCCAAAATATTATGCCATATCGCAGGCGGGAGTGAACATTGGCAAAATATACACAACAAGCTGTATGAAGGCTGACGGAATTTGAAAGAATTCTGAACGCGTAGCATAATGAACTTAATTTTGTGTTCAATTCATTTAAGTGGGCATTCCATTTGAGGTTTGACTGAATTGATAGACCTAAAATTTTGTTACATTAACATCAGTCAATGCACACCGTTCATTTTCAATGGGAGTACAGAATTTTTTTATTTGATATGGAAAACTGCATTGAAACACTTTTATTTTCATTTACTTTAATTTTGTTATTACGGAACCAATTTGAAACGTCTGATATTGTACTATTTACGGTTTCTTTGTTGCAAAGAATATTTGTATCATCCGCAAAGAGAACTGTTCTTCCGTTTCGAATCGCTAAGGGCATGTCATTTACGTATAATAGGAAGAGAATAGGGCCTAAAATCGATCCTTGCGGGACTCCACGTACAATTGGCAAAGAACCGGAAAGGTGTGTACATAAAGTTCCATCATTCCAGTAAGGTATTTCTACTCTCTGAGATCGTTGTTTAAGGTACGAACATAGCCAATCTAGAGCAATACCACGGATTCCATACGAAGGTAATTTTGAAAGTAAAATGTTATGATCAATGACGTCAAAAGCTTTTGAAAGATCTAAAAATATTCCAATAGTTGCTTCGTTTTGATCCAATGATGAGGCAACATCCTTAAGAAAAGAAAAATGGCTGTTTCCGTAGATTTTGATTTCCGGAATCCATGTTGGCAATTTGAAAAACGCGTCTTGTTTATTGAGAAAAGTTTCCATTCGCACATGGAAAAGTCTCTCTAATATTTTTGAAATAACTGACAAAAGAGAAGGTTGGCCGATAATTTGAACTTCATTTTTGTTGCCTTTTTTGAAGAGCGGCTTAATTTTAGCTGTTTTAAAAATATCTGGAAAAATTCCGGTGCATAAGGATGCATTAAATATGTGAGTTAACGGGTGTATAATGCCTGGCGCGCACGTCTTTAACAAACAATCCGGAAATTCATCTAAACCGGCCGAATATTTATTTTTTAATTTACCGATTATTTTGAGAATTTCATAGGAAGAGGTTTCGGAAACGAACATAGTGTCTAAGAGTTTTAGGGAAACGTCAGATGTTGAATTTTGTAGCTGAAAACCCTTAGTGAGATCGACAGCAATTCTCGAAAAGTATTGGTTAAAGAGACTAGCCACTGTTGCCGGATCGTTCACATCTCTATCGTTATCTTTTAAAACAACATTCTTTACAAGGTTTCTAGTTGGTTTGGTCGCATTTTTTACAATATCCCACATTGATTTTGTTTTGTTT
>JAHLJT010008446.1:3779550-3848877 GCA_031308135.1 Acheta domesticus | reverse complement strand
GCTCCACGAGGTGCTTGTGCCAAGTGAAATACCGCTGTTCCAAACACAACACATCTTGTCTCAAACTACGCCACATATGAAGCTAAGTCAACCGGACTATATACTCAAACAGCCCCATACAAGTTAATTGCCGTACACAACTTAACAGTCTCGGCGAAGTTGGGCCGAAGTTCCAGCGAGTGCCACCGCCGCGGCGCGCGCCTGGAGGGCTGATAGAATACGCCGCTGCAGTTCCAGGAGTGTTTCAGTATTTTTAATATTAGTTCCAGCCCTGCGAGACGCCACCAGCCGCCCGTATAGGCTCGGCGAGAGTGGGGCATTTCCTTCAGAAGAAAATGAAATAAGTTTCTACAGCACTCGACGTAGCACGTTGCGCCCGAGCTCGAAGAAAGCTGCCTTGCCCCTGCCTCTAGCAGACTCTCTCCCTCTCTCTGTCTTCTTAGGTTGCCCTCCCTCGCTTTTCACCGCTCTGTTCCTGTATTTCTCGAAGCAGGCTCCCCTGGCGTCTCTCTCTTTTTCTCTCCCTTACTCACTTTCTCTCTCATCTTAGGATGCCGCCTTCACATCTGTCTCACTTTAGTTTTCCTGCTCACGAATTTTCGCACACTGTTCCTGTATATCTCGGCACAGGCTCTCTTCACTCTCTCTCTCCTTTCTCCCTCTGTCTCTTTCTCTCTCCCTGAAGAGATTGCCTAGATATGTCTGACTTTATCTCCATAGTTTTCTCACACTTTTTACCCACTATGTTTTTTACGCCTGTTTTCTTCACACATCTGTGCACTAGCAGTTTCTCCAGTACAACAAACTTGCACTATTACTTTGTACATTTTGTTTTTCCCAGGTTTCGCATGCCCTTCCGACGATCTCTCTCATCCTTTTATATTCTATACCTTATATTTTTTCTGTACACTGCTGTTAGGTGTTTTCGCCCTGCGATTTTTCTCTATCACAAATTTATTGTTAACCTCATCTCCTCGACACAAATACACATATTCTTTTGTCTTTTGTACCTCAACAAAAATCTTACTCCTAGCGATTCTATTGACAGTAAATGGTACGATATTCCATTCGTCGTTTTTATCATTAAGTTCATATATCATTATTTTTGTATCTTTGGACTGACCAGGCCATGCCACTACGTATGTTAATGCGACAATGGTCATTATGACTTCACTTTCAGAGCTGAAATATCTGGTGTGAAATGAAGGTGACATTGTTCAAGGTCGAAATGCGTCGTGTAAATTGACGAACTTCAAAACGGTGATTCGCCATGTAAGATGAAGGTGGCCTTCGAAGTTGTTATACGTCGTGTAAGATGCATGTGACTTGAAGATTGCGATGAGTCGTGCAAATTGAAATTTCGAACACAGATGAAGAAAATAGGCGAGGGTGACGTATGCGGATTTAAATTATTTATTCACGCCATTGCTGATTTAAAATATTTTATTCATTGTTTCCGATATGATAATTTTGACGTAAACATTTTCTGTTCCAAACATTCAAGAGCGTGTGAGGTTTTATATTCTAGTATTTCAAAGAATGAATAAATATAAATAAAAGAACTTCGCATATTTTATTATACATAAGATTACACGAAGGAGTCAATTTTTGAAATTGATTTTCTATGTTTAAATATTTTTGTCTAGAACTAGAACTAATAACAATATTCGTATCTATCCGACTGATGGTTTAATTAATTACTTGTTTGATAGATGAAGTGTTCAAATTTTCACGACTCCTTGGCTACTTTTGTGCAGCAATAAAACAATTGCATTGCATTTAATTCCGAACTCGTCTTTAAAGTGGAGGAAAGTACGTCTGCTTCATAACATGACTAAGTTCACATCCTTTCCATTTTATCCCCAACTTGTCTTTGCAATCCGTATTTTGTTAATGGAAGTATACCACTCACTTCCTTCGCAATCGCCTGTCTAATATGGTTTATCTGTCTTTATATCCGCGATTTCATTTCTTCAAATGCCTCCTATTCCGTGTTCGCTGCCATCCCTTTAATGCTCCATTCCTTTCGTGTGCTCCTCCAGCCATCTCCCTCCTTGCCACTCAACAACCGCCTCTAAATCACTCGGACGATCTGCCTCTCCCTCCGCATGTCTCCTTCTGCCCCCCGTTCCGTGGGTTCGCGGGGCCCCGTGCTAAGCGACGCGCCGCTCGGCCCGGATCGCCCCCGCGCTCCATGAGGAGACTTTCCGGCGGCCGGCGTCGCTTTTCTTCTCCGCCTCTCTCTCTCCGCCCCGCCCCCGCCCGCCCCGCATCGCGCTCGGATTCTCATTGCGCGCCCCTCCCCGGGTGACCTCTCCCTCCGCCCCCGCCCCCCCCGCCCCGCCCCGCCGACTCGTCTCACTCCGGTCCTCGCTCTGCCGCACTACAGCTCCGACTCGGGGACAAGGTGGACAAAAATGCCGCCTTTAATAAAATGAAAACTCGCAGCTGGAATGTCATGTTGGTAAATGTTCGCATTTAAATTTGATACATTCATACACATTTTTTCGCAGACTTCAAATACAAGAAAAAGTAATTAAACGTTGTTCACAATGTTCCCTTAAAATATTTAAAATTTAAAAGCTGTGAATGCGTATGAATTGCTACAAGTTACTGAGATGATGTTTTGACTCGTAAGGCTTCATGTGTTCAGAAAGTTCTGTAAGCCAGTGTTATGACGACATTGATCAAAATAGCTCACAGTTAACCTGCACTACATGTCGCTTTTGAGAATTTTAAATACACATTTTGCGTACGTTTAATTAGTTTTGTTTTAGTTTTAGGGCTATGAGAAAAGGTCTTAAATAAGAATGTACCTTCACACTCTAGTTTCCTACAGAAGCAAGTTCTGTTTTAAAAAAAATAAAAAAAATATGGAAATAGCACACTATGATTCCGAAAGAAATACCTTTCACTGGATTTTAGTAAAACATTTGACACCTTATAACCAAAACAATTTTTAATTATAATATAAATCTCGTAGCCCAATTAGACATAAAATATTAAAAAGATAGTGTGAAACCGTAAGATCTAACATTTTTTCTGTTATAAGTGATCAAAAGAAAAATATGGAAAAAATTGCCTTTTTTTAAAAATATTATTAAACTTCATTGATTTCAAGTGAAAACTACTCATATTTCCAAAAAATGTTCTTAACATTATTTAACGATCTCTCTTACGAGTTAATTTTTGCATGAAATCATGGAAACTAACAAGTGTATAATTTGGGTTTCATTCTGAACAAGATGGCGGCAGCCATCATGATTTATTTCGCCCACGTGCTTTGTGAACTTTGCGACCATCAATTGTTTTATATTCTGATGACAAATTAATCTCTGTCGTGCGCGTATCACAAACACTTTCCAATTAATAAACAACGCAGGTAAGTCCAAATTTCCCAATACGAGTTGTGAAAAATAGTAAAGCATAATTTGAGTTCTGAAAAACAGAGAAGGAAAAAACGTTTTCGAGAAAATATTGTTTTAAAAATTTAAATTTAATTCACACAAAATTACACAAAAAGAAGTATTTTATAAAAAAAATTCACCTGAATTTATTTAAAGATCAAATTTTGAAAATAATTTTTAAGAACTATACTTTGTAATTGTAAGAAGACGTAGAAAATATTTTAACTTTCGCAGTTTTCAAAATTGCAGTGAATTGAACAAAATTCGAACCTGCGATATTTTTATACAATAAATCTTTTTGGGAAGATTTGCTGGGAATTCATGGATAATATCTCTCAAAATTTAAACATTCGTTTCAACTTCAAAAGACCGGGGCATCGGTTGGATCGATTGGTGAACAATACTTGTATTAATGATTCTTTTTGGCTATCAATTGTTAAGAAACGATTATTGTGTCGGCAAAACGAAGGTGTTTTTACACGTTCGGCACATTTTACATACTACCAAAAATGTACTTGTAGTGAAAGCATTTCAGTGTAAATGTCATGTGAAGTGTATTGTAAAAATTTTGTGTCACGTGAAGTGTATTGTTCTTCTGTCACCCCAAAAATTTTCTGTTCACAATTTATGGCTCCTGCAATTATAAAGTAACAGACAAATATCCTACAGATTGTAAATATTGATGAAAATGCTGCCTACGGTTTACATCTATCGTTGTTCACGATTGTCGGTCGGACGAACGGATAGCCGGGCGTTTTGCGGCAAAAAAATCATCATGGACCAATCAAGGACCCACAAAACGTTAATTCTGACTACATACACAAATTATTCTGGCAAATGATTTTCCACATAAAGGAGCTAAAATTATCAATTTTTGTCGGTACCAGGACTAACAATACCAGTTTTTCTCCAAATAATTGCAGTTTTCCCTGGAGCATTACAATACTATCTCTTTGCTAGGTAAATAGCATGCAAGAAAGTAAAAATTGTCCGCATTTTTTCCTAATCGGGACCACAGCCCAGTGTCGACCCACTCAGCAATATCCTGGCCGTCCCGCGCGCCCTCGTCCTCGTCAGACCCACATCATCTGGCAGCCCTTCGCCTTACCTTCGTCTAACTAACTCACTTTTGTTCTGTCTCGCTCTTGCTTTCACCCGTCACTATTTCTTTCGTGAGTTTTCGGCTGCGAGCGGTAAGAATATTTCGTTCCAGTATCTGTCGCCATGGGGCTTTCAGCTTTTATTTAGGTGATGAATGGAAGTGTATTATTTGCTCTAAAACACAGTGTCTGTCAGATTTGGCTGTTCGAGAATGAAAACCAAGGTATATCCATAAATCAAAGAGTAATGGAGAAATAGCTCTACAAATCGCTTTGATGCGATTAAGCCTGTGTATGCTTACAAAATGGGTCTGTTTTATCCAATACATCTAGAATTTGCTGCGGCACGTGTCTACCGTATATTTCTGGGTATTGAAGACGACATCTATCTCAAATGCATAAACAAGTTTCATTTAATTAAAATATTAAACATTTCAACAAACATTGAATCTGTTTTGCGGAGTTTCCCCATCTTCAGTTATTAACAGAAACAAAGTCTACAAAACTACAATAGCATAAAAATGAAAACAATAAAGAATATTACAGGGTTTAAGTTATTGATTTATAGTTAGTTTATATAGTTATATTTGATTTATACAGCTAGTTTATATAGTTAGCTTATATAGTTATGTTTGATTTATACAGCTAGTTTATATAGTTAGTTTATATAGTTATGTGCAGAATTTATCTATTTATACTTTTCGATTTTCTTTCATGTTTGGACCACGTTATCCTAGAATTGTTAATAATTCCTATTTGTATTATTTAACTTAATCATTCAATTCTTGTAATTTTTTAAAACTTTTGTGTTTGTACACTTAATAGCTGTTAATTCCTGATGATGGGAAAAACTGTGTACAAAATGTAAAGCAGAGACGCAGTTACAAAGCTGCAAGTGCTTGTTGGAATGCTTCTACATTTAATAAAACCATTTTTTAACAATCCTGACTGATGATGACATTTCTCTTTCATCTTGCGTATAAATTGCCTCAAGATCTCAGCTTTAATTACCAAACTATTTAAGCTTAATCATATCGACAGTTCTTTTATTAGCACTACATTTTATTGCTCACTTAGTTCATTATTTAATATTCCATTTGTTAATCATTTTTAGAGATTGGATACAATGTTTCTGAATTAGATAAATTTTTAATGACTTCGTAACATAGGTACCATTGTATTATGCCATTGTGTTTCTCGTTTCTGTGAATGATTGCTGCAATATGGGTACATCGTATGAACATCATCCTTTTCATACTATTCCATTTTCTCATTCTTGCAAGCCTATTGACTGCACATTCCAAGCACACTTCTCTCTCCCATTTCATCATCATATTTTTGACTCATACACAAGATCCATCGCATATGCCTCCCATTCCTAGCATTCTCCCATTCCTCCCATTCTCTCGCACCATTTATTATGCCCCATTTATTACGAATTTTCAAGAAAATTCACTTACACATCTCAATCTGCATTTATCGTAAACACAGTTCATAATTATAACTTCTGTCTTTACGCTACCGTCGCATTCTGTTTCTATTACCTCCCTGTTCATATTTCATTTCCTGATTATTCCTTTAAAACGTCACATGGCCTAGTAAGTCAAATCAAGGTTTCCTTTCTTTTCCTTTCCCTAAACCCTTTTCCACACATCCTGCGAGCCACATCCTCCATCTGTCGGTCTCTCTGTTAACCTATTTGCCTTTCTGTGTCCACCAAACTACACTCAAATACTCCGATCAACATGCATTGATATGCTCATCCAGTTTTACTTCGTCCTGGAATTTCCGGAAGCATTTCCTCATCTGACATCTCCGGTCATTTGAATATCTCCGGTCATCTGACATCTCCGGTCATCTGACATCTCCGGTCATCTGACATCTCCGGTCATCTGACATCTCCGGTCATCTGACATCTCCGGTCATCTGACATCTCCGGTCATCTGATATCTCCGGTCATCAGACACTCGGGTCATCAGACACTCGGGTCATCTGACACTCGGGTCATTGACACTCGGGTCATTGAAACTCGGGTCATTGACACTCGGGTCATTGACACTCAGGTCAGTGACACTCAGGTCATCTGACATTACGACGCCGCCCTCCGATGGATGCCTCTCTTTGCCGCACATCTCTACAATGCCGGTCTCATAATTTCCTCCTTCAAGCGCTCTACTCGGCGGGGGGCGACCCTACTACCACCCCTGCATCCTCCGCGCTCCGTCACATCCGCTCCTAGCCACTTCCGGCGCCGCGCCCTCGACGCTGCAGCTCTCAACGCCGCCACCGCCGCCGTCGCTCCTTCCATACTTCGCGTCGTTCGCCCTTCGACATCTCCCAGGCCCCAACGCCACTGCTACGCAGATACCTCACCGTCACCACTCGCGCTACGGCCCACCCTGACACCGCCTCGTCACCGGCTGCAGCACCCGACCTTTGTTCCCGCCCATTCCCCTTGCACCCGCTCCTCGCACAATATATCCATTATCAAAGGAGAAGTATATGTAACAAATTCGCAATGCCGCAGCCCACCGTCCGACCGCCCGCGCCTCGGTGCGGCGGGTGCTGGATGTCGCTCACCCCGCCACGCCCGCGCCGCCCGCTGCCAAGTGGAGAGCGTCTGCCGCCAGCGATCGAATCCCTTTGTGGCGCAGCTTCCGGCGGCCTATTTAGCAGCTCTCGGGCCGCGGCGCGCGGGGCTCTCGGGCGCGCATTAGCGGGTAAAAGGGCCCCGCGTGCCTGGGGCGGCGTCCCGGAAGACACGTCATCGGCGGCGCTTCCGGCGATACGCTTGCCAGTCGCGCGGATCGCGTGCGCCCCCGACCCGCGCCGCCCCCGCGCCGCCCCCGCGCCGCCCCCGCGCCGCCCCCCGCCGCGCCACCCCGCCCCCTGCCACCCGCCCCCCGCCACCCCCACCCGCCCCTCGCGCCTGCCCCCGCCACGCCCCCCGGCCTGCGCCCCGCCCCGCCGCCCGCGCCGCCCCCAGGCCGCGCGTCGCGTCGCGTCGCGGCGATAGAGAGGCGTCCATGCCAAATCAGGCGGCGAGACGGAGGCCCTGGCGCTTATTGGTGGGGTGGGCGACCCGTGACCTTGACACCTTTGCGGATCCGTCGGCGATGTGAAGATGTGCGAGTGACAACCCCAGAGAAGAATGTGAATAGAAGTCCCATGTCGTCTATTGGCTGTATTTCGCCGAGAAAATGCTACCAACGACAAATTTGAGACTTTTCTCGACAGAGTCAGCGAGGTGGCCAGGACGAATTTCAGTCCACTGAACATCAAAAAGATTCGTAATATTTCTTTTCTTTCTTTCTAGCACATTTATTCATAATGAATTCATCTTAATCAAATCTGACTATCATGAATAAAATTTTATCAATCTTTCCTATACAGAAATTCTTCAATAGTCCAGGTTAGTAACTTCTTCTTTGTTCGACGCAGTGGCGCCCCCTCGCCACCAGCAGCTGAACACAATTGAAGACCTCAGGGCAATAACATTCTATCCCACATTTATGATGAAATCGAGATATTAGTGTATTTCGACGCCCCATAGATGTATGTTGATGCTGTGTTTTTATTTTCAAGATTCGCCGCAAAATGGCAGTGTAATTCATAAATTACTGTTCTTTATCTCAATTTTAGAATCCAATGTCTATACCTTGCCTCTCCTTTTCCTCAAAACGTACGTACAGTGGCCACTGTTGGATCGGGGGGGGAACAAGGGGCCAGGTCTCCCCCAAAAGGCCAACAGTTTTCGTTTACCTTTCTTCATTTGATAAAGTTGATATAAAATTTATTTATGTTCCAATTATATAATTATTTAAACAATAATATTGTATAATATCATATCTACAGTACATAAATAATATAGAATAAAATGACAATAATGTTCATTTTTTAACAAAAATCTTCCATGCCGCCCCCCCCCCAATGATCGAAAGCGACACTGAACTTATTTACCATTCCTAATCACATGATATTCTCTCATTAGATAGCTTCTTAACAAATATACCCCGATTAATATTTTCTTTAGTCATCGTTTACCATAAGTTTCAATGTTCTTCACTCGAAATAAAAATCAATATTGTAATATTTGAAACAACATTTTATGAGTCCACGGGACTCCACGTCGGTACCAGTGTGATTGAATTTCCATGCCGGCAGCTAAGGGTTAAGAGAGACATCAATGCCCAAGAGGCTCCAAAGAAGACCTCTTTCTCTTATTGGTGGCCACTGGCTTTATGGTGCGCGACAGTCACATTATCGTCGAATCGTTGCCATCACATGACCTTGTGGAATCGTGACCCTTCCATTATGGATTCAATGTTTAAACTTGATTACAACAATTTTGTAATAAGTTTAAAATTATTTTTGAATATCCCAAGAAGTGTCCAAGGTGAAATAAATTGCTAAAAAAGTATAATTTGTTTTAAAAATCTCATGCACAATTAACGTTATAACTGTAACAGTCAACAAGTTCCTGCTAAGTGTCTCTCACGCGTGGAGCGGTTGAGGGCGTTCGTAATAGACCCTATTACGGTGACGAGGTCCCGTATTTGTTGCGGTGGTGCAACCTTGAGACCTTTGGAGGTGTGACGGCGATAAAGAGGTTACTATGTTTGAACAGAAAAACAATGAAGGAGGTTCTTCAAACGATAGGAACATCAGGTAACGGAAGAGGCACCTCTCCTAAGCAGTGGGAAATATTACCATTGGCATCAGAATGATTTTTGTCCCATAATTTTTTCACGTATAATGCATTTCAACAATAAAAATGTTGATTATTAAAGTGATAACGCGTTTGTGACGATTGATTGTCTCGCACAGCAAAACATGGCGTTACATGATTTAAACTGATTATTCTCGGATAATTATAATTATGGATGATGGCTTCGTAATAAAACAATAAAATATATTCATCCCCAATATCTTCAGTTTCTCAAAATTTAAAACGATTATTCATAGTTGAATTATTTATTTGTAATCAAATACCAAAAGATTGGTAACTAAAGTACTCAAGAGTGGGCTGGAATCGCCAAGAGTCTTCTACCAACTTGGAGTAGTTGAGAAGATTAGTTCGGCTATCTTTTTATAAAGAATGCCAGCGTCTTCCATGAAGTAGCTTGGCCGTCCGCAAATGCACAGAGAAAACGAAGGAAGCCCGAAAATAAACGTAGTCAAAATGACCTCCTTCAAGCGGGCGCGCCGGGACGAGAGGTTCCTCGTCCGAGCCTTAAGGGGGGCCAGCACTTTCGGTGCATTCCACTCAGTAGGTAAGTTTTAAGCTCCTCCCATCCCATTTTCCACTTGCACGCCGCGCCGGAGAGAAAAACATGAAGAGAAAACTATACAAAATGTATGAGATAATTTCGGGGAGGCGCTCCGACCAACGGGCGAAACTTCGTTAGGGCGCGGCGGCGGCGGCCGGAGAATGCTGCGGCGCCAAGGGTAGAGGCGCGCGGGGGCGGCGCGGGGGCGGCACGGGGGTGGAACAGTGGGGACGTCGGTGATGGCGGAAGTGGGGATGTAGCGGGCGGGAAAAGCAAGGTGTGGGTGGGGACGTAGGGATGGCTGAGCCGAAGGGGAGTGCGGAGTGTGTGGACCTGCATGAGTTGTGAGGACCGGGATGCAGGGAAGGTGGAGAGGAATGATCGGGAAGATCAACGAAAACGATACCTACATCATTCTCAAACACGTCGTTCGCATTATTCAACAAAACAATTTAATAAAAAAATTTGAGCCATTTTATTGAAAACTATAAAAATATCCGAGAGGCTTCATGTAATGTACACCCTATAATTAAAACATCGATTTCAAATTCCAGGAGCCTCGACATACCTCAAAACGATTTGGGAATATCAATATTGAAGAAAATCGTCTGAACGGTTTAGGCGCTAGCGATGACCTCAGACGGACAGACGGACGTTTTGCCGTCAATCGCTTTTTCGGTACCAAGAAGCAAGTAAACATGGATTTTGACTACACAGAGGATTTTGTTTCTAAATTTAGCAACAGAATTTATATTCTTTTTCGTTACAAGACCCCAGCTGTAAGAGTTTTCCTGGCGAAAATTCACCGTTTTCCGGCGCACGATAACATAACTTTCTCTTCTTACGAAGTATTCGCGAGGCGAGAAACTAAAAACAATGTGCAGAATGTTCGCACGGATGCAACTCGTGCTGCAGGAGGTGTCGCGCCGAACGGATGCCCCTGGCTCAGAGAGCAGCGCCACAGCGGGCGTGAAACAGCATCGCATCCCACGGCTTCCCCTCCAGGCGCGCAACAAACGATCCCCCCCCCCCTCCATCGCGTCGACGAGAGAGGAACGCGCGAGATGGTCGAGATACGAGCGCGGAATCGGAATCGAGGTCACGGTCATCACCCGCAGTGCGAAAAGGACGCGATTCTAACGACGGGGACGCTGTGAGCACGACGGAATGAGGAACGGAGTATTTCGTGCCTCCGGGCGCGTCCGTTCCTTTGGTCGTCAACCCGTAATTGTAGTGAATGTTACGGCAGGAGGCGGTGTTTCTCCCAGGCTGAAGCGTGTGAACATTCTTCTGCTTGGGAGATTTCCTCTTCAGGTGTCTCCCCCAGCGGGACTCCGCCCCAGCCGGTAGCAGCTCCAAACTGCAGACTCATCATCTCAAATGTGTGCAAATGTAGTGCGTGACAATGGGCGTGAACTCGTAAGGGGTTGGAAGAGTGAAGCACATTCGCGCGCGGTCCGTGACCCATTTCTTAGGGTACTACTCCGGCATTTGCTTAGTACTGATTAGATAAACCACCGTTTAATGACAGACGTGCTAATTTCTCACATTTTTTTGTAATTTTGCAATTTTCAAAAATTCAGAGTTCAACAAAAATGGAACCTGTCCCATTTGTATAAGCTTACTTTACTCTACTTCAGAGAAAAAAGATCAGAAAGAATTTGCAGGCGTTCTCGAGGAAATATTGTTTTAAATGTCTTCACTTCAAAAGAAAACTACTCACATTCTTTAAAAAATGCAATTAATCTTATTTAGAGATCTGATATTTTAAAACAAATGCCAATAAGAAGAAAGTCTTTATAATCAAAATTGTGTTTCCATTTTTTTTTTGCAATTTTCGAAAATGCGTAGTTCTTCGAAAATGAGACTTGGGCCATTTTTAAAGCCTCCTACTTCGGTCTATGTACGAAAACTTCAAAAGAGAAAATTGGAAGCATTTTTGAGAAAAATATTTTATATTGCCTAGATTTCAAACAATATCATACGAACATTAATATTTTCGGAAAATTGTACATGATGTTATTTATAGAATGGGCTTACAGAACTGAAGTCAGTAACGGAAAAATTTTTCTTAAATATTGTGGTTGTAGGGAGACGCCAAAAATGCTCAATTTATGCTATTTCTGAAAACTCGGAGTTAAACGAAAATGGCATACACTTTATTTTTTGGCGACCATTGCTGTATACAACAAAGAATTAATTTAAAAAATTGGAGCCATCTTTGAGAATATTTTGGAAATGTATAAGATTCACGACAAGTACCACAAAAAATATCATTTTCAAATTTGCAGCTTTTCGAGTTAAGCCAGATCGATCGGAGAAAATCGTCAGAACGGTGTAGGAGTTAGTGTTTACAACAAGCAGGCAGAGCGACTTTACGTTTTGCTGTAAACAAATTTTTCCATATCCAGAATCCACAAAATGTCGGTTCTGACTACACGACGTGTTAGAGAAAGTAATTTACTACACATAGGAACAAGGTTTATCCACTTTTTCGATATTAGGATCCCAGAATACGAGTTTTTCTGTCGAAAAATCGCCAGTAATACCACAACATCGCAACATTACAATACTTTTTGTTAACTACGTATTACGTAGTAGACGATAAAGCAAGAAACATATTCCCCTGCTTTACAGATGCAATTTTATAAGAAGAAAAGTTTGAGGTACGAAAGCTGAGTTTCAATGATTGTAATTCTTCCGGTATTGGAAAGACTGTTAGGAAATGTTCTCACGGAATGAAAGAATACATTTAAGTATGGAGATTGGAACTCTACATTCGCCTCTCATTTTCTTGAAATAAACTCTAAATTCCACCACCAATATTAAGATACTACACTTAGAATAGGAAAGTACATAAGAAAAGTTTGAAATTCTAAGATAAAATTTTATTACGTTACTTTATTAATTATTACTTCCCCAATAAACACGTTATTTGTGATGGTATTGCATTGTGTTATTTGGCGATCATATTATTTTGTACGATACCTTTTAAAATAATTATTCGCGATTTCGTTTAATTTTATTACAGTGTGCACTGATGGTGTAAAAAATATCCTCCAAACTTATCTGAACCTGTAAGTGTGACTGCGATTTTTTAAAGTGAATTTGTAAATATACTATAACGTTCATGTAAAATAAATTCTGTTTTATTTCTCCAATACGGATTTTCACAATATTTCTGGATAAACACTCACATTTTATAAACCACAGATCCAACACATCTGTTGAAAAAACGTTTAATGTAAGATCATGAGTCTCACCACAAAATGGAGTCTCACCATGAGATCATAAATTTACTTTGCAACTACATTTGGCTTCTGAACGAACTTGTTACTGCAGAGTTCAACTTAACCACAAAATATAACGGTAGGTAAGAATTCTTCCTACAAAATGCAAAATAAAAAGAGAAACACGGACGGTGTTTATCTCGCATTAATTTTGTGTGCATTGACTGTCAGATGGTGTCCATATTATATCCAACGCGATGAGAGCGTTTCCTGCATGCAGTCTAAAGGCTTCTGGCAGTCCACCGGCAAGTCTAACCTTATATTCAACCCGCGTGTGAGCTGCTAGACTGGGCGGCACCACAGAATATTTCCTCGAGCGCAGCAGGACGCTGAGTTTTCGACCCCGCCCACACATCGATCAGCGCAGTCCGGCGTTTATCGGAAGAGTTAGGGTGCAGTGCGGGAAACAAGTAATTGCATGCGAACAGGAAAAGGACCAGTATTATTTCTATGAAATGCTTATACTCTTCGTGAATAATTACTATTTATTGTTTATATTCTATTGTTAATTTGATAGCTTTGAACCATAATGGTAAATAATTTAAATATGATAATAAAAACTGAATTATATTTAAAGAATTTCTGTTGAAATCAGAAAATTACGAGCTAGGTAGGTTTGATTTCCAAGTGATTTAATTATTGTACGATATTATGGCTAATTCAAAATTTAAAGTGTACTTAGGATAACATTTTCTTTCTTCATGACCAAGACTTTTTTGTCAGTTTAGTGAAACCGAAGTTTGAGGTTGAAGAAAAAGGCTTAAGAAAAAGTTGCTTAAATTAACTGTAATTCCTTAGATTTGTTTTGCAGTCGTAAATTTTTATATCATTATTTTATGTAAGTTATATCGATCATAACACGTCCTCACATAATATTCTGAAGTGCATACACAAACCGAAAGTCCACAAACAATCCCCGGTTGTCATGTGTCATCCAGCTGCATCATTCATTTTCCCCCTTATACTGGTGTCGCACTGCGTACGTTCTCCCAACATTGAACACATCACATCCATTTATTGATTACAATTACTTCAACAATCTTCTTTCAATTTCTGCGCTCAAGCATATTACTCAGCAGACGACACTGTGTACGAAAGAGTACGTTCAAAAGAAAAGCAGACGAAGCTCACCTAGACGAAATTGATTTGGTATTGAGCAGTTCGGCCAGTGGAGAGAAAAAGTGCGCAAGTAAGGTACTTGAATGTAGAAAAGCAGTCTTAAATTCTGAAGGGAAAGAACTCTATAACTATGAACTAATATAACTATAACTATAACTGTAACTCTATAACTAATGAACTCTATAACTCGGGACAAAACATTTTTCAAATATTTTTATTTTTCTAAAATAATTATTTTCTAAATTCATTTTCTTTTTTTTTTTCTGGCCCTCATGAAAACGTGCGCAGATAAATTTCTTTGCCCACACGTCATATACAGTTTTTACTGTTTTTTGACAAATAAATAAATAAAATAAAAGATTCCGCGTGGAATATACGTACTTCGGTAGGACACATAATTCCCAAACGGTAATACTAAACATAATTCTGTGTTATTAAAAGAATTGAAAGTCTTGGGTCAGCAACAAGATAAGCCACATCACTAGCGACCGGAAAAAAGTAGTATAAACATCAAAATATGTATAAAAATATGTAAAGAAAACAGTAAGAATATCGGATATAATGTGTATCATTAAAGTAATCTAATTATAAAACACATTTACATAATATGAAATTATATTTATAAAACATTCTCTAAACAAATTGTGAAAATAATACATTATTTTTAAACATCATTTGGAGAACACGTACATTTTGCACCATCTAACTATCTCCTACGTAGTAAAAACTTCAACTATTGTTATCAGGCACAGTAGCTTAGCAGCCAGACCGAGGTGGCTGCAAGTTATATGCACCTGGAGGAATACAAGCCATCCTACAATCCGGCAATATCTACGACTAGCAAAACAATCACTGCAGGTTGCAACATTCTCATCCAAGTGTTACATCCAAGTGTTACACGAAGTGTAATTTTAGATGCCTGGTTTTGGGAACCGGCGCGCGGTCCGTGGCCTGGTTTTTCATTTATGTGTGAAAAAGGTTATCACAATGTGTAGAAGAATGATTTTTTTTCATTTAAACAGTCTATTAAACATCAATGTTATTTTCATAGCATATTTCAATTTCCGGTCCACCTAACCTTACCAAATAGGTTAACTGGACATATTGCAAATGCATAAAACATTCCGTATTTGACAATAACTATAAGCACTGTAATGATGTTGTTTGTTCCAACGATATAAGGAGAAAGCCTCTCTCAAATATGCGAAATTTCACTTCTATAGGTCAAGTAAATAACATTTTAGAACTACTTAAAACAAGTGGACCAGTTAAACTAACTGTCCCCTATAGCTGATCTTGTTATTGCCTCAAGCACAAAAATGCAATTATACAATTGTGCAAGTATGTAGGGTGAAGGAAGATACTAGAGCCTGAAATGAAAGTGCATGGAGTAAACTTGCAATTCGCAAAATAAGACAAAAGGAGCAAGAGGAGGAGGTGGAGTTGATAATGGAGATGAGAAACAGGAAAGATAAACAGAAATTCTTCAACAACCCACGTTTTGCGAGTGTTTCTCTCTCCGTCAATTTCAATTTTTCATTGGCCGCCACTTTTTTTACTCGCTTTGTCGGAAGACACGTGACGTCCCTCGCAACGACTTGAAAGCAATTCTTGATGCAATTCTTGATGGTCTTGGGGAAAAAGGAAAGACGAGGCAAAGGAAGAGACTTAAATTAAAAGATGTAATTAAGAACATGAGATAAAAAAGAATCCTCTCAACGGCACGACAACCTAAGAAGTAATTAACGTAACGAAAAATAACAAATTCAAAACAACTCGACAATAAAACACTTAAGTAAATACGAGTACAATTGAAATGAACTTAGTCCAAAAAGTATTATTCTAAACACGAGACAACAATGTTTCGACTGCCCCAAAATCGGGATTTTAGTACACAATTCATTTTAGCTTTCACATTTTGCCAGTAAATTGAAATATTTTAGTTATACCAGAATGCAAATTGAGAGATCACTTTTTAAACAGGTCAGAGGAGAATTCAAATTATTATGTGAGCAAAGTTGCGAGAAGGGTTCAACGGCCGCTTTATTTCAGAATGACTTCAAAGATGAAATGCGCTTTATCGGCACTTCATTTTTGCTAAATCTGAGTGCCCAACGGATATTTATGAAGTAGTTTCTCCTGTTTATCGGCCTGAATTATAACAGCTTTGGAATCGGATGAGATGTTTAATTTTCGCTTATTTATTTTTTGGATTCTACGGACCTATTTACTACTAAGGTCATTGAGACTCGTTAATTACGATCTAATGAGTAGGTGGCAGTGCTAGTGACGATGACGAAGTGTACGATGATAGGAAATGGTAGAATTTAGAGACAGGTGAACGGGAAATCTCCGAGAACAGCTGCCAAGGTTTTTAGAGTTTTGGGATTACTTTTTGAGTACTGGGAGGGGGTTGCATATTTGTTGGAGGTTTGGTTCGAGTGATTTGAGGTAACCGTGGATTAAGGTTTGTTCGGTAGTTGGTTCGAGAGGGCGGAGAGTTTGAGGAGGTTTTGAAGGGAATTCCTGTGGTACTGGAAAATGTGGCGTTGGTGAGCGTGGCCATAGTTGATGGTAAGCTGGTACTATCAGGAAAGGTTTTGTATTCGTTGTCCGATAAGGGGGGTTGAGCCGAGGACGACGGGCGATAAGAGATTCAAAGTACGGGAACTGCACTCCAATTTAAACATAGCTACACTTCATCGTCACGAGCTGGAAGGAGAGGGGGACATTACTATCCCATCGGGAGCTCCAGTACCAAACATGTAAGTCCTAACGAATCTTCTGATTCGATTGGCAGTGTGCAGCTATGTTCAAATTCAGTATAACGTGCGATTCAAGGACTCTTCTGGCGCAGTTGACACTAGTTGACGAGCGTTTTCGGGACGACGCAGACGGCCCTTCCGGTCCCAAGCAGAGTGGCTCACGGTGGCAGTTGTTCTTTGTGACGTTGAATTGCTGGCAGTTTGGCACTGAGATGGGCCTGGATGTCTTCATATTTCGACACTGACGATGCCGCGAGGGGGGGGGGTTCAAGGATCATTATCGAGCTTCCTTTACACTCGTAGTTACCTACGAATCTATGAGATCTGGATCTATAAATTTTGTCGACTTGCTTAACAGAGTTTTCAAATGGTTGTAAGGCAACGAGGATATGATCTTCTGTACAAATGCGAGGAGTACATTGCGGACTAAAACAGAATTCGCAGAACAGCCATTACATTAGCAACAAACCACTATCGAATTGCAAGTTAGCTCTGTATGGAAATGACTCTTAAGATGGTCCTTGCTTCCGAAGGGCAAGCCCGCTCATTCTGGAGCGTAATCATAATAATAATAGTAATATAATAATAGAGACTTTATTTTTTAAAGACTCGGGCCATTAGACCCGCTCTTCCGCCTAACCACGTAATACATAAATAAATAGATAAACATTGAACAGTACACTTAGTAAATTAAATAAAATACAACTTCGATATGTTTTGCCCCTGGGCTCACAGAATCCTTTCTCCACTTCAACCCATTTTGAATAGCCGCACAGGATGAGGTGGTTCAGGGCATCATCTGATGTCACTACAGTGCCTCTGACAGGACGGTCCTGGATTCGAGTCTCGAAGGTGGCAGGATTTTCGTCACTGGCTAGTTAGGTCGAATTCGGTCGCTTTTTGAAGGAGACATCTAGCGCCACGCTCCTCCTGCTGGACTTTTCGTATTTTCTCCAATCAAGGGCAGACGAATGCCGAAGCAGTACCATTACAAATGGGCCACGGATCACACGTGATCTTTCCTTCTACTTCCTTGTCCTATCACAAGTACTTCACATCACTCATGTTGGGAGACCAGTCGGGAGCTTAGAGCTTGTCCTTGCTGGGGCAATGCCCAATTCCTGGATGTGGAAAACCCCAAAGGTCGACCTGCAGCCCGGCGCCGGATCTTGTAATCCTGGGAAGAACACCGCCACTTCCCGTGATAGAACACACGACACTTACGACACTAGCAGTTGACGGAAAACCGAAAAAACTAACCAATAGAATCACCGTTTTTAATTATTCTAAATTTGACAATGAGAAAATGCATTCCTCATACTTCCCAGTGAGAAAAGTCCCTGAACTGGCGAGGATCGCAATTCCCCACAAGTTAAGAGACGAAACGGAACCGCATTCCAAGTCACCTCTGTGCAATAGTCACTCGTAACATTCGAAATCACTTTTCGTACTCGTACCACGTTAGAGCGCTCGGAATCACTTTTCTCGTTCTCGATCCATTTTTAACAGCCATTTGGATTTTTCTTATGAAAATAATACATTTCTTTTTTATGGTCATCCGTGGAAAACATTGTCCTTGATATAGTGCAATTTCGCAGTTGCACACAACTTTAGAGGGAAGAGTGTGGAATTGCAAGTCGCTTCTGTGTGGTAGTCGCTTCTTTAGGCCC
Source organism: Acheta domesticus (assembly GCA_031308135.1). Lineage (NCBI taxonomy): Eukaryota > Metazoa > Arthropoda > Insecta > Orthoptera > Gryllidae > Acheta > Acheta domesticus. The sequence goes on along the minus strand of JAHLJT010008446.1, from coordinate 3,830,256 downwards.
TGGCCGCTCACTCCAGCGCGTGATCACCTTTCTCGTTCTCGTCCTCGATCCATTTTTAATCTCTCGCTTCTTTATTTCCATCTCCCCTCCCCTCCCCTCCCCCTCCCCCTCCCGCCGCCCCTGCACGACTCGTGACGTCCCGGGCGCCGACTCGAGAGCGGCTCATTCCATATGGAAATGAGGTTTGCGGACTCCCCCTTTGGAAGGGCAGCAGCTCCCGCAGCGCGCCGGGGAAGCGAAAGCATCGCCGAATACGCTATCGATGCGGGATTTTGCGATAGAGAGAACAAACACGCTGAGTGGGCGAGAGCGGTCTATGAAAGTAAGCGCCTACCTTTTCCTCTCATCCTCTTCTTTTTTTCGGAGTGATTGTGCGGTACTGTATTACTGCTGGTCATTTTCGCACGACCTTTATAGCCACCGTTGCTGCAACGTTTCCAGGGCTACTGGCGAGTCCTTGTGGGAGTAGGAGTCGTTATAAGGCTATTTTCAGTTGTCGGAAAGTATGAACTGTTCTTAGACGGAAGTCGCGACTATTTTTCTGTTGTGTAACCTCGACTGCTAGCTCTGCGCGACGAGTAGGATGCAGCAAAGGTCCTTCAACGTGATACAGGTATCAAATATTTTCTCTCTGGTGGTTTAAAAAGGAATGTAAAAGTAATTTCCCCATACGATTAAATACTTTTCCTTATTCCGGAATTTTAGCCCAACGAAAATAAAATGTTTCTATTATTTTGAATAATGTAGGAAGGATAAGGAGTGGATATTGTTGATCCTCGGGTTGTTAGGGGATGTTAAGTACAATTGTGCGAATATATCTAAGAATTTTAATTTATTTACACAACCATCAGAACGATATTTACAGTTTTTACACGTAAGTCATCCCCATTATTATCGCTTCATTGATTTCCCTCTAAAGTTAGCTTTCATTTCGAGCACCACGTGTGTAAAGATAGACAAAGTTCCACACCAGTCAACACTAGGTTTCGGAAACAGAATTCAAACTCAATTCAACAAAGGAATTTGAATGAACGTAAGGAGTAATGTGCGACTTCTTATCTCTGCAGAAACCTTCAGAAATAGTAAGCAGAAGGGCAAATTTAAACCCGAATACATAAACAAAACGCGGAATTTCTTTATTTGTTGTCATTTATAAATAGTTTTTGTTTTAGCCGGTTCAGCTTTCAAAATCAAGATGACCATATTTTCAATTAAATACGCAGATGTCAAGTTCTAGGTTTCTTTTAGAGTAACGTATACGTGATATTGAAATTTCTATATTATGTTACTTTTATGTTTATTAATTATTAAGTATAATTAATTATTTTAAAGCGGTGTAGATTTTAACTCGAAATATCTTCAAAATAATGTGATTAATACTTGACACAACGTATCCTCAATGTGGAAATGAAGCCCTTTTTTCGTAGGTTTTCAATTTTTAAAAAAATATTTCGAGTTAAATCTAACAGTAGTATAAAGTGTACCCTTGATGTTAAAAATATTCAACGCAGATTTTCAAATTTCCGACAGCTGTGCAAGAAGTCGCATCGATGAGGAGACACAAAGCACTCTATCCTTATTCATCGTCATAACAGTAAAATCGCACGGTGCAAGTTGCAACGTGTACATGTCTTCTTGGGGACTGGAACACCCAATCCTCTCTTCGACTATATCTTCTTGAATTACGAAAAAGCTAGCAGCAAGTTTTTGAAACATTTAGAAACAAAAGTTATTTCTTGTGTAAAAGAAAATTGTTTTCATCGGCAACAAGGGACAGATTCAATATGATGGTACATACTGCTGACAAGGTAACTCCAAATACTCTCGTATAAAGCAAATGTGTGCAGATTGTAAAATACATTTACCACTTTCATCCTTGTATAAAGTATATTTTAGACAACCATCATTCAAGTAGAATACAGTTCTCAATGAATATATTAGCTCAAATCCATGCAATTTACTAAAACTGTTACATCGATACAAAAATTACATGGATTTGAGCTCATTTTTGAATTAAATAAGGCCTGTATTTTCTTATTTAAATTGATTTAGATCGTCTATGAGGAATATTAAAAAATATGTTAATTTTAACCCTACAGCGGTGGCGGTTGCCGGAGTTACGGTAGAGGTGCCGCGAGGTCCTTTGTGACCCCTTTAAGTTATTTCTTTATAATATATTTAACAACAAATAAGTGTGAAATTAGTTATTTTAACAATGATCAATCATTTATAAGGTAGTATTAACATAATACACTATTATAAACCAACATGCAAATGAGGAATTGAAAAAAAATAAAAGGACAAAATTATCATTTATCTTTAATTTTATGTAGTGATCCCACTTACATTTTCCTGAATATTTCAATGACAAATGTATCATAAAATTCAATAAGTTTCATTTTCTGACATTGCCTCACACAAAAATAAGTAAACAATTGATTGAAAATGGTTCTAAGTCAAACAATACAACAAAAAAGTACGAATTTTAAAGATGTTTGTTTTGGTGTCACAAATATTTATAAATGAATTATTGCATCTAAAATTTGGGATGGAACATGTTACATATCAATTTATTACTCATCTCGCTACATTGTTTGCACAAAAATTATCTTTATCACGATGAACTTTACAAACTTGTTTTATGCATTTAGCACAAAAAGTTTAATTCTCCTGAAATTATTCATAATGTCAAATAAATAATACACTTCACGCTGACACACAATGTACTGGCACGACTGAAGCACTGCTGCAAGCTCTTCGCACTGCCGACGGAAGTGGTGGCGCGGGGTCACACAGATCATTTTGCACGATGGGTCGACTGTTATCGCTCTTCCAGGAACCCCTCGCGCTGTCACCAAGTGCTTATATCTTTCAAACAAAAGCTAAAGAATGTAATGAAAGGTATGTGAAATGTAAAGCTTCTGACTCGCAAAATTAGGCAACTGCAGCTAAGCAAAGATACGTGGAGTCACAAGGGACCCCGCGCCACCTCTCTCGGGTTAAATAAAGTAATCGAGTAACTTAAAATATTCTTACATTTACTAACCACAAAGAATACACAAGCGCCATCTCACCATTTCCTAAATGGCCCCACATAAATGCAAAAAAAGCTTGTTCTGGATGAAGGTCATTGACTCACAAGATGGTAACAATATTTTTACAGGTTTATTATCTTGATTAGAATTACAAATTACAAAAAGGAATAGTGTAAATATTTATGTAATTAATAATTATACAATACAAAATGTCAGTACATTAATAGTGTAGCGGATGTACTCTGTTTGAGTTGCAAAAACCCTAATAATATTAGAACAATTACTGCGAACATAGTACCAGGTATTGGTTTTCATACATTCAATATGCAGTTTTACATCATTTACAATGTCCGTCGTTCAAAACTTTACAAATAATGAATCCGATAAATGTGCATTCCTGACACCAAAGGAGAGTGCGGTAACACTATCATCAAAATAAAAAAATGTCGTTGGCTCACATCTACAGGCGTAATTACATGCGTTCATGAAAAGAGCATGAAAATACAAACAATATACAACATTTTGTAATTAGAAGATCAAAGGTTGTGGTATACGCGTTGGAAACGCATAATTAGAATTTATTACTGATTTTTAATGAAAGTATTTTTAGAGAATTTAATGAAACATTTTTTTGAAACGCCAACGAGATAGCTTAAAACGAAATAGAAACAAAGAGATAGAACATCAGATTGCTGATTGCATCACTAGAGTTTAATACAGTAGAGCAATAAGCAAAATATGTTATATGTGGATGTATTTGTGATGTTGATTTTTCCTTCATCAAACGACAGTATTATTTTATATTTTGAATAAATACAAACAAAATTTAAACACTATATTTCGCAATGCGTATGATTCCATTAATGTTCTTCAAATGCAATCTCTTATTGTATGTTTCGTTTATTTTCCGACGAATGGTTGCAGCATTGAAATCTTATTGTACCATGTTTTTCAGTCCACAAGTATGCATAAATGCCTTTGGTTTGTGTGGTTTTGAATTGCTGCTCCTACGAATTGCATTGGTTGCTACGAATTGCCTACGTTGTGCATTGGTCCACTTTCAAACAGAGAGTTTACTGGGCGAGGAGTAAGAAGAGTTTCTCTTCAGAACAAATACACGCGAGCCATTTGGAATTCACTTTGATTTCGTCGTCACCACCGCCCGAGATCTGCAAACACCTCCAGTTCATTTGCGCGCCGTCCCTGGGGATTTGCTCTGAGACTTCGCTCTCGGACACAGCGCCCCGCGGCAGCCAACATCAGACACGCCAAGACACGCTGGGCGGAAAGGAAACAAGGAGCGGCCTGGAACTGGCGTTTACCCACACGACGATGATTGCCGAGCCCACGAGAGATGTAAGTATAGTCTCTACACCTGTATGTGTATGTATATATATTAATATGTATACAGGATGTCCCACCAACTATGGACCATCCCCATAACTTCTAAACGGTTCAGGATATCGAAATGTAGTTTTCGATTAACAATGCGGAATCATGGGGCAGGTTTTCGGTGTGTGACAATTCATGAACTTGTCGCTAAGAAGAGAAATAGTAAATGTACGATAAAAATGGCAACAGAACATAGCTCACAATTATTTTCATTAGTCAATGAATTTTTGTTGCAAATTGTTACAGTTTTGTTGCAACTAGCGCAAATGCAACAATGCTAGAAATCAAAATTGATTATTAAATTATTTTCTATATTATTTCGGTTTACGAATTGACATCCAAGCGAAATAGCAAAAAGGTAACATCCACAAATGTACAACTGATATTGCACTTTGTCTCAAGATAACACTAATCTTGCTTGACTAAACGTATTTCGTTTTACAAGAAAATTTGGTTATGTAACCGATGTCAAATATCATGAAAACAGTTATTCCACAACAACTAACGCTAAAATATTTGCAAAAATTAGTACATGAAAATCGATGATACTACTTAAAAATGTGAGTTGAATGTTCTCGACAGAAAACTTTCAATACCATTTTCAGTTAGTGCACCTCGCGCACACACACAGAGAATGTTTTGATATCGGAAAGCCGTGAAAGTGAAAAAAATGTATACTCTCTCCGAGAGTGACGTTATCGGCAATTTACCTCGTGTAACCTTGACTAAGACTATTTATAACGAGCATTGAGAAATTCTTGCTAATAACACGTCACTGATATGTCAAAAACGTTGGCAAGCACCTTTGCGTTGACTACCGGAATATGAAAATAAAATATACTAGATAAACCCTGGCGACTACGTCACAAAAAGGCAAAGGTGTAGAAAAAGAAAGAAATAGAAAATAACTACATATGCAAAAATGGGAAAATCGTACATCCCCCAAAGTTTGTCTGATTTCATTCAATACTTCTACAAGAATAAACTAATGGTGCTGCAAAAGCACATACTTTCTCACATTATCTGTAACGGCAATATTGTAATACCTGAAAAAGAGTTTCCAACCAGCTAAAATTCTTTTCACTGCGCGAAGTTTAGAACTTGGACCTGTAGACTTAACACGCCACGCACGTTTCAAATGACACCAACATTTTCTAGATTTGTTCCATAGTTCTGAATTGAGAGACGTTTATTAATTGATTTTATTTATATCATGTCAAAAAGTAATTAAAAACTGCGTAACGTAGAATGGGGAGAAGTGCAATTGTAAAGGTTTCTGCAGCTTTGGGATCCCAACTTTTCCTCATATTCATCTGAATACTGATAGCAAAAGACATTTTGGGCAAGCTGATTTATACTTTCAGACGTTGCAAAATACAATATAAAATAGATTACATATTGTAATAATCCCCCACCCTTATCATTTATGGCGGAAGATTATTAATTAATTTTGCTCTGTTCTCCTAGGTTTGGGCGATGCGGGAAGGAACAGGCATTGCAAACATGCATTGCAGTAAGATAGATTCTTCATTCTGTACAAATAACATTATAATTGCATGCAAATGTTTAAGTTACGCGGCATACGAGCGGCCCGCCTAGCAATTAAAAAAAACTACTACAACAATGCGTGTCACTGACGCCCCGTTTAGATGTCCTTGGCGAGATGGGCAGGTGAGCGCCTCGACTCGCATGTATTAAGATGTCACTCGCCTCCGGTGCAGCAGCGGAGACGGCGGTAAGCTCCAGCCAGCCCGGCGGGAGAGGGCCCGGTAGGCGCCATCGGAGTTGGCGGGGGCGGCTGTTGACCGCAGGCAGATTACCAGAAGAATCCGCCATAGCAGATGCTGACGATTGGCGTCCACGCAGCCACCCGTCACCATACGACTCCAGCCGACTTCTGATGCCGACTTAACATTGAGGTTTCCTCAGTACCACTCCATAAGATGACGATTTCAAGTAAAACCATGTGCAAGTCTCGCACTTCGCGACTGCGGCAGATGCTGCGCTCTCCCTCAAGAGACGGAGCGGCAGCTCGACGCGTGCTCGTCCGTAATTTTTGTCAGGATGAATTTGAAACGAAGCTACACTCACCTCACCACCAAACTTGTGGGAGCGAGACCTCACGTGAGCCGATCGAAACATGGGCGCACGTCCGTTGAAAATAATATTTGGGGGGGGGGAATATTTTAGGAATGTTATTTTGCCTTAACCCGAGAGAGGTGGCGCGGGGTCTCTTGTGACCCCACGTATCTTTGCTTGGCTGCAGTTGCCTAATTTTGCAAGTCAGAAGCTCTACATTTCACACACCTTTCAACACATTCTTTAGCTTTTGTCTGAAAGATTTTCAAAATTGTATATGTAATAATTTATTTATAAATGTTCGTGAAACCAATACAAACATCTTAAATTTCGTACTTTTTCTAAGTTGTGTTGATTGGCTTTGAAGCATTTTCAATCATTTTTTTGTTTTTATGTGAGCCAATGTTAGAAAATGAAACTTACTGAATTTTCTCATAACTTTGTCGTTGAAATATTCAGAAAAATGTAAATGGAGTCACTACATAAAATGAAACGTAAATGATAATTTTGCCTTTTTGTGCTTTAAGTTAATACCTTATAAATGATTGATTATTATTATTAACATAACTAATATCGAACTTATATTTAGCTAAATATAATTTTATAAAGAAATAACTTAAAGGGGTCAGAAATGACCCCGCGCCACCTCTAACGTAACTCCGCCAATCGCCACCCGGGTTAAATATTATGAATCCTGAATCTATTGACATTGTGACGCGCGATCTTTCTGCGATCGCCAATCTCCGACGTCCGGTCACGGCTGCGCTAAGCGGCATAATCCGTTGATGGACGCTAGCCCTTGAAAATGGTGGAAGGTCTCAGAAGGCAGCGACAAAGGAAACTGTAGGGTGGGAGCGGGCGCGGGCGCCGGTGGCGGTAGTGGCGAAGGGCGGCTCTTCCACGATCAGCTTATATCACGTATGTACCCGTTTGATATGGTGGGAATCGATGTACTGTTACAATATACATAAAATATATTTACACAAAATATAAATATAAATTATCTTGTCATTACCAGTCCCCCCTTTCAATTGCATAAAAAGATTCTCCCTTCGTTCTGCACCAAATCTCTTCCTGCCTAGAAAGTAGTTACCTACCGTACTATGAGGAACATTTTTAAGGTGAACATTTATTGTGTATGTGTTTTGTGAGATGGAATTCGATTCGTATTAATGAATGGTGACAATGTCCCTTCTACTATAAGTTGTTATTTAACATAATTTAATACAAATTTATTACAATTTTTATTTTTTATCGTAATTTCAAACCTTAAAATTGTATTGTGTAATTTTTTGTTATTTTAAGGGTAATTTTTATATAATACAGTTATACAGGATGAGGGGGACACAAAGCGCACCGAAACGTTGTACAGTTTAATTGAAGTTATGTGTTTGTTAAAAAGTTTGATATAAATAAAGGTAGAACTTATGAACGTTCCACAAGAACAATTATGAAACTGCCGTGCAAAAACGAAGCTTCGCAGCATCTTGACATTGGAAACACTTTTTCATCTAACTAACATTGTGATGTGTTTCTTTTCCATCTGAAATCACTCATCCCGTGGCCAGATAGATGGCTCAGAAGGTATTATTTCTGCTAGAAGACTTTTAGCATACTGGTGGCTGAACTGTCATTTACACACATACATATTAGACATGTAAATATTTATATATTACTACTACTATAATACAAAATTATAATTAACACTATTTCTAAATTGCCTATGGCTATCCTACATCATCCTTTTAAAATCTGAACACCTCAATCTAACTCTACCATATTACACTTCACAGTTCATCACAAAACAGCCATTCGATACAAGACCAAACTTTAATAATCACACAATAATGTATTATCAAAATAGAGCGTTAATAATAAAGTAAAGAATAACAACAACGAATTTTTCAATTGCTTATGACTACCGAAGACTGACACATGAATGAATAAAATAAACAATTATTTGATTTATTTTTAAACCTTTGAATACCTAGGGAAAGAGGTCAAGGACGTTTATTTCTGCTTTTAAAAGAATACATTCCAAAATTTGTTCTTAGTGACGTCAAAACTTGTGTCTTAGTGACTTTGTGTTTGAAAGACAGAAAAACTTTGTTACAACAATACAAAGTCAGATCAGAAAATTATCATCATTTTATTCACGTAAACTTATGTGAACTTTCTTTCTAATAGTTCATCTGGTTTTGGTTCTTTGTTTTGCGTCAACTGGTCAATTTGAGGAATTGAAAAATGGAAATATAATCTAATTCTATGTTACTCACGATGCACATGGTCCCACTTGACCTAACTTGCCGTACTTGGAGACATTTCCTTCAATTCTACGCTATTACATATAATACAGATTGGCTGATATTATTTCCCCCACAAAATGTAAACGTTTGCTTTTCGTATCTACTGCAAATAAACCATTGGTCACTGGCAGTCCCAACAAGAGAAGTCGAATTTAAGGGATAGTCAACACACCTAAGTCGTGGTGTTTACCAGACTACTTCCTTAGTCGTATTGGTAAATAATGTGTACGTAACATATGAATTTTCCTTATCTTACTTACCCTCAAAACTGAGTTTAACTTCGGTTAATCTAAGAAAGTCTTCAAACGTAATTGACTATTTACTCTAAACATTAATGATAAACTGAACAATGATTAACACCTATCTTTAATACAGAGGTGGTAGTTGGTAATGTGGAAGCTGTTTCGCTTCTGATCGTGCGGTGGATTGATTTTTTTAGGGCGGATTATCAACAGCAGCCATGGTCTTCTTGCAGCAGTGTAAATGAATCCTGGGTTTGGTTCCATATACAAATCCAACTATTCCTGACAAAACCAAATAGTGGTCTTCAGAACAATTAAGAAAATTCACAGAACGTCAATCGATTCCGTAAGTTACATTAATGATACAATATGTCGGAATCACACTTCCGTAGTAACGCAACGTTTTTTGAAAACATGTACTCATTTAAGATATAAAGAAATCGGTCTATACAAGAAAATGTTTCAAGCATTAAATTGGATATGTAATTGATATTGATCCTAAGAACAGTGCTTCCAGAACAAGGTTACCTCCAGAACAAACCATTCAACTGGAGCAGGCTACGCTTTCCTCGAGGCGAGCCGATTCGATTTAAGCACAACACAAACCCCCCTAAAGTCAGTCCCTTATCCTCGAGGCGATCGTAAAGAAAACGCCCCAGTCCAAATACAAACAGCGCAACAATGACATCCCTCAAGCCAACGATACTCCACATTCTTTCGCACCGCCCGGGCGCCCGCTGTAATGAAAGGGTCGTTGGGAGCGGCCGCTCCGTCAACACTCGCCAACGAGGTGAGCGCGGGCGCGCGTGCGGCGATCGACTGCGCTGATCGACTGGACACATCGAAGCGGGCAGTTTCGGGACAAATTCCTGGGCGAGGCCCACCTTCGCGACCAGGGCGGAGCGGAACGGGGCAGAGAGAGGGATGGGGCAACAAAGGGAGAAGGGAGGGAAAGGCGGGGGCAGGGAGGAATGTGGCGAGGCGGGGCGGGTTGGAAAGGCAACGAAGGGGGTTTGGCGAGGGGGCGGCAGGTGGTGAGAGGGTTTGTAGAACACAGGAGAGAGGGGAAGATGGGTGGACAGGAAAAGCAAGGGAAGGCAGTGGAGAGGAGGTGCACGAGCGGGTATGCCTAGTAGGAGTATGGTGGCGGGGAGGGAGAGGGAGGGCAGGGCGGCCAGGCCGGAGCGTGGGCAGGGAGGGGAGAGGGCAGGAGAGTCTGGGCGGTTAAAGGCGGCGGCGAAGGCGTTTTTTTACGATAGCGCCGTGCCGTCCAAACGACGCCGGCGCCGCCGTAACAATCGCTCCCGGGCGGCGGCCGCCGCCCGCCCCTCTCACACCCCTCTCACACCCCTCTCACCCCCGCCAGCCTTCGAACCCCGGCCGAGCCCCGCGCCGCCGCGCCGCTGTGGACCGACACCTCATACAAGGACACGGGTGTCGGCCCGTTGCCCGTTAGATTAGGCGTAGATCGTTCAGACAGTAGTGCCGTAGTGATCTTGGGCCGAAAGGTCGCGGGTTCGACTCCCGTCTCGGGCATGGTTGATTGTGTTCGCCTTTTTACCCCCTATCATCACCATATCGTTTCATCCTCGTACCATAACGTTACATCCAATTGTGGTAGCTAATGACTTAGCAGTTGATGCGACCTTAAATAACAAAAAAAAGGAGACGGGTGCAAGCACCACGAACAATTTCAATTTGACTCCATACCACATTTAACATAACTTTACCCCCAGCTCTATCACTACATACCTCAAATTTCACACCTAATCAACTTCAGTTTCCTCCAAGAACCAGAATCAAAAACAGATATACCTAACAGGCATTCGTTCCTAAATAGTTGTTTTTAGAGGTGTATGGAGAAGACTTCCTCGCCCAACTTAGTTTGTAGTTTAATTTTAAATTAATTAGAATATAAGCATTCAGTACATAAGTAAAGTTTTTTATGTACTGATCTATGCATGCTCTGGAAAATATAATACAAAACCCAGCAGCATTGATGTGGTAGAGGTAGGCTTAAATACGAGCAAAGTGACTGTTTCGAAAAAAGAAGTGAATATCATGTTTGTTCTCCGATTTAAAAATAGCTGCACTTTTAGGTCATTAGCTGGGAAGAGCTGGGTGCTTGCTATCCAATCGCGAGCTTCAATAGCAAAAATTTAATGCCTAACGAAGTTCCTGATTGGATGACAGTGTTCCCCTCTCCTTCCACCACGTGACCTTGAAGTGCAGCAATGTTTAAATAGAAGTGTCGATGAAAGAGTTATCCCTCCTCCGCAAGTGTGCAGACACACCCCTTCGGAAATCCATAAAGACATCATTGGTCGTTGCGATCCACGAGATGAACGTAGAGAACTCACATTCGAGATTCAGTTTTACAATACTTACACGCATCACAAAAATAATGCTTAATACGTTTGTAAAAGAGCACAGCAAAATTAGCACACGTCCCAATTTCAAATATTTTTAGTGGCGCATTACATTTTGACCGGATAATGAGACCGCTTGAGGAAATGTCGGAGACATTTACAAACACAAGTAAGGGCACTGCAAGCGAACGAATGAAGGAATAGACATCATTGACGAGCGCATGGACAGAACTATCAGTAGCCAGGCAGTAGCTATCACGGCTATCACTTTGGTCGCTTCCTGAGGTAACTTCTCAATAGCGGAGAGGGTAAAATCACTTCATGATCGGGAGAACCGCTGACAGAAAGGTTGCGTAATAGATACCAGCAAGGTGTCCGAAATTTCCTTCACGTCTTCAACATCAGCGTCGACGAAATCAGTTCTACTCCTACCACTGCAAGCAAAAGGAGTGCTCAACAAAACGTGCGCACAGTGAAGTTACATTTACCTTACATGTTAGACCACGCCTTTCCAACTGGCGGCCCACGGGTCACATGCGGCCCGCCGGTTCTTTTTGTGCGTCCCACACAACATAAAACTAGTATGCCTTCACTCCAAACATACATATACCGAATAATATGAATAGCTCTGATATTATGTTCTAGGAACTGATGAATAAAGCAATTAAATAATAAATTGAGAGTGTGTTTTGAAATATGAAAATGTAAACATAAACACGTATTACTTTTTAGAAATCATGACTGATGATAATAATTCTTAATTAATGGTTTTACAGGTCTAGAATTTATCGGATTAAATGGACAAACTAGTTATTGATTATCTCAAAGAAACAATTTTGCAAAATCACGAATATTTGTTCTCAAATATGAACGTCGCCGTGAATTAATCAATGCCACAGAAACATTTGAAGCATTTGACTTACAATTGTCATTAAATGATCACAGGTGTTGTCATTGCCAACAATGTTATTTATTTCAACAGCAGCTTTCGATGGCTTAGCCATCATCATCAGTTTTCTGCTGTCTGGAAGCCACGAAACGACTCTTGACTACGACGCTCTTGAAATAAATAACATTGTTGGCAATGACGACACCTGTGATCATTTAATTTTAAATGCCAACGACATTTCACCACTAAACCAATATTACAATTGTCAATTAAAACAAACTCATAAGAAATGTTAAAGCGCCCAGCAGCTCGTACAAGTACGGGAACTACGTAACTCGACCTAAGTTTGTTAAGTTTTATAAAATGCTGGGGAAATACTTTGGCTACAAATGACAGATCCATTTTCGAGATAACACGTTCTCGGAATGAATGTTTCTGTTACTATTTCTGCGAAACAGTGTTCCGCGGCGCGGCCACCGTTGTTTTTTTAGATCCCGGCTTGTAGATTACTTTTCTTGTCACTCCTTGGAGGCTCGTTACCGCCCTGCGCCGAAAAACCGGCACACTGAATACGAGGCTGGCACGACGCTGGGGTGATAGGCATCACGGCAGCTGGCTGGGACGGAGCGAGAGAATGGCACGATATGTGCTCTTAAAGACGGCAACAAATTAGTTATATTTTTCGAATATACCTGGCAGTAGAAAAAAAATCTTCAGTTAAAAGAAGTAGTATTCATCACACTATTCGAAAGAATGAAGATGGTGTTAGAATTGAGTTATTCTCCCTTTTTCGTGTAATTGAAACCTTTTGCTTATTTATTCATTTGACTAGAATATTTCATATTTTACCTCACTTGAGAATAGTACTTTCGTTATTCAAAATTATGTTTCCATGTTTCCATTTTCACACTTTATATCACAATTTTTCTACTTTTCTTTAATTCTAATTTGTTTCATAATAGTATTTTGTAATAGATTTTATTTATTTCACTTCACTTCAGAATAGTACATTTGTCATTTATTCACAATTATGTGTCCATTTTCACATTTTATATTTTTCTACTTTTCTTTGAATCTGAACTTCCTTAAATAATAATCTTTTTTCCCTTAAATAATATTATTCTGTGAGAAATTTTATTTCATTTGTAATTTAGATTTTTATTATATTATTGTTTCTTTGTTTAATATATTATTGTTTCTTTGCACCGAAGATGGCCGCAATGAGGCCGAAAAGGCTTTATGCTTAAATAAAAACCTACCATGTAAAACCAACGCCAAATGAATTTCTATGATGCATCGTAAACTCTGCACCATTTCCTACCATTGTACTTTAAATTTGTGCACATTCTGTTTGTATATATTTGAAGCAACACGCTTTGTCTATGTCTGCATACATTGCATAAGAATTAATAAGGAGAGTTTTTGAATACTGCACCATGAACTTTAGTTTCTTAACATTTTTGTAAACTTCATTAATGCATTTAAGAATTAAAAATTTTCCTCAGATACTCAAATATTAGTTTGATTGATTTTATTTCTTACAGCGAACACATTAGCTTTATACTTTTCTTTGTAGTATTCATTTTCAAATGATAATTAATCTTCTCTGAGATATCTAATCAAAAAATGAATTAACAGTTGATCAATGTGGAACGTATAAACAGCTGGATTGCGAAACGCTCGTTACGCTCTACAGGAAACGGGTCGGAAATGAACGCACACGCTGCCAAATAGGACCCAGTGAAGTTCGGTTCAGGAAACGCAAACAGCCGCACCGATAACAAGACGGCGTTATCTTGAGCCAAGGAGACCTTCCCTTGCGCTCATCATTTTCACAGACGGCTGCCACATCGTCTCAGTTCACAGCGCCCCCGTCTATCTGTCTTCTCGCCTCGCCTCTCCTCTCGTCTTTCCTCGTCACCCTACCGGGAGTGATGGCTCAGTGCATCAACTGATGTCACTGCAGTGCCTCTGATCGGGTAGTCCTAGGCAGGATTTTCGACACTAGCTTGTCAGCTAGGTCGAATTCAGTCGCTGAGTGGAATCCCAGAGGTGGGAGATACCTGGGGAATATCCCGCTAGTAGACGGTAGGTCGTCATTGAATCTCGCCATCCAGCGGAGAAAGATCACTGCCACCTTCCACCAAAAATTAACTACATCAACGGGATAACGATTTCAGTAGTTGACGCTCCCGGAAACACCAATTACTCAAGAATCTCGTCACCTTGTCTCGCCTCTTCTCTCTTTTCGTCTTTCTTCGCCTTGTCTTGTCCCATCTCGTCACAACCTGTCCGCACACCCCGCCTGGCATCATTTTGCCTCATCCTGCCTGCCGACATAAACTTTTTCGACACGTCTCTCCTGTTCGTCTGGGCCCTGCCCTCCTCGTCCCTTCCTTCATCACCCCGGGGTCTCCAAGCTTCTTTTCGTCTTTTCCCATCCCATCCTGGCTTATCTGGCTCTGGTAGTACTACCCCGCCTCGTCCAATCCGGTCACGTCGCATTACACTCCTGCTCTCAACTGTCCCTCACCACGAGTCACCCCGTTTCTTATCGTTTCCTTTGAACCCTTTTTGCGTCGTTCTTCCCCGCCACGTCCTTTCCCACCTAGTCCTTCCTCGCGTTTTGTCACGCCTGTCCTCAATCAACACTTCTTCGACAGCACCCCACCCTGCCCCGCCTTTCCCCACTCGCCTCGCTTCCCTCCGCGCAGCATCTCCCCTGAAAATACTGTGAAATTTCGTGGCAACGTTTCCAAGCGATCGGCATACCTGAGCCGGAAGCTGTAGTGAAAGGGCGCACCTGAGCTAAAAATAAAGGGGAGACCAACAGGATGTGACTGCACCAGGAAACATCCCACGCAAACAAAATGTTGAGAAATGTTAGTGGCGAGTCTGGGACGATAGTAGAATTGGCTAGCCGTCGAGCCTGGGGACGCCGACAACATGACGCCGGTGGAGGGGGGAGATGGGGGGATGTATATAAGGCGGGCGCCGACGGGCTGGGTGGGATCTCCAGTGCACTCCAGCACGTGGTTTCCGGGGCGGAGACCGATTTTGGCTCCAGGCCATGTAGGTACGTGGATACCGGGGACTTAACGTCCGATTGCATCGCTTCACGCGGTGTACCTGGTTTCGAGCAGTGGCACTGGGCTGTAAAGGCCTAGGGACGATCACGGGGTTTTCGCGGGTAAGGGGAAGAAAAAGATTGCCGAGGTTTAATTAGTATTTGAAAAATTTCTTTAATTGTGAAGTTCTTGTAAATAAATGTAAATATTGTTACCTTCAACGCAGTGTCTGAGTTATTCATTCCAGTACGTCACAATACACTCCGCTCAGTCACGTCACGCCACGCCCACCCACGTCTCGCCCCTTCCTCTCACGCCCCCACCAACCTCGTCCGGCACCTCTTCGCCTCGCCCAACCTCTTTCAACCCATCTCTCCCCAACGTCCTGTCATCTCACAGATCGGAGAAGCCACGGAAAACAACCGATGAGTGCAGCCGGCCGCTGGAATTCTCCTCCAGTCAGCGACTGAATTCGACTTAGTTGACAAGCTAGTGTCGCCTATGTCTCAAATAACGCGCCGAGACAGCGGCGCGAAACGGCAGCCCCGAGTGTTAGCGGGGCGGCGAACCAGCGGAGGGGCCGGCCAATGGGGAGCGAGCAGCCAGGAAGGCTTCATTCACAATGCAAACTTAAACGTAAACGTAACGTAGCCGCAAAACCTAGAAATGTGTTATTAAGCGAGGCCATTCACAATGCCTTGACGTAACCGTTGACGTAAGACCGTAAACTTAAGAGTTCGCAAGCTTCAAGCTTTTACGTTAAGTTTACGTCGGAATTCTACCGAAGACCAATCAGAAAGAGAGACCAATCAGAAAGACCTTTTCACCATGTTAGAGACGAATCGATCAAGTTTCAGTACATTGAATTCTGATTGGTTGAGGCGAAACTTAAGTTCCAGCTTACGTTCGTCATTGTGAACGCTTGTTTTTACGTTGTAAATTTTGCGGCTGAGTTTACAGCATTACGTTTACGTTTAAGTTTGCATTGTGAAGGAGGCCTAAGCGAAGCGGCCGCTGAGAAGCAAGGTTACGCGGCGGTTTGCTATAAGGCCGCGCGCCGCCACCGGAGCGGCAGTGCATGCAGGAGTTCCAGAGAGATTAAGAGTTTGATTACGTTTTGGTTACAGTACGACCCACCATTTTACAATTTCGACTTTCTTGTGGATTAACGGCTTGCTTTTGGAAAACCTCCTGCCATAACGATAAACTAGCTTAGATCCTGGGCATTCTTGTGGTTGCTAAAGATATTACTGTTTGTAAGGAAATTTTCTGTGTTTGAATAAAAGCTGCGTTGTCGTTGACATTATGTTTTCCTGGATGCAACCAGCCTGCCGCCGTCGGGGCTCGAACCTTGGACCTCCCAGTCAGAGGCACTGTAGTGACATCAGTTGTTGCACCGAGCCACCTCTCCCGGTTACTACAGTCGTTTGTATTACACGTGCGGGACGAATGGAAATGGGCCTTGCATGACTGAAGCGCGGATTCCCTCCCCGGCAAATCCAAGAAGTGCTCCAAGCAAGCTCACGTCACGTTGCTCGGGTTCTTGTTGTTTCCCCTGCTTCCCATTACATCACTTCTATATCATTCACCTCATCGTTGATATTACTATCAACTGCTTGTTAGAGAATTAGCGTCAATGACCTAAGCAGTTTAAGGGCTCCTAAACAAACGAAATCAAATTAAAGTAATATAAAACTTCTTGAAATGTTTTCTAAGAGACCATGGATACCTATGATGCGACCAGAGTAGTTGAAGGATCCTTAAAACATATGAATAAATAAACAAGGATACCACCGAGCTCAAAAAACGAGACGTCATTAACTCAGAGGAGCAATAGGAGTTTGTGAGAGCCTGTGAATACGGTTAAACAACGCCCTCTAATGCACAGGTGCAACTGTCACGAATCAGAAATTTACATGCCTGAACAGCCACTGCCCATCCCCCCCTCCACATCCACTCCCAGCCGAACTCTGGAGATCTGGTATCCACAAACGTTATTTAAAACGCTTAACTGCTTCTAGAAGGAATGGTGGAAGAAATCAACCAGATGAATGTCAGGAAAGATGCTGAAAATACTCTTCCCGCACAAATTGAAAATGCATGTTGGGACTATAAACCACATACAATAGGAATATCTGGAATCGTACGATAAGCATGTAATTGCGCTAAGGGCATATGAAGTATTGGTTGTTTTCATTTAGCAGGAATTATATACTATTTGTCATACGCTCGGTATCTGTCCCGCAAAATTAAACTAGCAGTATCATATTGTGTCATATTTTTGATACTGATGACATTGTGCCATAGATGACGATAGCGAGGAAGATTGAAATGAATACGATTCAATATGATTTTTATGGAACGTTAGGCATAATTTCTGAATGTGTTCACCATTATTAATTATTTTCACAAAAATAGCAAAATTGTTATTTTGATTTAATAATAATAATAAAAAATTGAAATAGTATTTGAGTTAAAAATAATTGTTGTTTTTTCACATAAGAAAAGGGACAGAAAACATGATAAAAGTTATTTTTTTTTATTTTGAAAATTTGAATTGGCACCAAAAATAATCTGCAATATTTTCGTATAGTAAAATGATATGATTTTCA
This sequence comes from Acheta domesticus, assembly GCA_031308135.1. Classification (NCBI taxonomy): domain Eukaryota; kingdom Metazoa; phylum Arthropoda; class Insecta; order Orthoptera; family Gryllidae; genus Acheta; species Acheta domesticus. Next base: position 3,812,264 of record JAHLJT010008446.1, on the reverse strand, counting down.
TCGTGAAGTATTATTCCGTAGAAAAGTTGTTAACTTATTATGAATTATATGCGTATAACTGACGAAAAAAAGAGTATTGTTTCAATACGACGCACCAATAAGAAAAATTTGGAAAAGAGAGTGGTAAAGAACACCTTAATACCGATTTGTAGGAATTTTTTGGAGTCGCATAAATAAAACATAAAAATCCCATAAATAAAACCCATTAATAAAACAAAAATACCGAATAATTATTTAATAAATTTTAAAAATTGAATTTCCCGCCAATTTAAAAAAAATCTCTCCTTAGATATCGAGTATGTCTCAAGTATTTAAGAACTTTTATCCCTCTATCCCACTACAGCTTTTCCCCACACTTCAAATGTGTAATGTCAGCTACTTGAAATGCGTGATGTCAGCTTCTTCAAATTCATGTTTGATTTTATAAAAATACCCCTTCCCCTCATTGCATCCATAAGTTTCCAATACGTTCCATACGAAATTTTCCATGACATAAATGGCTATCTATCAAAAAGGAAATACAACAAATATACCAACATTCTTCCCCACTGCCATCCCACTACATTCACCGTCGCTCATTCTCACTCCCATGTTTTCTCATGTTTTCTTCTTCATTCTCCTTATTATCCATTTCCCCCGGCTGTCGTTCTCATTAGTCCTTCACCTCATGCCGATCTTCTCGAGCTGGGCTTTTTTTCTCACAATTCTCCAGTCTCTTTTCTCTTGCCCCTTTCGCCCCCCCCCCAACAGAAGCCCGTCTCGCGGCGTCACCCTCCACCCCCCTCCGGTTTCCGCCCTCTCCCAATACCTCCCCCTCTCCTTGCCCCCTCCCCCGCCGCGACCGCTCGGCCCGCCCTGACCTGAATATGAAATCAATCCACCGCCCCGCCCGCTGCCTCCTCAAAGAATTTTTCATTATGCCCAGGTTTCTTTTCAGCTCGCTCCCTCTCTCCTTCTCTGGGCCGTTTACATTTTTGCGGAGGCGGCGGACTATGAACCGGATTGGGAAAAAAAGTGGACAAAAATGTCTTGCTTCAAAAAAGTGAAATCTCTAACTATAGGTTTGGAGACCTCAAGGTCATAGGTTCTTACCACAACTGTAACAGGTTTCGATACCACGTAAGTTGCATCCCAGATAACCAATTGCCTAAATGGGAATTTTAGGGGTGGGTTTTAATTTGTGTGTTTATTCACCTAATTTTTTTAATTATTTGCTTATTTATTTAAATTTAGTGGGCCTTCAATTAATGTTATCGAAGGTAATGAATCAAGGACTTAATAGATGAAAGCGATAATGAGCAAAGAGGGAATGATAATATTGAAAGGAGGAAAATGCGAAAACGGAAGAATACCCAGAAAATATGCCGAAGGGCCGTACTATTGGTCATGAATTCTATGGAGACTGGTCGGGAATCGAACACGGGTCCCTGCACAACGATCCATTTTATTTCCGGAGCCCCTTTTGTTTCCTTAAAAGAATTCTAGGCAGAAGCAGTATGTGAAATAGAAAGCCACGGTCCGAGTGTCATTCTTCATTTTTTATCTTAATCTTAAACTCTATACAAAGTTAAATACATAGTTCGTGTAAGTTAGTGATAAAACCTTATCTAATCAATCAGAAATCTATTTCCTAAAGCTTTCTTTGTTATTCTGTACAAGTACAAATGCTCCTAGCAGGCCACTATTTCTGAAATATACATTAAACTAATGAACATGTTTTGTAAGAATGTTAGAATAACATGACAAAAACATGAAAAACGTGATTTCATGACACTCATTGAGACATTATAGAGATATATTGAGAAATGTATCTACAAATCGAATGAATTTAAGACCGCCTATATTTTAAGACTTCTAACGGAAAGTTTACACAATAATTACCAAAAAATGCAATGTTGACTTTTTCAAACCATGAAAACTTTCTTAGAAAATGAACACATCACTGTCAATAAGTATGTAATGGGAAATTTCATGTAAGGGTCTTACAAACAATATTTTCCTACGGTTGTGAGGTTTCCTAGTAACTTTCGACCCCTCTATAATCTCTAGAAATTTGTAACATTTATTGTGAGACATAAACTTACAAAGGAATTGTCTATTTCAGACATAACATAAGTCAGTGAAAAGTAATTTTTCAGTGTCAACAAACAAATCTCCGACTGCGGTTAAATACAAAAAACAGGGAGTAAAGTCTTTAAAAGTTCTGTTCCAAAACCCTCCAGAATCGCTTGACGTATGCTAGATCTGCTTCAAGCAACGCACATACGTACAGAAAATGTGATTGCAATAAGCTCTCAAAGAAGCAAAAAATATGGCGTATGTTCTTTCTGAAATAAACCATTAAAAGAGAGAGAGAAAACATTCAACATTCTTCTCTTCACGAACTACAATCGTGTAAATTAGACAAATTAAAACAGTGTTGTCAAGGTCGATGCCACGAGCGAGAGTCCGTTGCACGAGTGCCACGACGATATCGCCCCTCCACGCAGTTCATTACCCTGCCACCAGAGACAACGCCATCCTTAATGTAATGTAAAAGCGACGCTAGTTGCGCAGAGAAGCTCGTGGCATGCTACGGTGCCACGACGCGTGCCGCTGACACAAGTAGAACACCTTGACACTGATTTATTTATTTATTTATTTTTGCTTGGCTTGTCCTCAGCAGCCGTGAACGACTGATACAGTAGTTGATTTTATACAGCAATACAAGATATTTTCTTTAATCGTGATTATTTCATTTTCAGAAGCCCTTTATATTACACGGAAAGGCTAATCGTAGTCGACACACAGTAGTTGATATTTTATAGAGCAAGTTTGCAAGATATTTTCTTTTATCTTGATTACTACATTTTCAGAAGCACTTTATATTACACGGAAAGGCTAATCGTTTCCAGTCTTCTTAAGGAGGGTCAAAAAATTCTCTGGATAATTTCCTTTTCAATCGTTTACAATGCTGAAGGTATTCGAGAAATTTTGTTATAGAATTTTGCGGATGGAAGGGGTGGCACTGAATTAAAACAAATATAATTTTGTCCGCATTTTGCGTCCTTCCATCCACCGTGCGGCGCTCGCGTCGAGGTCCCATTGTGCGCCGTTTCTGCACCCCCATCGCCCCCCCCCCGCGTCCTCACCCTCACCTCGCCCCCCCTCTTCCGTGTTCACAAAACGCAGTTCCATACTCTCACAGATGGGAGATTGTATTCAGCAGCTTCCACCCCATTCATTTTCTCATTTCGTGTCAATAACTCGGAAGGATCATTGATATTCACGAGTTTAATTTTCGTTCATTTATTTCTCGCGTTTGCACGACGATGGATTCACGCGGCGATAAATTTGTTCTCAAAACGCGAGCGATCGTAAACAGACAATTTGCTGTTTGCCTCTCGTAATATCATCTTTTATATTATCACGGCAATAACTAGAGCAATACACAAATAATAATAATACGTAATAATGTAATAACAATAATAATAATTATTATTATTATTACATTATTATTATAAAAACTGTAAACAAATAAGTAATGTCGAAGAGCGAGAAAAGGTAAATTTGCTGTACAGAAACAAAGCAAGTGACCTGCTCAGTATATGCTCATTGGAACACAGGAACATGAAAGAAAAAAATTCAGTTTTTCAGAAAGTTTGTATGATTTTGTTTAGCAGAAGTTTGGCTGCTTCGTGTCTCTAAAGATTCCATTTGTGACAAATGATTCAAAGCTCTATTCGTGCTGCTCACATTTAAAGTCCTTTGAAAAACGAAGCATCATGAGAGGTACGACAACTTTATAAAGAAATACGTATTATTTTTCAGATTTCAAACTATATTTATGATGCACCTTACCGTAAAATTAATGTCTGTGAACTATGAGAATCCACTTACAAAAACTGAATTGCCCGCATGTAGAGAGAACTTGAGTGCGCATCCAATAACTACGAATGTTTTGCTTCTTCTATAAATGAACCTTTTTTAAAACAGATGAAAGTTCAAAGAGCATAGCATCGAAATTAATGAAAGTGCTATACAATTTACGCAGTTCCCTATAATTACAACTGTTATTGCGAGGTAAAAACTAATACGCAATTATATTGAGCAATTGTTTTCTATGTAGTATGAACGCAAAATTTGTCCTATGGATTTCTTTCCTTCATATGCAATATTATTTCAAACTCATATATGCTTCTCTAATTGTCCAAATCAGGAAGATACGTTGAAAACATTTTATATCCTGCGTCATACATTATTCATAAACGTTCGAGGATGCGCCCAGGAAAAGGAATAGTAATATAATACTTCTTTACAATAATGAAATGCAAATATTAAAATTATTAAATATTATATTTATAATTCTAAAAACAGAAGTAACCTGTAACAACTTTTATGGCCGATCCCAGGTGGCCCATATCGCTAAGACAGTAGTGTGGTAGCGAACTCGGGCCCAAGGATCGCGGGTTCGAGTCCTGCCTCGGGCATGGTTATACAACCATGTTCGTCCTTTCATCCCCTATCATCATGTTACCCTAACGTTAAACCTAATAGTGGTCGCTAATGACCTAGACGTTGATGCGACCTCCAATAACAAAATAAAAAAATAAACTATTATGAAGTTCTGAGCATTTGCTACCACTAATTTCTAGACAGAGGATGTACCGCCTAAACTGACTCCGTGCAGCAACTGCTTGCTCCGTAGCGTCCCTGACCCAGTGGTCCTAGATATCGAGGCCCGACGGCAGCGGACCTCCAAATCTACACGAGCTGAAAAGCTAAATCGAAGTCATCGGCTCTATGGAGAACAATTGTAGCGGCCGGCGGCTCTGATCGGAATAATTCAGTCATCATTTCCAGGTGAATGTCGGAGCACTACAGTAACAAATGAGACAAGGACAAAGCGCGGTCTTCTTTTATTCATCCTTGGCTCCTCTACGATTACACGCCCCCCTCCCACACAAATGCACTACACTACTACACAAATCGGGAGACCAGTGTAGAGTGGTGCCCAGTTGGTGTGATGTGATTTGGTCTGATTTATTTTCGTCAAAGATTAGTAAAAGTGTACATGACGAATAGGAAAGAAGTGCTTGCACACACCTGCGCACGTTGTCTTGAGCTCCAGGAGGAAGTGGAAGGGGAAGGCTCCTCAAACCGACATATAGGCCAGTGCTGGATCTCACAACCCAGGCGTGAGGGGCACTTGGCACTTCCTTGTTATAACATGCACTACACTAATGGAACTAAGCAATTGACGCGCCATTCAACTCGATACCCTCAGTCACTCGTGTGTGACAGACAATACCTAATGGATTGTTTTGGCTCTCTCTCTCCACACTTTTGACAGATGGCCGCCAAACATTAAATGAGCACTGAAAAGTTCATTATTGTGGTTAATGATCACCTGTTTGTTAACCCAACAATAAAGAGAGCGAAAAACTGAGAAAGGGAAGAGATTTACCCGTCTTTCGGTTGTGGCCTGGGGCCGTCTTATGCTTAAGTAAGGTCATCATCAACAGCTGGCGACCACGGCGGCCGTTGCCTCTCCCAAAAGCAGTCGTTTGCAACGGCACGTGTTTATGACTTATTATATTATACGCACCGTAAAGCGGTTATATTCGCTTTTACTCCCTCGTTAATGTGATTATTTTTTCATGCAATTTCTTTCCCTACAGACGCGTGCGTCAAAAATGTTCACCCATTTATTTAGTCATTCCTTTAGTTCGTACGCGTTCGTAATCCTTTATTGCGTCCTCCTTTACTGGCAATTATAGTAATTTGTCTTCTTGGTTATTCGATACGCTGTTCACATTTCCGCATTCTTTTATTCATTAATTTCGTCTGTAACAAATCATTTCTTTTGAGTTGGTCATGTATTTTCTGTTATTAGTGCATTCAAAGAATTATTGTTGGATTCATGTCCATCACAGCCTAGAATTGTTTACTCAAAAAAATTCCGGGTTTCAGAAGCAGCATTCTTTTCATATTTGTTTTGGCACTAACGATTTTTCTCCCACGCAGCTTTCGTTTTTATCTACATTTTTTAGCATAAGTTCCTGATGGATAGTTTCGGACAAACATTTTTACTAGTGAATGACTAAGTTTGAAAATATCCGATTTAGCTGAAAAATACCATAGGTGATAACTATATGCCGATCGGAAAGAAGGTGAACAAATTCATTATTTACGCATCTTTTTAATACCTAGGTTAATAACACAAGATGTTACTTCTAGATTTTCAGCATGTAAAAGAACTCAAGATTCAATAGCGCTTCTGAGCTTAATTGTAAATTATACGAATGTATATAACTGTGGATTTGTAAATGTTAATGTAGATGACATACTAAGTAGGTCACTACTACACGATGTCTTGGCAGTACACCTATTCCATGACCAATAGTAGTGCCACAGAAGCGTAAATAAATTATTGGCTTAATGTAGATTGAAACATCCACGGCTAGGAAACATCTATATGAACACCGGAGAAAACAAAAACAAAAATAGGTGTTCATGTTTAAAGACTGACAAAGAAAAGCGTTTCCGCTCTTCAGAAAAATTAGTTCGAAAAACATTACTTTTCAGTGAAGGTATATATTAGAAGCTACATATTTTGTACACTAACAATTTATAGTTGCCGAATACAGAAAACATTCAAATAACGACTACACAAAATATAAAATGATGAATGTACAAAATAGTAGTTAAAAACTCAACTCACCTATATAACGGCTCTCCATCGGCCTCTTTGAACCACAACACCATGTGCACTGCATCGTTTTCGTTTGTGGGCACGATATCGCAAGGGAGCAATGTCAATTTGCCCAGGACACCTTGCACCTCCACAACAGGAACTGTGAAAAATGAAAAGAAATAACTGAGTTATGTGGACACATTAGAACGTAGAAACAAAACAATTAAATTTTCTTCTCGATTAGTTCGGAAGTGCGCCGAACTCTGCCAGATATGTATTTCAAACAAAAATTATAGAAGGTGAATGAAAACCACAGTGTGAATTCTGATCTCAGATACTGAAAATCCAAACAATATTCACAAAATGATAGTTTAACTCGTTTAAAAACATCAATTAAACGTCTTAAGTAGCAATTTCTTGAAACTCGGACGTTTTTACGGTCATCGTGCTTTATATAATCGTGCTATAAATATTTATTTTCATTTAAGGCGCACAAGTTCATAAATAACAAAAACAAGGAAAATATACCTCATTGAATTATTTTATACACGAAATCAGTAAGAGTACCAAACATTTTGCGGAGAAACAAAGAAGAAATAGGTATATGAAAGGGGTTCGGGGCTCCGTAAATGAAAGTTTGGGACACCACAATGAAAACGCCAGTCCCTCAAACCTAACATAAATAAAAAAAAAAACATTTGTACACATTAAATTGACAGGCAATCAAGGTAAGTGGCACCTGTAAGTCCCCCCCACAAAAAATTCTAAATCACATCATAAACTCTGTGATACCAATGATACCTTCCGGAAATAATGATAATAAGCAGGGAACATTCCAAAAATTTACCAACAAATTATGCACTCATCCTCAAAAAGTAAACTTTGCATCAAAATTGTGGCATACATTATATTTCAATCCATTTGAAACTCATTCAACACATTAACAGTTTCCATTTTTACATGAAATCTTTTCAAATAAGTCCCTTCAAAAACTACATCCGGATTTAAATACATTCAGTAGATTATGCATATCATCACATTATGGGAAAACAATGTTTCATCTAATAAAATATTTCGTCGCAACTCGTTGGGACATTGTGCATCACCTTCAAAAGGTAAACTGGAAGACATTCACACCTTCAAATTAAACTAGATTGTCTTGTCCTAAAAAACATAACAATAGGGCATTAACTGCTAGTAGTCAAACATTGCGTTGCACACTAAACAATGCGTATAAATGCCTGGTGGCTACTTGTCTATAAGTACCAACTTCTAATCTCTTTCCATTAGTAGAGGTAGTTAATCCAACTAACTGCACACGCGCTTGCAAAATCGGGAACTAGAGTTCCACTAACTGTGCCAAATTACGAGTTATCTAGCGTTGCACGTACCTCCATGTTTCTTCCGCAGTCACCTCCCAAAAATCTATTAAAAAAACCCTCCGTCGTCTGCGTCGTTCCCAATCATACAACCTCCTAACCGCACGCAACCAGCCTCGTGTTCGTTGTCAGGCCTCTCTAGGCTGCGTCAGTGCGGCGCTCTTCTAGCAGGTGGCGGTGTCCACGCGTCGGCGGCCGTCGCGTGGCCCTTTGAATTATCTTGTGCGCGCACCGCATGAACATTTGTTTGTTTAGTTGGTCAAAAAGACAGTAAAAACTGTATATGACGTGTGGGGGAAGAAATTATCTGCGCACACATTCTAAATCTTGGCCCAAAATTTAAAAAAAACACGTGAAATTAGGAACATTATATTTCCTAGGACGAAACCAGGGAAACCTGATACGTTTGGAGTGTGCATAGTCTTCTTTTAGCGCACATTCAACACTAAAACTAGGAATACCTTTCTTCCCCAGAAAATCTCACAACCTTCAAACCTTCCATCCAGTATAGTCGTATTCTTTGGCGAAGATCTGCCCGCAGTTTTGATACATCTCTCTAAGATGACCGTGGCTAACGCATTAGGCGTTCTTTTCTTGTCGTAATGAGGCACATCCGAAAGTAGAAACATGCACATTACAATGCAGCGAGCCTTCGTGCGTGCCTCCATTCCAAATGAATGCTTTCCTTAATGAAAGTCAATTATCTTGAAAAGCGCACTACGGCCAGAGAAAGGCTATTATGAACTAAATGTGTAGCATACATTTCTCTACAACCCCCTCGCCCAGCGTTTTCCATGGACATGCATATTTAACAAAACGTTCCATATGCTTCGGGAAGTACTCGCAGGTAAAAACTGACAAATGCTTTGCATTGTTCTGAACGAACTTTGAATTCGGCCTTGAAACTAACGACTTTTTGATTAATGAGAGAAGGAATTTCGCCAGTGGGAGCCAGGTGGCAACGCCCATTTATTCGCGCTGGCCACGCAGGCGAGGCGGACGCCTTCCTTCTGGCGAGGCGAGCGTTGTGTGCGATGTGGAGATACAAAAGACCAAGCGGAGAGTAGCAGCTTGTGTGGGATATTCATAATTGAATTCCTTCTGCACGTAGAAAGAATGGCGCTTTTTATGACGACGAGAATTCTTGGAAGACTAAAACACTTTCAAAAGGGTGGTACAGTATCACCAGTGTTGGGAAGTCATAAGTCATCTGCACTAAAAAAAAAATATCATAATATTTTTGTTTACATAAAATTAAGAAACGAATATAAAAAAGAAAATGCTATTGAATACAAAATTAGTATCACTGACCTGCGAATTTAAACTTTCCGGTCATTTGGTAATTTTCTGACTGTCCCTGGATTTTAATAATATTTCTTTGTCAAGTTTTGTAAGACTGTCTATACTATAGTTTGATAATCAAAAGGTTAATAAAAGGACATCTACTTTAAATTTGGAAATTTATTTCTCTCGACGTTCGAGGAGCACTTTTCCTGTTGTTCAGGGGTCTAAACTAGGGCATTCAGTAATTAAAGAGACAAATCGGTCTGGAGAAATAAACGTTTACTTTTACAAAACTAGACTTTTCCTACTTTTCAATATAATCCCCAACAACATTTACGCACTTCTCCCAACGGGTTACCAGCTTTTTTATAACGGCTAGAAAGAACTCTTTATCTTGGTGCTTGAACCAATTTCCCACAAATTCTTTGATATCCTCGTTATCCTGGCACTTCTTCACACGTAATGGCTCCTTCAGTGAACAAAACAAATGGAAATCAGATGGAACTAAATGGGAGCTGTGAGAGATGAGGCAGTACCTCCCAATCTGTTTGTCGATTGTTTCATGGCTTTGTTGATCAGTGTGAGGACGTGCCTTGTTTTGCTAAAAAATCACAATTCTCCTCTCATATACACGACGTTTCTCTTTCATTTCTAGCTTCGCCTTGTTCAAAAGCACATCTAAGCAGTAATGGCTGTTTATTAACAGCTGTTCTTCGAGATAATCATAAAAAACGCACCTTCAGCGTCCCCACAAATAGTCAACATGACTTTTCCTGCTGATGCGGCCAGAACTGTGTTTGTCAAACACTGAGTCTCGACCACTTTTGAACTGTTCTACCCACTTGTAAAAGTTATCGCGGTTTTTATAACTTTCATCATACACTGTAGTTCTTCTAGAGTATATATTAGCTGGTTTGTCACATTCAGCAAGTACAAAACTTATCACAGAACACTGTTAACCCAATGTGGAATTTTCAAGTCTACTCCCCATCGTTCAACTTAATTTTGAGGTTATGAATACAATAATTCTGATCCTCCAGATGGTCAGAGCTCATTCCAGTGATGCCAACTTAAGGCCCTAAAATTACCAAACTTGTCCTATCCGCTGTTTTCTCTCCAGACCAATTTGTCTCTTTAATTATTGAATGACCTAAATATAATACAGAAATTTTTATATGCTTAGTTACAATTTTCTTTCTAACATTAAAATTTAGGCAATAATTAAATATAGTACATTACACTTTTTCCAACTTACACATTTTAAGTAAATACAATTTGTTATAAATTTAATAGTTGTGTACCAGGTACAAATGAACTCACCTTAACACATGTCATTGATTCTTAAGTTTTCTTGGTAATTTTTAATAATTAACTACATTTTGTACAGAATGAAAGTTACATCACCTCTCTCAATGGTGTCAGAGATCAAACTGGATAAAAGAATGGGGAAGGGGACATCTGGTTGGTATTTGAATTTTTGAATTTAAACTTTTGAATTTGAATTTTTGAAGTCAAAAATTCAAAAGTTTAAATTCAAAAATTCAAAAGTTTAAATTCAAAAAATCTGTAGTGATAGCGTGAAATTAAAAAAAAAGAGAATTAAAAATAAAAGTATATCTAGAAATAAAAATAACAACTAACGTTCTTAAACGTATTTTTGTAAAACAAATTTTTGAACGTCTAATCGTATTTCATGTGAAAAGCGTTCAGAGCGACTTTAAACAGCTACTGCGTGTTTGCGGCGAGGTGGTCATCTTAGTAGGGGAGTGGTATTGTCGTGCTGCCCATGGACAGCGACCGCCGTCTTCGCTGTCTTTTCATGAATGAGCGAAACGCAACGCGTTCCTGTCCTCGATCGTCCCCCGTAGCCAGTCACGTGATGACACCATATGCTGGACGTCAACAACCCACGCTGAAGGGGTACAGAGGAACGAAGACTGTCCTTCTGCCTTTGAAAGTCAAGAGCCTTTGTAAAGGGTGGCTATTCTAACCAAAAAGACGGACCTTCCCTACCCCGCTGTTGGTACTTGTTTAGTGGGCATGGATGGCTCCACGCTGATCTGTTTCCGGTCGGGAACAGTCTCTCATTGAAACGCAATATACAATGGCGTTTACAGTAGCATACAGCTACGTAACAACGGCGTCACTCCACACACCCTGCTCCCATTTGCGAAGTAACACTCTGGCCGTTTTTGGACAGTCATTTGCCATATTTTGTAAGGTACGGCACGTTCCTCTTTTAGAGGTAGAGAAGTCAGTTCCGTCATTGCGACCTTCCGTTGTAGCCCATAGGCTATGTAGACTTGTGGTGTACTACTCCACATTGCACTTGTTCTACCTGGGGACAAGTCCCCGGGGTGGGTGTCTTGGGCATTTTAGCCTCTAATCCACACCCCCCGCCAGTGTACAAGGACACCGACAGGCAGGGAACCGGGTTCGGCCGGTACCCAGTTGACCCTCACGGTAACCTCCCCATTCAATGCATGGGTAATGGACCGCCCTGCCAGCTCCGAGCTACTAGCTTCCCGGGCTAGTACCGGAGTCAGTGTTGCCTGTATGACAACTCGCCACTCACATGCGCCAGGACACCAAGTCCCTAGCGCAGTGGTGGCAGTGGCACGCGTCATGGCACCGTAGCATGCCACGAGCTTCTCTGCGCAACTAGCGCCGGGAAAGGAATTTCAGCGTCGGGAATTTCACGTATGGCCTATATATAGAGATATGGCCTATATCTCTTTCTGCGAGTGAAATTCAACTCGATTAGAGTGAATTTTCACTCACCCTTCGAGCTAGAATTGAACTTCGCGAAACGAGTGGATTTCAGTACCGTCTTCGAGTGAAATGATTCACTCGACGGCAGACGACGCGTTCCCTCGATTAGAGTGAATAGCGGCCACTCTCCAGAGACTGTATTTTCCCTCTAAATCGAGTATATCTGCCATCCATTTCGAGTGGAATGGTATCTAACCCCATATTTAAATTGTCAAAATTACATATTGTTTAGTATGGAAATATATATTAATTTTAAGGCAGCATTTAAAGATATGTAATATTTGGGAATTTGTAAGTGATACATAACAAGAAAAATAACTTAACCACACTTTCATGATCTAAAATAAAGAAACAGCAATGGGATATAGAAGAAACACTAAAAAAATAACTATTGGTGAAATTGCATATATAAACTCCCACTTAAATTGGTGTCAAATCTATATGTATGTATAGGAAATTACTTGTTTAAAAAGCAGCTACAATGGCCTGGTGAGCATAAGAAATTTTTAAAGTCATGTCATATTGTATTATAACTTTTAATTATGTGCATAATCATCATTAGTAATCATTTTTGTATTTCATTAGTTTACATGACATGTTTATTATAATAAACATGTCATGTAAACTGGTACATAATCAAAAGGTATAATAAGTTATGACATGACTTTACAAAGAAACAGCAAGAGGATACTCATTTATAAGAAACACAGATCATGAAAAACAATGATACTCATCTTAAATTATCATGTGTTGACCTAAGAAACAGTAAGGATATAAACACACACACTATAGAGGTTGGAGGTTCTAATATTCACTTTGAATAGTTCTCTTTTTCTAAATAAATCTCCAAAGAGGTACAGTAAGTTTGGACAAAATGACAAACAGATTAAATAAGTTGTCTTAAAATAAATAAATTAAAAAAAGGAGCTGTTCTCAATGAACCTGACCATTCTACCCACCAAATTTATATAATACAGGATTAATACAGGTCAATCATTACATTCCTTGTAAGTGTTACAAAGAAACAAAATATTGTCACATTGTCACATTTAGGATATTTTTATAGGAATTGGTTATGCTAAGCATGTGCTATCGATAGTACAATCCATCATTAAATTTTTGATGCAATAAGAGAGTGACTATGTGTGTGTGTGTACAAGACTTCGAAGCTTATAAATTTTGCAAACCTCTGGTCATTAAGGTATACAGAACATTCATCAAGACCATCTGCACCGATGTTGAATAAAATAACACACTACATGCTTCTTAAATAGCAACGTCGTACTAGCATTAGCACATGCCTGGAAATAAAGTTGATCACAACATTATTATAAAATATTTAATATTCACTTGTTTTATTTAGCCAAGTAAAGCATAATGAAACATGTTGAACTGTAACATATATTCCTTAAAACAATACTTATGCAAAATTGTGAGCACACAAACTTAATTGGAAAAACAAAAAATATACAACAGTGTCCTCAAATAATAATTACAATAAATGTAATGATTTTAAATACTTTTTTTTCTGAAATTATGTGAACATAACAATGTCATCAACAAATCTGTATAAAAACAAAATCTCACAATGCCTGTTGGGCAGCTATTGACTTATCACACAAAACATTCCAACTTGTCGGAAAGTCAATTGCCTTCTAATGTGTTACTAATTGATAACAGGGCCACAATTCAGAAGAACTTGTGCATAATGCAAGAAATTAATTCCCTTAGGTTTCACACTTTCATTAGAGGAGATTTCCATGAAAAACAGAAATTGCTCGGTGACCAAGTAATTGGAAAAGTCTTGATGCAGATTCTTTTAATAAACTTATTGAAATTATTATATCCATTATTACTGCATCAATAAGTAAAATGGCTGAACACCACTAACACCTCTTAACTGAAAAGTATCAGAATACAATAGAATTTTGAACATTGTATAATTATACATTATTCATTTAAATAGATAATACTCAGTAGTGGACATTCTTCAATTTTTAAAGAGTGTACCCTCCAACATAAATTAGGTCTCAAGCTTAATTTAAATAATCACATATTATATAAGGTTTTCCCTCTGACTGTCTGTTCAGATTTAATGGGTAATTGGATCCTCTTATTACAGATTATGATTAAAGGAAACAAAATATATAATCTTAATCATCAACATTTTTAATTACATTGGTGAACCTATGGATCCCAACTGATCTTCTTGCAGTACATACTTGTTATGTTGACCATCAATGGAACATTTTTCACACATAAATGTAGTAGAAAAAGTGTGATCTTGATAGCATAGACTCACTGTGAACAAACTGAAACTTCAAATTTTGTTTTAGAAGTTGTTCATGTGGCCTCTACAAACCTACCGATACCTAAGTTGAGAATCCCTGGTTTAAAAGATTAAAGAGTTATGCTATATAGGTCCTGGCTAAACATCATGACATTAATTTCTACTAATGACAATTAATTGATATTGTATTTATACTAAATAAACCAGAAAATGAATGTAGCAAGAAAGTCATTTATTAAAAAAAACACTAAACCAATATTTTAAAATAAATTTCTAATAAGCAATTTGGTATTCAAAATATTCAAATAACTAATATTTTTTTACTAAAAAATGCCCACTGATAGAAAACACTGAGTTCGGAAGCTGAACACTTGCATCACTGGACCACGCTGACTGAAAATCTGATATTTTAACAGAGCTTTCAATATATTATTAATTAAGAGTTAGGTTGATGTTTTTCAAATTTAATTTCAATGTTAATGAAGTAACAGATTTATAAAAGTTTTAAAAAAGACGAGAAAAAAATTTAAAAATATTTCTTAGAATTATGTAGGCACTTTTTGCAAGTTCATTTACTTATTATTACTAATTATTCATAGTATATATTTTAATTTTGTAAATTATCAAATGTAGGTATACAATGGAGTTACATATTTATAAGTATTTCAACAAAATTTAAACAATAAATTAGCAAACTAAAATATTTTTTTACTTTATACATTAATAATATTTACTGAGACTTCCATTTTTTATAATCTATTTAAACGATTTATTTATTTCTTGTTTATTCAGATATAATTGAAGTAACATGTACAAACCTCAAAACAAGTTTTATCGTGTGATTCTTCATCCAGCACACCTAATGCACAACCATTTATAACATCCTCCAAACATACATGTTGCATCATCAACATGTGTATTTTTGTAGAAATATTCCTTGTTAAATCTGTTCATAAATTTGTCAAAAGATTCAACTGTATCATAACCTGATGAAATAGTTATGCTTAGTCTTGGTGAAAATTAAAATAGTACAAGTGCATTAACAAACATCGGAGGCTTGTTGACAATCATTTATCACACATTATATTGTTCAGAACAAATACATCTCTTTTTCTATTTATGATGACTGCATAAATTATAAATGCTACAAATCATGACAACATACCTATTAAAATATTTTGTTCTATGAATATTGGGAATATTATAATTTGATGTCATGTTGTTCCCACATAATGTTGTACTATATGTTCAGGCTCCATTCCACCTCCTGCAGGGTGCATAAAAAGTTTTCAAACAACAGTCAGAACATTATTGAAATAATATTCATTTACGTTAATCATATAAACACTTGATTGAATCATTATGTGCTACTGGAATATTTCTTTACACAATGTATCACGTGGCTACAATACAACTATATACACACTTATTAAAAAAATGTTTCTTCTGGGGATTTTATCAATTTCATTAGCAATACACCTAACCTTAAAATACACAAATAACTTTTAGGAATCGAAGTATCTATACTTTCAGCTAACTACCAACTAGTATATTACCTTTATATTTAATAATTATATTCTCTGACAATCCTATATTTGTCAAGCATCCACACTCTTACTATGTAGTAATGCATTGCAATAAAACACAAGAAACATATCATATACCACGCAGTATAACTACGTTCACCACTCTTCTCGGTCGTGTAAACATATTTTTATGTTTATCTTCTGCAAATTCAACACCACGAAGAACACAGAACACAATTACACACAACAACTCGATCGCAGAAATGCAGAGAACACGCACGTAGATTCATAAATCTCAGAAACAAACAGAAGCTGAACAGAATAGCACCTCCCTCCCTCTCATACTCTTTGCCCCCTCCTCTCTTGACTTATACTCGAATTCGAGTGGAATGTCCCGACGGAGCCCAGCAATCACACTGGTGGGGGGGAGCATCGCCGCTCATCACAGAGTGAAATTTTTCACTCAACCGGAAAGAGTATTTTGTATCACTTGTATCGAATTAAAATGAGTGAAACGATGGCCGTTTTCACTCTAAGAAGAGTGAAACAGTAGCTCAATCGTCTTTCGAACGAAATTTTTCACTCGAAAAATTAAGAGAGTACACCGTTATTGTTAAAAAATATACAACACGCTTTATTTTCTGAAATGTATTTCATATTTCTCAATGTCTGATTGTCTCATTGCTTCTACTCATGGGAGAGTTCGGTTAAATGGAGCGGTTAGGTTAAGTGGTCTATGGTTTAAAAAAGTTGGTGGAAAGTGTTTCCTGCCTTTTCCACTAAATGGCATTCATAGGATGACAGGGCTGATAATCTAAGCCACAATCATACGTTGCGTGCCTTGATTTGTTCAGTACAGTAAGGAATTTGTATTCTGAAAGGTCAGAGGTTTTTTCTACCACTCATCTGCTTTGCATTTTTATTGAGCTTCAATAACAACTACAAGAGGAATATTCACACCAAATTAATTGTGAGTATTTCTGCTCTATAATAGTGTGTTTTGTTATTAATAACACGTCGCGGCTTGTGTGTTTTCGAGCATATACAGAAAACATGTGCTGTGGAGTTAACTGGACCGCCGGGAGGTTGAGTGGACCGGTCCAGTTACCCCCTTTATATTTTCATTTTCGGAAGTAGAATTTGTAGATTTGCAACTATTAATTCTAGAATGTTACATAATTTATTCGCTTTTCACTATTTTATTAAGTTAATTCATTACCACTGTTATTTCCAAGTTTTAATTTTAGATGTTACGTTTGGGAAACTGCGCGCGGAAACTCCGTGGCCCGTTTTCTTATTTATGCGTGAAAAAAGTTTTCACAATGGGTAGAAGAATGGTATTTTTATTAAAACCGCCTATTAAAAGTCAGTTTTATTTTCACAGCTTATTTCAATTTCCAGTGCACTTAACCTTACCGGTTAGGTTAACTGGTCATACTACAAATGTATAAAACACTCGGTATTTGTCAATAACTGTAAGCACAATGATATTTGTTCCAACGATATAAGGAGAAAGCCTCCCTCAAATATCATGCGAAATTTCACTTGTATAGGTCAAGTAAATAACATTTTAGAACTAGTTAAAAGTGGACCAGTTAACCTAACTCTCCCATACCACTTTATGTTACTGCAATAAATCAAGAATGGGAAAATGTTTACTCAACGCCATTTCATCACCGAATTTTCTTCTGAATTGCTGCTTACACTGCACTGTATGTTCGACATGGTGATTTTAAGATCTGTGAGCAAACTCCACTCTTATTGTTTTCTCTCGTACGTACTTTTTACCGCAATCATCTAACTGTATCACGTGTGTGCCCGATCCAGACACTTTTATATCAATGCAATGTATTATTTATAGAAAAAAAATCATCTAACAACAGTTGATCACCGAATTCTTTTATTAATTGCTGCGTATACCGAATGTTCGAAGATGTAGATGTCTCCCCGTTTTCCTTTTATTTCTTCGATACAGCCAGTGAAATAGAGAGCAGATTTCGAACAAACGGAAAGAGTAGGAACTAACCAACTTCACCGGCTTTGCTTTCTCTCGCACCAGAAAGGCATTTTCCTTTTCAGAAATCCAGATTAATAGCTGGAACGCTCATCCACATACGCACAGTACGTCCAGACAGTAATAGATTTCCTCGTCCGCGCTCAAAAACGAGGTTCTAATTAACAGCAACCGTGACCGTCCTTTATGACGCACTTCCAGACAACCGAGCGATGGGATTAATCTGAAGTCCATAATTAACAGCCTTTTTTTTCTCGACAAAAAAATCTCGTTGTGTGGCAACGTTTATGTCATCATTAACGACGACTTTTTAAAAGAAAGGAAAAAGCGGACGGAGATTCGGAGAGCGAGAGGGGTTACGCAGAGAGAGATGGAAGGCGGAGGCCGAGGCACAGGCGGAGGAGGGGGCGGGGGCGAGGGTGGGGCAGCACATGAGGCGGGGGTGGAAGCGGGGGTGGGAGCGGGGATGGGAGGGTGGGAATGGGCGGGAGTGGGTGCGGGAGGTGGCGGGAGCGTGGTCGGGGTGGGAGCGGGGACGGAAGCGTGGGCGGTAGCGGGGCGGATGTGAAGGGGGATGGTTTTGACGGAAGCAGAGGCAATAGCAGTATGTCCGAGGCGATGGCGGTATTTGAGGTGGAGGCGATATCGGAGGAGTGTCTGCAGCAAGCGACGGTACCGACGGGCGTGGAGGCAATGGTAGAGGCGTTCGTGGAGGCGGTGACGATGTGGGAGGTGGCGCCAGTGGCGCAGGCGGCGGCGCAGGCGGCGGTGTAGGCCGCGCTCAGGCTTGGCCGGCCACCGCTCGCAAATTTCTGTCTGTCCTCGCCCCTTCCGCTAGGTCGATCTCTAAAAAAGGGAGCGGCGGAGGAGAACGGACCGGCTCAGCGCGGCGCGGCGCGGCGCGGCATTGGGGGCGGGGCGGGGCGGGTGGCGCGGGCGGTGGTGTCAGGACGACGGTCCCACACTAACTGCGCCGACAGCCTTCCCGATTGGTCAATATTTCGCGAAGCGCACGGGGGCCCGAGCGGGCCGGGCGCGGCCTGGCGGGGCGGGCGTGGGGAGGCAGGCGGGTGAGCGGGTGCAAGGCGTAACGCGTTAAAGGGTTGCAAAGGGCGACGAAGCGAGAAGCACCGGGGGAGGGGAGGGGAGGGGCGGGGCGGGGCGGGGCGAGCCATAATATGGGTGGGGGCGTAGCGGGGGCAGCGGGGGCGGGGAGGCGAAGAGCGGCGTCAGAGAAGGTAGAAGGGGCTGAAGTGGCGGGGGAGGGCCGTGGAGGGAATTGTCGAGGAAGTAACCACAGAGCTTCGAGCGGAGGATGCTACAAGAGGACGTTCAGCCGCGATGAGTCGGGCCATAGGCTGCTGGAAGTCTGGTAAAAAAGAGGTGAACGTGGGTAGGAACACGATCGAACCTGTTATATTAGTGGAATGACAATTGGAACTAGTTTATTGATATTCAAAAGATACACGTCCAGAATTCAGGATTCTACAACTACATAGTACCTCAAATTCACATTACATGTAAAATGTTCCACTAAATAGTACAAAAACGATCAATATTTCCAGCACTGAAGTTTTTATAAAGCATAATGGGTTTCACAATTCGAAAGAATTTAAAATAATATATCTAAACAATAATATATAAATGACGTTACGACTTTCAGAAAAGAATCTCCCCGAAATAAGACGAGTAGCTTTTCAAGACGCACCCCCTCAACTTCAAGTTAATTACTCTGCGAAAAAACTCGTTAATAAAAAATACCCACCTTCGAAAAATACCCTTGTAATAAGTGCAATATTTTCCGTAAATACATTTAAATTCCTCTATTTTTTTTCTTTTATGTCTAAAATATGAAATATATGGAATGAATACTGAAATATTTTATTTGGAGGTAAATGTAATTCACATTAAAAAATGCATTTGACTCAATTGTTGTTCGACATTTCTCGAGCATATTCTGGTGCTGATTATCAGAGAAAATTGTAGTATTAAATATTCTAGTTTTCAAAAAGGAACATACATGGAGTACAAGATGAGTAACTTTCGATGGTTTAGTCACAATAATTGGATCTGGTATAAATATCAAAAGAGAAATTAATAATAAAATAAAAAGTATTAAAGTAGTACATTATATATGTATAAAGAGAATGAAATTAAACATTTTTCCCGTTTTAGATGCTTCATCAGAAAGACATATTAGTTACATTAAATTTGAATGAATATTGATGAGGCTGCAAAAGCTTCTCATCTACTAAATAAATACTATGTTGATAAAGGTGAAAAGCTATCTTTTCGGCAATTCAAATTCCAAGAACACATCACCACAATACCAATATTCGAAAAAAAATGCTAGGATGGTTCCTGATTTCGCTTCTGAACAATTAATATACATTTTCTGCCCTCTCCTCAAAAACATTACGACATTGGTATACTGTTTTTTGGCATATAAATAAATAGAAAGGCGATGTTACATAATTTAAGAAAAAACAAAACTAAAATATTCAAAAATAAAGAAAACCGCTTAGACGTATCAAATTAGGAAAATCTATTTTATGCGCAATATACAATCATCAATTAAGGAAATAATATAAGTGTTCTCTTAACGTAATTGTATTTGTAATTCGGATTTGAGTCACAAATATTTGTAATGTTTAATTGTTTATATTAATCTGATTATTACAATCAATAACAATTCTAAAGAAAATATCATTGAGGACAGAACAGGAAGGTACACAAGAGTATTTCACGAGTAAATTTGTGTTACCGCAAAAAATAGTTTGTGGACTGCCATGGTATTGCCAATTGACAATTAGACGAGTACTGTAAAAACTGTGAAAATATCCATTAGAGATATGCAGCGTAGTATAACTCAGAAGAAGATTGAGTAGAAAAATTACAGACTTTAATAAATAATTTAACGGAAACCGCATTATTGGTGTACAAAGAATTTACCTACCCGTTCGCGATAACATAACAGCTTCGCTACGCATGTTACCTAGTACTAGCACATAAATATCTACGTGTGAATTAGACAGGCGTAGAATGCTCCATTGATGTCTGATTGTGCAAATAATGAGCACGCAACGGCATGCGTGCCGTTCCAACCATGCCATAACAAGCAGCTCTGAAATACCAGGAGTAGTTGTCATAAATGATCAATAGCTGGAAGGCAAGAAGAGCAACAAGTAATGTATCGACCTAAAATCAATTATCATGGTACCAGCAAATGGTTTCAATGAAAAAAATTTCGCTTAATCATACTTTCCATTTTTGTTTTCTTCAAAGAGAAAAAGAAACAATGTAGTACAAATAAAAGCTGTATACATTATCTCCTTGCAATAATAAAGAATGATTCTATTTGTGACTTACTAGTGACTATCGACAGCAAACTGGACACGCAAAGCTAAATTGCAACGGTATTTAATCATTAGATTCTGGAATTTATAACTGGAGAATGCGTTGAAATATTTGGTCGTTTAGATCTAGCAGTGCTTAGAATATATCTTTTCTTGTTGATTTAAATTCGTCAAAAAAGAATACAGTTAGAAACTATTATTCACACTGAATTATTTCATTCTGTTTACAAAGGAGAATACAAAATCCATATGCTCGTGTTATTTGTTCCTTTAATTCGTTTTAAAATTACACGCACAATATTCCAAAACCTGTTATTTCTTTTTATTCTTCTACTTCTTCAGATGATCTGAAAGTTTAAAACGTTTTCGAGTTATGAATTTTAGATTTAATGGGAATATATTTATATTCGATGTGTACGATTATCGCGGCAAAAAGTATTATTCTTTCATGAAGAACATGATGAGGGTTAAGGGCAGAAAATTATAGCTAATTTACCTTAGAAAATATATTTTATTATATAAGAGTAAATATTTTGTCAACAAAACTTGAAAAAAAACGCTCTTTTTGTGTATTAAAAATTTGACTAGAATATGGTTTAGGATAGAGATCACAGAATTATGTAAACGTGCACAAATTTCACTTCTCCTCATAGCTCGTCAAACACAGTTTTGAACTGTTTTTGACGTAAATAAATAAATCGTAAATACGAAAACGAACTAAGGAAACTCACCTTGTGGTTACGGTTAGAGCAAAAATTGGCCGTGCACTTTCGACGTTAGAAGTTGATGGATTTGAAAAAAAAAAAAATGGATTTGTCAACATCCTGCAATTCCGTCAACTCTGCGTCGCACAGCACAGTCAATTCTCAGTAAAACATGCCAGTACATTTGCGGAGCTAAAAATAGGTAACAAACGGTTCAGAAACTAGTAAGGTCACAAGAAAAGTAATTACGAAATTGAAATTAAATGCAAATCTTTGCAAATGATATCTGAACACGTAAATAGACATCGTCCAACAGTGCAATAATAATTGTGAGAAATCGTCCCCGAACAGGGAAACCAAAAGCTTTCAGAGAAGCAGGTAAAGATTTATAATCCGAGAAATGAACGTGGCTCCCCAAAATTAGTGCAGTGAACTTGGGAGACGAATAGAGAAAAAAGAAGGTTTACATAGGAGCTAATACAGTTTGTAGGACAGGGTACCATGACCCAACGAAGTTTGGATGAGTATAGCAAGTTGCATAGAGGGATTAAATTTTGCTAATGAATACCGAAATTAATTTGCAACCGAAAGCTAAAATATTTTTGTCGAAAATAATATGTGATTCCGAGAGAGTCGCATGGTGTAGCTCAAACCTTCATGCAGAACTAACCCGACCACAAAATAAATAGCTAAGATTTCAACAATTAAACTTTACATAATGACATAATAATGCAAAAGAAACTAAATTTTAATT
The DNA here is from genome assembly GCA_031308135.1 of Acheta domesticus. Lineage (NCBI taxonomy): Eukaryota > Metazoa > Arthropoda > Insecta > Orthoptera > Gryllidae > Acheta > Acheta domesticus. The sequence goes on along the minus strand of JAHLJT010008446.1, from coordinate 3,789,509 downwards.
AATTTGTTATCATTTAGGACATCAAGAGCCTGACTTCAAGGCCTAGGCCCCCTAGCCTTATTAGTACGGGGCCCCGGTCTTCCTAGTAACTGAAAAAAATTAAAAGAAGGACACATGAGGAAGGGCATTGATTGTCACGTCTTGGGAGATAACGGAGGATCAGAGAATTTGCTTTTTGTGGATGGATGGATCACGCACACAGCAAAAGTCGAGACAAGTCTGCGCACCGCATCCCCACGTCTCTATACGTTTTGCTCAAGCAATTTGCCATATCATTTTGTTGTGAATTTTTTTCATGCATTTGTTTACAATTTTTTACTTCTTTATAATTAATATTCCAATAGTCACAATGATTTAAAATCTGAATTCAATAACTATATTTAATAAGCTGTGTAACTGGTTATTTAGTTTAAGTGTCTCTCATATTTACGATCTTAAATCATTTTTGTTTAAACATTTAATGAGACTCCTATTACACGAGTATCACCTGGGGTCTCGTCTCAGGTTGTGTCCCAAGGCAGCTGCATAGTTCGCCTAGGCGGAACGGAAGTCAGCCCTTGAAGACATCACGCTAAGACATTTTAAACAATCCATTGACATTGATTGATTGTGATTTCGGGCGCGTCAACTACAAAGTTCATTAGTCCCGCAAGTGTAGTGCGTGTTTTTTCATCGGGAGCTGGCGGTAATCTTTCTGCGCTGGAGGGCGAGATCCGGTGCCGACCTACCGTCGACTAGCGGGTTTCCCCCAACCAGGTGTCTCCCACCAGCCGGGCACCGCCCCAGCCGGGACAAACTCTAACCTCCCGACCGGTCTCCCAGCATGTGTGATAGTGTAGTGCGTGTTAGTGTGTGTGTGTAAAGGGTGAAGATAGGACAAGGAAGAAGAAGGAAAGATCCCGCGCGGTTCGTGGCCCGTTTGTTAGGGTACTGATCTGGCATTCGCCTGTTCATCGGAGAAACCACGGAAAACTACCGATCAGAGCAGCCAGCCGCTAGAATTCTCCTCCAGACAGCGACTGAATTCGACCTAGCTGACAAGCTAGTGTCGAAAATCCTGCCGCCGTAGGGAGTGGAAGCTAGGACCTCCCAGTCAGAGGGACTGCAGTGCCATCAGTCGATGCACGAAACTATCTCTCCTGGTAAATCCATTGGGAGGACGAGGCGCTTTTAAATATTACGTGGAGGAAAGGTTGGAGAGATGCAAGAAGCAGCCTCACATGACTGAAGTATGCCTCGGTGGCGCACTTCCCAAGAAGAATGAAATGACATTATCGGATGAGATAGGGGATCAGAACGCCAAGAGGGCTACAGCTCGTTGATGACGAGATCAAAAACCAAGAGGGGAGCAGCGTCGCAGGGAGGCAAGAGGCGGGGTCAAGGAGGAGCGATGAGCGAAGGAGAGCTGCGGCAACGCCGCAATAGGGACGAGTGGACGACACGTCAAATCAGGGTGGAGTCACCGCAGAAGAAGAGGGTGAATGAGCACAAACAGCGGAGGAGGAGGAGGAGGAGGAGGAGGAAGACTAGTAGGCGTGGGAGGGAGAGGGGGGGAGAGGGGGAAAGGGGGACGAGAAAGGCTTGGCTAAGAATGGCCTTAGGAATGAAATGGAGAGGGGGATGCGGGGACCAAAGCGTAGCTATCATGTTCACAGCAGAGATCGTGTACTTTGACTAGCGGCATCATCAAAACGCTGCCATCCGAGCACTCTGCGGTGCTAAAAATTTCCCCTCGCTGAGGTCCCCCAATAGTGCTTTGTAGCCGCCACAAAGCGTTTTAAATCATTCAACTCGATGTAATCTTTACTAAATTTTTCGCTAATTGATATTGTCGTTTTAATGACGAAGTTATCGTCATTACGTCTAAGATGTCGAAGGCAAAAGGAATGAAGTACAAAGTTACTCGAATTTGACGGAAGATCTGACGGAAGATCTGACAGATAAATAAATTTACATACCTAATAATAAAAGTTTTTGGATTAACGTTATTTAATTTTAGCATTCACTTCAAGTTTGATATTCAATATCGTATAGTTTTTACGTTGCTTGTAATGGTTTAATTAATTTATTTTTATACTACTTAAATATGACATGAAGTATTTTTATAAACTCTTTTATTTATGAGTATTTGTTATTTGTATTAGTTACCTAACTCCCCATTCGGTTTTCATTCCACTTGCTTTTTTTCACCCAATTTCGACACACAGCATTGCACTACTTACCACTACACATACACATCACAATTTTTTATTGTAATATGTACTAAATATTGATCCTGCGATACGACTTACATCTAACTTGTTTTTATGCTTTCATACAATGCGAGGAAAGGTCTCAGTCTGTCTGAGGGTATGCCGCGTCAATCATTTCTCGGCCGACGACGGCCAAGTCATTTAAGCTGCTAATCGAATTTTTTTATGTATGTAATTACATCAAAATAAATTATTTAAACGATGGCATATCTACCCAAAATTATTCATAGAATGACAAGTATTAATGTTTTAAAAAGTAAGCAAGGACGTGGATTTGAATTATTTATACAATGACAGTTACATGTCACCAACATATCGATATCCTTCGTTTCCAGCACACCAAAAGGTCTGGCATCAGGTTCCAACTACCTTGATACGAAGGTTTGTACGTCCAAATATCGGCATGGGTGTACATATTTATTCATTCGTTTTTGGTGAACCTTCTACCATCCCATAAACCACCACTACGGATGACAAATACAGTTGTAATGAAGACCAATACAATTTCATGAAATAAGTCACCAGCTGTCCGTGACCGGTTGTTTGAAGTACCACTTGTGCCAGAAAGTATTTGAGGCAACCAAAGAAACGATCGATTAGACCAAGAGAACACTAGAAGGTCCAATCCAGGAGGCTGCGTTGTCCTACCCAGCTACTTAGGTGCCGTCGAACAATTGACTAACAACCCGTTCAACTCGCTTGTCAGCGCTCCCAAATTTCTTTCGCTCCGTCAACCCCCGAACGACAGCTAACGTTCCCAGCGCCGCCTCTCGCACTGGCCTCTGGCCGCATCACTCCCACGCCCCTCGCGGCCGCCGTCACCCACCCTACTCCCAGCCCGCCCCCAGCCCTCGCCCCAGCCCCCCAAGCCCCCGCCATGCCCCGCCACACGCCGCCAGCCCCTCCTCAGCCCCGCCCCATTCCGGGCTCCGTTCCGCCCCTAGGCCCGCGCCACCCGCCCCAACCCCGCTTATCCCCGCTTATCCCCGCTTATCCCTTGCTCCGCCACAGCCTCACCGCCAGCTCCTTCCCAACTCAGCGCCACCCAGCTCCTTTCCTGGCCCCGTCCCGCTCTAGCCCCGCACTACCCGCCCGTCCCGCACGATTCCTGGCCCTTGCCCCACATGAGCGCCGCCCCAACCCCACCCGGGCCCGCCCAGGCCCGCCCATCCCGCCCATCCCCGCCACAAGCCCGCCACCCCCTGCCCTACGGGTCTTATTCCTCCGCCTGCCTAGCGCTCACGTCCCACCTCGCTCGCCGCGCCCCCTTGCCGTCCTGCACCCCCCTCCTGCTGCGAGCTACATCTTCCCTTCTGGCCACTCACACGAAAACCACAGCGCCTTTCGCCTCGGCGGCCCAGCTCTCTACCAGCCCCACCAGGCTCAGCGCTGCACCATCACACCCCGCCCCGCCCCCGCAGGTTTCGAAGCGCTGTCACTTTCACTCCGCAGCGGCGGTGGCGGCGGCGGCGGCGGCGCGCGGCGTAACTCTCTTTTGAACGTCATTTTCTCGGCGCTTTTCACGTTTCAACCCTTCGCGCGCGTTCCAGCGCGCCGCCAACAGCCGGGGAGGGGGCTGCGGCGGCGGCTACAGCGTGGGTGGTGGCCGGGGCGGGAGCGGTAGCAGTGGCGGTAGCGATGGCGATGGGGGTGGTGGCGGGTGCAAGGGCAGGTGTAGGAGTAGGAGTAGGGGCATGGGCGCGGGCGGCGGCGGGGGCGAGCACGTGGGCGCGAGAGGGGTCGAGGGGCGAGCGGGGGTGCGTTCGCGGGTAAGGGCGGGGTCGCTGGCGGGGGCGCGGGCGGCGGCGCGGCCGGAGCAAGGGCGGGGGCGCGAGCGGGTGCAGAATCGGCGGAGGGGGGCGGAGCCAGGAGGTAGAGGCTCGGTTTTGAAGCGTCGAATCCCCCTCTCCCGCTCTTCCCGCTGGCTCTGGGGCGGAGCGGCGGCGGCGGCTCGGACGACCTTCACCTTTGAACGGCACCTTCCGATGCAATCGTTTAAACGCTGGCGAACCGCGTGCAAATAGCACGCGAGAACGCCGCGCATGCCGCTCGGGCCACCGCTGGCGCCGCCGCCTCTTCTCCCGCCCCGCCCCCGCCCCGCCCCCCCCCGCACCGGAACTTCGCGGGACTCCCCGGCGCAAAGAAGCGGCAGTGGTGGGAGGGGGAGGAACGCAGACAAATGGATATGGGAAAAAGGGAGAAATAGGTGAAAAACGAAAAGATTAAATTCGAAATTGCTAGATGTTTCGTTCCTCTACTAAATTAACATAATGGTTTACGAAACTACTCATCTGTGTTTCATTAAAACTATCATTACATATATTAATTATTTTTTATTGAAAGTTATAGTATAAGTTAACAGTTATAGTATAACAGTGTAACATTTAACTCTATCGCATAATACTACGGTAATATTGTTGTTACGAAAGTACTCATCATTGATTGGTTATTAATTGTGTATGGCGGTATACTTTTATATTTATTAATTACATAGTTTAACATTCGGGACCCTGCCGGACTTCGGAAGGCCAAGACGCAGCGACGGTGCGAGGGAGGTACATACACGAAAGGATCAACATAAAAAGGAAGATGAAGTGCAACGTGAAATGATGAAGTCCAAAATGCAGATGATAGCACTTCAACTGTTGGAACTTCGAGTTCGGTTTCTGAATTAGAGGAACTATTTTCGTTTACAAATGTAATCACCTTTAATTATTGTTGGTGTCACTAAATATATTAATTCATCACATAACGATATATTACTCCTGCATCCTTTTGGCCTGGAAACATTGTAATAGTTATATTAATTGTAATTAATAGAGAACTCTTCTACTATAATATTCAGTTATATTTGTTTATATTCCGAATATTGCTGGACTCTCTCGATGACGAAAGGAGGTAAGCAGAAGAACAGAGCATTATAGAATAGGAATAGGTGCAAAGAGAATTTGTTGAAATTTAAATTCCGGAAGATTGCTGACGAATATCTATGCTTCAAAATTAGGTTCTCGAAATACAGTAAAATTGTCTTATAAGAAACACACATGCCTGTAATCTGTGCTTTAATAGCTTTTAACATACCTAGAAATTTTATGTGTTATTACTACAGTGGTCAAAAGTTAAAATTCGATGGTGCGGAAGCCGATGTTTTTAATTTGGACGAAGGCAACAATAACACTGCAACATTACGTGGTATGTTCAGCATTTATCGATCGCCATAAAAATATCACGATTTATGCGAAAATTTACATTACTGCAATAGTAAAGAAATGGATTCTTTTTGCTGCGACACTTTACTGAGATAATTGTGGGTTGTTGCTTACCATATATCTATTTAAACAATATTCGTATACCGGAGTTTGAGAAAAGATGGATGCAAATAATTCTCCTGAACCTAAAGATACCTAAAAGAAATGACGTCCGGTGAGGAAGTTGGCGCGTCGACCAGTGGCGACACCTTCAGATCGTCAGTAAATTTGATTACCGAAAAGAGTTCCATTTGGTGGAATGTCAGGAAAATGAGGTTCACTTACCTAACACACATTTTCTAATTGTACTCTGAATATTACAATTAACAAATAATTATCCCAAAAACTAATGTCTTCCTATTATTGTGAATTGTTTCAATCTTATTTGTTTTGTACATCGCAATGGCTTATTTCTTAATAAAGGTTTGACTTGCGATGAATTGGTGTTTGTTTATTTACTTTGCTAAGGATGTTAAATTTCTTGACATACAGGTAGGTACAAGGGGCCTTAATAAACCTGAAGGGTTGCACGTTAATACGGGTTAAAGACGCATGTGACCGATAAGTACTGAAACGGAATGTGGAACAACATTCTGAATTGGATTGAATTGCCTTATTTTACGTGGCTATGAGGCCTGCTCTCCCGTCTGACCACGCAAATTTCGCTACGCTTCGTCACCTATCGGAGACAGAAGGTATTATCTCGGGCGACGAAACAGGTGATTTTAATTTAGCTCAGAGGCGACATTTAGGCTTGAGGATCTTTTACACGCAAGTAAATCTACTAATACGGGACAGCCAGCTTTACTTCCCCTCCGAAGGAAGGCGTACGAAGGATATTTTCGCCCCTAAAAATCCATGGCTTCGGTCGGGTTTGAACCCGCGAACCGTAGGTATAACAGCCCAGTACGCTGTTACACCATCGCCGCCCCATTCTCTGCGCAAAAGAGCGCACGGCTCCTTCCACGCCGCCAACCCGCGTCGGGGCCCGCCGCTGCCTCCCATCGATTGCCGGTCGGCCTCTGTCCCCGCGCGAAGACTAAAGACCGCGTATTGCGGGCGGCCGCCACCTCCGCCTCCACCGCCGCCGCTGCGGCCGGCTGCGGTTGGAATTCGAGGTTTTTCGGCGTCCGGCAACAGTGGCGGTGGCGGCGGGAGAGGCGGAGACGCGAATGCCATCCGGCGCTGCGCTGTGCCTTTTGTCGGAGCGCCAGCTGACAGCCGGCAGCCCCGTGAGGGCGGAGGGCTGGGGGGGGGGGCGGTTTCAGTCGCATGAACGCACAGCCGAATTCCCGAAAGCAAGCCATTAAGCCTTATTATCATCGCGAATAGCCCGCTGCAACATCGCAGTCTCACCGCGCACCTGCGCTCCCTTTGCGCCCGGAGTCCGCCCGGCGTGGCCTGGGGGGGGTGGCGGGGGGTGTTTTGCTTTTCACACAGTGCCGCCAGCGGAGGCCCGCTCCCATCAAACACTGTCCTCGCGCAGCGCGGCATGCCGAAGACTGGCACGCCAACCATTGAAATATTCTACCAGCGTGTGTTTGAGTTGCCTCTGAATGATGCACGTCCCGTACGTCTGCATTTATGGCGCACGGTGGCCCGATGGCGCGGAGGCGGAGGGCGGCGCGCGTCACGGACACTTCTCGCCCGCCGCACCCCGCACCTGCTCTTCGGCCGGCCACGCCTACTCAGTTCCTCAGCTCAGACCCTCTCCGCTCTGCCCGCTCCCCTCTATCCCTTCCCATCTGCCTTCTCCGATCTGCCGCTTTCCCTGTTCGCCCGATCTGCCCGCTCCGCTCTGTCCTGCCCGCTCCACTCTGCCCACTCCGCTCTGCCCGCTCTGTTCTGCTCGCTCCGCTCCGCTCTGCGCACTCCGCTCTGCTTGCTCCGCTCCGCTCTGCCCGCTCCGGTCTGCGCGCTCCGCTCTGCTTGCTCCGCTCCGTTCTGCCCACTCCGCTCTTCTCCCGCTCCGCTCTGCCCGCTCCGCTCTGCCCGCTCCGCTTGCCCGCTCCGCTCTGCCCGCTCCGCTCTGCCCGCTCCGCTTCTGCCCGCTCCGCTCTGCCCGCTCCGCTCTGCCCGCTCCGCTCTGCCCGCTCCGCTCTGCCCGCTCCGTCTCTGCCCCGCTCCGCTCTGCCCGTGCCGCTCGCCCGCTCCGCTTGCCCGCTCCGCTCTGCCCCGCTCCGCTCTGCCCCGCTCCGCTCTGCGCGCTCCGCTCTGCGCGCTCCGCCTCTGCGCGCTCCGCTCTGGCGCGCTCCGCCTCTGCGCGCTCCGCTCTTGCGCGCTCCGCTCTGCGCGCTCCGCTCTCTGCGCGCTCCGCTCTGCACCGACTACTCTACCCTGATCGTCCCGCTCACTTCTGCCAACCCAAGCTGCTCGCTCATCTCGTTTCGTTTGCCGAACATGCACATCCTCCCACGCCGCTTCTACAAGATCCGACGACACCGGCCGGTGCTCCCGGCTATTGAATGGGCGGTGGATAATGGGTTGTAGTCATTTAAAAAAAAACGCATTTTTTATATTGATGAAGGTGTTATGGATTTGATTATCATGCAGCTGTGGCAAAAGACTGCCGAAGCCAAAATTATTGAAAATTACGGTTGATGGAGGTGTCATGGTTCATGAATATAAATATTAAAAGTCAGCTCTTTTTTTCAACACTTCTCGGAGACAGGTACGAAACCAGGGTCTGTAAACAGCGGCGCTTGTGGAACACGATATGGAACATGTTGTGTCCAATGATGCATGGATTGCGTATATAATTACCTTATAGAATGAAAAAGTATGCTCGAAATCACTTTCACGAGAGGGTATGGTACATATTTTTTTAAAATTCTTTAAGAGCAATTGAGGAGCAGTGCTGTTAATTACATTTAAGTCTGTTAAATTATTGTGGATTTTTTGTTATTTGTCGTGCACGTAGCTTTTACGTTATTGTTCTTATTCCGAGCCATAATCATGTCAAACGAAATAGATATTGTGGGTTCCCATTTTTAATGCGATATGTTTCTCGACTGTACTGCACTGAAGTCTGTTCTTATGAATGATAGGAAAAAGCATTGGCTAAATATAATTATTAACAAGTTTACCCGTGAACAAAACAAAAATTATACGAGAAAAGAAGAAATCCTAATTTGGACCGGCGTCTAAATTGCAGTGTGTACACGTATTTCAATGCATTAAAGCATCTTGATCGTAGACGTTGGCTCTTATGCATGGACGATCTAATTGGATTGTTGGTCGATTTTAGTGAATAGCAATCATTTTAATAAGTAGAATTAGCGTTACAGTGCTTCTGTCCTACTATTTTTGTGCTATATATCGAAGCTATTTTGTGCAGAGGGAGTGTCTTTGCAATTTTTGTGCTACATATATCTTAGGAATACGCATAGTGGTTGCCTTTCAAGTAGCTGTGTCAGGAAATATGCTTCTTATATTTCAACGAGTGGCTAAACATGGAGCACAGAATGTTGCCTTAATTGAACCGGTCCATCTTAGGAGGCTTATTATTCATTTTCTTCTTTCACGTCAACAGAATGCAATGGAATGGAACGTAAGTAAATAGGAAGCGATTAGTGTGCGCCATCAGATTCCTTGGCAGTAGACAAGCAAACATATTTCTAGCAACTTTGGGCAAAAGGAAACGATTAATCGTCTTATATGATTCAAAACACAAAAACAAGAAACAATTGAACTAAAATGCATACCCAATTGAACTAAATGCATATCAGAACAGTTGACGAGTTTCCCATATCAAATGTCGGAAGAATTGGAAAGGGCAGTTTAATGAAGAGCCCATTCAAACAGAAACCAGAGGATAGAAAAGATTTAAGAAGAAAAACATTCACCGTGCACCTTGTTTTCGAATGTTTGTTGACGGAATTGCAGTCTAGAATATTAATTGCACGCCATATAGACGAAAAAAATACTTTATATCTCATGAGTCATGTACTCATTATTCTACTAGCGGCGGAATTATCTTATATTCCACCCCCAAATCACAAAAATATTAATAAAATATAATTCTGCAGCTTCCTCTGAATCTAAATTCACAACACAGATTTTAAAACATTTTTAAAATTCACATAATTTTAAAATTCAACATAATTTTAAGAAGTATTAATTATTCCATGATAAAAACATCATTTACATAAAACTATAACTTTTCCGAAAAAATAATAAATGTCCTTAATTATCACTGACTAACGTTCAACATTTCACAACCATAAAAACATCAGAATGTTCAAACACATTCATTACATTGCGGTTTCGCCATTTTTAATCAATTAGTAAGCAATTAAGCATATTAATACGAGTTTTTGAAAACAATACCCAATATTGTTATTTGTGAATCACTAGCAAATAAACCGGGATAGGTGGCTCAGGGATCAACTGATGTCACTACAGTGCCTTTGACAAAAGCTCTTAGGTTCGGTACGACGATGTCAGGATTTTCGACATC
>JAHLJT010008446.1:3767019-3778550 GCA_031308135.1 Acheta domesticus | reverse complement strand
TCCTTTCAGAATATCACTGTACTACGAAACTCTAGTAATTTTTAGTTATGATAAGGAATGTGTTAACAATACTATTGAAGTTGCAGTACGAAAAAAATGTGACAAAGGTATTCAACACATTAAAACTTTCGTACTACAGTGTAAGATTTGTAAAAATTATATTTGATCTCAGTTCCTTGAACATCGCTGAAAGTGGTAATTGACAGTTCATTCGAGATTATACTTTTACTTGTTCAATACTTTCTTCTCAATATTTCCTCGATCCATAGGATGAAGGATTGCCGGAGCAGTCTCCTAACAAGCTCTCCAAAGACCGCTCGCGATCTTTCCTTCTTCTTCCTAGTTCTATTCTCACCCCTTACTTACACACACACATCCACTACATTACCACACGTGCCGGAATACCTGAACGGAGCTTAGAGCTTGTTCCGGCTAGTGCAGTGCCCCGCTAGTGGGAGATACCCGGTTAGGGAGTCCCCGCTAGTCGACAGTTACGTCAATCAATCAAACAGTCAATCAATCTTCTAGCGTATATATTGGAAATTTGCTCTGCAAATGGTATTATGCCGCTCTGATCCATCGGGAAAGAACGGACGTAGGCAAATTCTCTTTTGTAAACAGAACAATCGTAGATTGGAACGATTTACCTGCAACAGTTTTTGAGCCCGTTCCTTGCTCAGCGCGAGGTTTTAGAAAAAAATATGGGAAATTAATCAATAGGGTGAAAACGTGCAGTGAAGTGAAATGAAGTGAAGAGAAGTGAAAGGTGCGATTATGGGTAGTCAACTAAAAAGTATTGAGCTATTAGTATTTAAGTAAAGTTTTATGAGGTGCAGTGACGTGAAGTGAAGTGATTTCATTTCGTTGTTTATTTCGCTAATCTAAAGCGTCTTTTATACGTGCAGAATGGTGTGTATGCGAGTGTTCCTATGTCTTTGTATGATATGTATGCGCGAGACAAGCGCTTCCCGTAGCTGTCTTTTGAACTACTTCCGCCTTCTAGCGTTCTCTGTCGGTTTACCTAGCAACTTCATAATCTCTAGAAAACGAGAGGCGTATCTACGAAACAAACTTATATTTTTCGTAATGTAAACGACTTGAGCGGTTCCAATATATCCATTATAAGAAAAATTACCTAAGATACGGGAATCAAATATTGTTGTATATGTGTTTAATGTCTCCTCTCTCTCTCTCTCTCTATCTCTCTCTCTCTCTCTCTCTCTCTCTAACTATCTCATATGCATTTGAAGAGCAGTATGAATGGGGGTGGAACGTACAGGGAAAATATTGGCTCCTTCAAGGATAATTCGTTATCAGCACTTTGGGCCCTTTGATCTGATTCGCAAAAGTATCGTCCATTTATCGAAGACTTCTTCAGGGCTTATTTCATGTGTGAAAAAAGCCACGACGGAATCGCCAAACTGTATGGGTCACTAACCGACGAAGTTATACTCCGGTCGCAGAAACATGGCATTTGAACCACCGGGGCTCCCAAGCCCGCTCTATCGTAGTCAGGAACTTGGCGCACTCATGAGGAGGGGGCGGATTTTAATGAAAACGTTTCTTTAATGAAATTTTCTTCCTTTTAATGAAATGTTTTCTTTCACTTTAGAACAATGCCGTTTAGTATAGAAATTAAGATAAAGATAAAAGATAAATTTATTTGAACTGCAATTGGGTATAACCCGGTGGCAGCTATTTACAAACACATACAAATACACAGTCTCTCAATAACATAGAATACTATTACCAATAATAATAATAATAATAATAATAATAATAATAATAATAATAATAATAATAAGGTAATATAACTAACAAATTATATACTAATTATAGTGATAGTAATGGTAAAATAATAAAAATTCCTATTATGTTATGGCAAACGGAAAAGACCCACGTATATTTTATATGTATTATTTTTTTCATTTTTCGTCGATTTCGACCAATAAGTCGTTTATTACTTTTTTACATAGTTTTAATGCATTTACCCTGATTTCATCGATATTTAATATAATGTACGTACAATACTTACGTACAATATATAAACAATATTTACGAAATGTAATAAATGTTCACCACAGAATTCCCCCGAGTAGCCTGTTCGATTCCTTGGCTCATATATTGTTAATTTTCGCTTTGTGAGTACTTCATAATTTATAATTCCTGTGACGCCTGTTAGCGCCATTGTCAGTTAAGCCGTTTTCGCGATAAATAACGGCAGAGATTTTCTTTTCAACGAACAGTCCAAACCAAACGTTTGAAAGCTGAGTTGACTTGAACAAAAGGAAGAAGCCTCGATTACATCATTAACATATGAAACAGCTTGAGTTGTTCGTCTGAAGTGGTTTTGATCAATTTTTTACGTCATTTTTCTTTGTTTTTAGGGTAATTTAAAAACACTTGAAAAGCATCTTATTGATCTTTTTTGGCAATGTTTTAGGTCATCAAAATCCTCTCCCTACTCATGACTTTTCCCTTCGATCTAAGCAACCACCGCCGCCTCCCATTCGCCTCCGTCAAAACCTCCAATTCTGCTTCCGACTCTTCCGCTGCAACCGCTCCTCCTCGTTTTCTGCCTCCGCCTCCGTCTCCTCCGCCTCCTTTTCCTCTTCCTCTTGTTTTCTCCCCGCCTCCTCCATCCCCGCTACGGCCACTGCCACCTGGACCACCTTTTGCGAAATAAAGCGAAATTAAGCACACTATCTGATAGGGTTGGTTTATCGCCACGGGCAGCCGTTGCCGGGCACCGCCCCATGCCGACGCTGCAATCTCTGCTCCGCTCTCCAACTTCCCCGCTCCGCCCCGCCCCACTCCATCCCGCTCAGCCCAGCCCCGCTGCTCACCGCTCCACCCCGCTCCGCCCCGTTCCACCCCACGCCGCTCCGCCCGCCCTGCCCCGCCCCATTCCGCCCCGCCCCGCTCCGCCCCACCCCGCCCCGCCCCGCTCCGTCCCGCCCCGCCTCGCTCTGCCCTTCCCACACATATCCGCCCCGCCCACACCACCCCACCCCGCCCACCCCGTACCGCCCCGCTCTTCCCCAATCCTCCCCGCTGCACCCCGACCTGCTCCTCCTCGCCTCGCCCCGCTCCGCTCCGTCCGGCGTCGCGCGGAGGGGGGCGTGGCGGGGCAGACCATCTCGCGGCGCGGCGGCGACGCTTAAGAGCCGGACGCGCTGATGACGCGGCGGATTTCGAGCGGCGGTCGCCTCCGCCATCTCCTCCATCTTCTGCGCCTCTTTTTGCCCCCGCGTCGCCCCGCGCCGCGCCGCGGCATTTCCGGCGCGGCCGGACCGCAGCTTGCGTAAGCACTTCGCCTGGGAGGCGGGCGCCGCGCCGCGCACACTCCGTCGCCGTCGCACCGTCACACCGGGAGAGATGGCCCACTGCATCAACTGATATCACTGCACTGCCTCTGACCGGGACGTCCTAGCTTCCACTCCCGACGGCGGCGGGATTTTCCACACTAGCTTGTCAGCTAGGTCGGATTCATGCGCTGTCAGGAGAAGAATTCTAGCGGCCGGCTGCTCTGATCGGTAGTTTCCCGTGGGTTCTCCGACAGTACTCTAAGAAACGGGCCACGGACCGCCCGTGATCTTTGCTTCCTCTTCCTTGTCCTATCCTCTCCTGTTACACACACACACTAACATGCACTACACTTCCACACATGCCGGAAGACCGGTCGGGAGCTTACAGCTTATCCCGGCTGGGGCGGTGCCCCGCTGGTGGGAGATACCTGGTTGAGGGGAAAACCCTGCTAGTCGACGGTAGGTCGGCGCCAGATCTCGCCATCAACGACGAAAAGATCATCGCCACCTCCCGCGAAAAAACACGCCCTACACTTACGGGACTAATGACTTAAGTAGTTGACGCGGAAACACGAATCAATCAATGAATCAATCTATCGTACCATCACACTCAACTTGGTGTTCATGTCGTCATACCGAGGTTGGACGTGATCAAATCGTAATTCTGAGCGCGGGCGCCTTCTTACCGTTGTACTCAGCTTTGGGGTGTTCATACCTTTCTGCTGTTCTTGGGGGAGCTCATCGTCTCCTATATTATTTCAGAAGTATACATTCCCTTTGCGGCTCTCACACGCAACCAATCTTTATAAATGAGGGCTCCAAAGAAAGAGAATTTCACGGAGACTTGACGAATTCCATTTTGACTTTACAAATATGGATGATTTCTTTTAAAAACGCATCGAAATATTCAAGTAAAATACAACACGCATCACATGTCAACCTATATCTGCAAATAACTCATAAACGAAGCGTTTTAGAGCCTTAAAAAGTAAAATTTTCGATCCATTCAATTAACTTTTCGGTTTCACGCTTCAATACTATCAAGGCCACCTCAATATTTCAGTCCTTCCTGCTGGTAGCAATTTTTGTGGCGACACGCTTAGAAGGCTTAGATTCGACAATCTTTATTTACACATCCTGTTAACACCGTAGTTTGTGCAGTCTGACGAGTTTATTTGCATAATCATTAATTCAAGATTTGCTCTCCAGCAACAAGTAGAAGTACTATTATATTTGTTTGATACCTATACCTATGAATATTGTTTCTTATGCGTGTAGTGAAACTATTCAATTAACGTTTTTTCATGGTCTATAAGTGCTGTGTACTTAATTGTGGAAGGATGTGGGTGTTCAGTGAAGAGTGAAGACTGTGTTTGTGTTTTACCTGTACCAATTTTTTCGTTATCATTCGATGAAATTTTCAAGTCAACGGGTTCGGACACGTAGCTTTCTCAAAAGTAAAAAGCTAATATTTTTGAAACTATCACGAAAAACTAAAACCTAATTGACAAAGAATATTGAATAATTACTTCAAATGTCTTTAAGTAAGTGTTGGGAATTGTTCCAAGCAAATTCTCCATGATATTGAATAAATTTTTACTGAAAATTTCTTTTACACATTAATTGCATTGTTTTTATTTTTATATGTAATTGTGTTAGTACATTGCAAATTACCTTTAAAGATACAAATAAAAGTATAGTAGTATTGATAGTAGTAAGTAGTATTGATACAAATAAACACGTTTCGATAACTACTTTCCGTCTTAGAATGAAAATAGGATAGGGATGAGTGTGGGGTCTAGCATCTAGCATGCGAGAGTTCTCTCTCTCTCTCTCTCTCTCTCTCTCTATATATATATATATATATATATATATATATATATATATATATATACCAAGTGTAGTGGGGGAAAACTTGTGCTATGGCACCACACAAAGAACAAACTTTTTAAAGTAGCTAAAGCAGAATAGCTTGAAATAAATGGAAAACAAAAATCAAAACGCGCTAGCCTACAATACTACGCGAATCAATTAAAAAACAACTAAATTTAAAATTATAGAAAGAATAGTGCAAGTCACCCGACAACTGCCAACGATCGCACTCCAAACGCACGATTTAAATGTTGGCGATATCTGGAAGTATGTACAGTAACGCCCAACTGTAAACTCATATTGTAAATAAAACACCGTGTGATATTAAACTCAGGTGTCGGTTCGTTAAGATATTAAAAATGCAAACATAGTTTGAGCAACATTCCCATGTACCGAAGTGGGCTTACTAATGCCTACTAAATTGTTTCTAATGCTAACAAATGGTATTTAGTACTCAAAGGTGAAAACTTTAGTTTGATTATTTTTTGGATCGGAATTGCTTTTCTTGGGGTACGTAAAGACTCAGAAAATAATTCAATACATTTTAGTAAACAAATAATTTTTCAATTTTCTCACCCCAGCAAGCTGGCACCCTGACTCTCCAAAACCCACTCGGTTCTTCATAAAAAATAAAGGAAAGTTAAATAATATTGCAATGAGTAGGTCTGTTCTTGCCCGATCCGGTATTTTCGCACTACTTTACTTGGCTTTCTCAAGAGTAAAACCTTTTCTATTATTTGACTATCAAGGAAAGCGAAAAGCTAACTCTCAAGGAAGGTTGAAAAATTTCTTCAAATCTTGTTTTAAAGAAGAATGAATTGTTCCAAGAACATCTCTCTATAATGTTGAATAAACTTAATTGAAAATTTGTTTCAAACATCAATTGCATTGTTATTTTGTTTGATATTATGTAAGTACATTAGTAGTTCCTCTCCTTTATGGAACGGATAGACAAATGAATAGGGAAAGGGTGGAATTTTACATGCGAGAGTTCTCGCACGGGTACGCTAGTAATGTCATATTGAGCTTGGGTGCTTCCATAGTCATATTAAGCTTAGGTGCGTTCGTACCAGTATACTTGGTTGCGTTCATATCGTCGTACTGAGCATACGATCTTATTGATCTCCGGCGTATTCATTAACCCAGATATGCCTGAAAACGTTTTTGTTTGTTTTTTGCGAATTTTTTGTTTTATTAAATTAAGAAAAATTATCTAAATTCAAATATATTATTATTTTGCAATATGTTATTTAAACAATTCATAGGAGGGTGTCATTGTACAAAGACAGTAGGCATATGGGGGTATATTGCGTACCACACTCAATACAAAGGTATATTTTCTTAAACGTTGAACTTTTATTAAGAAGTGCATTTTAATTGAATAAATAGATTACAAAATAAAAAAGTTGAAAAAAATTACAGTTAAATAAGAATATACTGAATTAACACTTTAACATCTTATGTGAAACGTTACAAAACAACGCAGTACCACATTTTTGACATTTGATTGATACGTTCTTGTGACACAACCTATATGGTTTGTTTTCCCTGAGACACAACTAAATTATTTTTACCAGCATGTCCCCAATTGTTCGGTGTATTCGTTGGTTTACTTCTTTTTTGTGTTCTCTTGATTATATATAATCAGTGCCATGTGCTATGGCAACTAGCCGAAAAAAAGTAAGATTATTCAATTTTCTCCCTCAGTACTTCTAGACCTGCAAGGTATTTTGCTCTGCAATATCAGTCATGTGAGTAATGAAAGAAAAATAGCGTTTTTCCCTGGTGTAAATACTCGGTGTAAGTATGTATATTTATTAGAGCGATCAACACCTCTCTTTCCTTGGTTACATACATAAGCGATACGGAAGGCTCGAGATCATCTTTATACACATCTGAGAGTGGATTTTTTAGCTCCGTGATATGACTCCATCCATAAAACATATCCTTCAGATGTAGCTTCAACCCAGATTTTGTAGCCATATGAATTTAGTTTTCTATTGTTTACATCCGTGGCAACCATAATATGGCCCCATTGTTTCCTCGACAGAGTGACATTCGTAGTGCGGTACCATTTCTTGACATTTCATGTTTAGTAAAGTGAAAAGTAGTCTTACTCTTGCAAAGCGATTATTATAATAGAACAGTTAATTATCATAACAATGAACTTTTGACATTATGAATTCGAATTTATCTCTAGGCATTGCGACAGCTTCATTGCAGATGTCTTTACATTTTTTCTGTAGTCTTCTTCTTGGAACCCGATGCCTACTCAACCCCAGTCAATACTCAACTCACTGCCCACTCAACAAAAGGATTCCTAAAAATATTTTAATTTATTTGATGACATCACCCAATTTAATTTCCTGTAGCCGCATACTTGTTAGTAGGCCTAAATTCTACCAACAATTCAATTGCATGATAAAAAAGCCCAGAAATATTTCAGTTAGCAATGCTTCATTAAAAATCTCCTGAATTAGTGACCACTCCATTTCAATTGACATTTTGAATTAGCCTTTATTCAATTTAAAACTTTTATCGTGAGATACACTAAAAGATTTTGACAATTTGCACTAACGTTCATTTCAAGACAAAGTGAAGATTGTTTTGGAAAGTGTCTCTATATGGATTGCATAATTTACATTGAATAGCTCCACTGCAACAGTCAGCTGTGATCCAGAAAGATTATTGGGTGAAACTGTGTTTCCGTCTCCTCATCCGTTACATGCCTAATCGCTTTCACAAGTTTCATTATTGCAGTGTCCACTTCATGTGGTAATTTGTCATTGTTATCACCATCATCCTCGAGTACTGAGAGCAGTATATCGAGAATAAAACCTCTGGAAGTACGAATTTTTGCATCATCCGCAATCTAAACTAACTACATCGTCGGAAGTGAAATGTACCCTTAGATGCCTACTGTCCTTACAAAAGGACACCTAACTTTGCGAAATAATTGTGTCTACTGATATTGTAGAAATACATATTCCACAGTCAGAAATAAATATATGTAGTTTTGACATAATAATAAAGCGGCTTAAATAATTATTATATGTGCCAATATTATACAATTTACCTCTCACGTTTGCAATGCGACGAAAACGACATGCCCTACAAGAAACCTGAACTCCTTTCAAAAGACGATACTTGAACATCCGATAATGTGTCGGATGGCGATAAGTAACGTTCTGAGGCCCTTTCACTGCCAGATAATTGTGGAACTAGCCTCGAAAAAGGCCTTTAATTATTCTTTAGCGAAAAAATTAGAGGAGAGCGTAGGGTCCTTTTAGGACAGGAGGCATATGTCATACCGAGCCTAGGGGCGTTCACAAAGCTACTGACCTCGAGAACGTTCATACGAAGCTTGGGGTCTTTCATACCACCACACTGAACGTGCTCGCGTTCATAGGGAGATCATTTCAATTTCAATAAAATATATGTTATTTATCGTGATGAATAGTAAAAACTGTATGCAACGTATTGGCGAAAGTATAGTATGAGCACGTTTTCTAAAGCTCCATATTCCCAATCCCCGGTAGATAATTGAATTATGAACAAAGACACGAGGAGCGTGCTTGGAAACAGTTGAAAACTATAGATTTTGGACTCCTCGAGGAATAGAAAACCTATTTGCAACGGCACACGAACTATATATTTGTAATTATGACAATTTTCCGCTTGTTCTTTCATATTGATCTTTTCCCGTTCAGTAGTGTGATACATGGACTTACACCTATTTTCGCTCGTGCATACTTTGGCTCATTCGCACTGTTGTCTGTCGTGGAGTTACTGTACCCTGTAACTGTGGAGTACTGGAGAGCTACTGTACCCTGTAATAAATGTCGTTTTTCGCGCAGCATTAAATAACTGTCTCTGCTCCGTAACGAGAAAAAACTACAATGTCTTGGTCTCTATTGAGATATACCAGGTTTCATCACAATCCGATGGGATCACATAATTATGTCACGTTCGATGTTTGATGGTAGAATGGTATTGTTTATGATTAGTCGAAGTGTTTGGTTTTTATATTAGCTGTGCATGTTTAGCTGTGTCGCACGCTATGGCGACGTCGCAATGCAATTTTAGAAGGAATACATCCACCACTTTATGTTCAAAGTGGAGACGAGTGATCTCTCCTTTTTTCGTAGTCATCTCAACGGCAGGCCCGCCTCAAAAAAAAATCCCTGACCCTCAATCACTTCCCTAACAACTTTCGCAAGTACAACATGGTTGCTTCTTTTCAGCTAATACATGTTTTAATTTTTTTGCGAATAAGTTGGTAAGGCAAATTGGAAATTGAACTATTTAGTTATGAACACTGTATTCCGTATTATGATATATCATATGTGCAATCAAATACTTAATAAGGTTGTATTGTGAGGATGTGAAATGACGGGATATGTATAAATATTGGAGTCGTTAAGAAGGAATATCGGGCGGCCATTGTTGGATCTTACCGGACTTATACCGTTGAGGTTATGTGATAATGGTGCGATGGACAAGTGAGAAACGAGGGTGTAGTAAGTGGGAAAATAAAAAAAAGGCCTCGATGCCTCAAATTTGCCACTTGTCTTCCTGTTAAAATCAAACTCAGTTCGTTGTTTTCGCCCCCAATTTTCTCATGGATCGACCCTTACTTGAACGTTTGCACTCAAATTGGAATGCAAGCACCCATCTCTTCTTTGTGGGTCACGATGTCCAGGTCTGTTTAATCAGTTACTTCAAACGCCCCACGTTAAACGCGTTTTCCCGCCCTTCTCAGCTCTCTTCTCTATCCTTTGAACCCTCCTCACCGTCTTCGTCCCTTTCGCCTAATTCGGACCGAAAGAGATGCCTCAGTGCATCAACCTGATGTCACTGCAGTCCCTCTGACCGGGAGGTCCTAGGTTCGAGTCCCGACGGCCTTGTCAGCTAGGTCGAATTCAGTCGCTGTCTGGAGGTGAAGTCTAGCGGGCCCGACTGCTCTGATCGGTAGTTTTGCGAGGTTTCTCCCATCAACACCAGGCGAATGCCGGTGCAGTGCACTAACAAATGGCCACGGACAGCGCGCGATCTTCCTTCCTCTTCTTGTCCTATCCTCTCCTCTTACACACACACACTAACATGCACTACACTACGGGAGACCGGTCGGGAGCTTACAGCTTATCCCAGCTGGGGGCGGTGCCCCGCTAGTGGGAGATACCTGGTTGTGGGGAAAACCCCGCTAATCGACGGTAGGTCGGCGTCAGAATCTCGCATCCAGCGAGAAAAGATCATCGCCACCTCCCGAGAAAAACACGCATTACACTTTACAGGACGAATGACCTAAATAGTTGACGCGCGCGGGAAACACGAATCAATCCATATATCTCGTCCCTCTCTCCGCCACCCATGTCCTCCGCCTTTCCGCGTTCCGGCCTCTCTTTCCGCGTCTCTTTCCTTCTCCTTCTCACAATTTCGCCTTGTCCCATCCCCTTCGCCTCGCGGCAGCAGCGCGTCGAATCCCGCTGTTGCCACCATCGTCCTCCCTCCGCCCGTCCCTCACCCGACCTTCCTCGGCACGGCCGCCGTGCAATAAACAAAAGTCCCCGTCCGTATCCTCGGCGCGCGCGGTCCTCGCCGTAATCACCTCGGCCTCGCGAGAGGCGGCCTTAATGCGAGAGCTCGCGGGGACGGCCGCCGAGGACGGGAGGAACGGAAGGGGCTCCGCGCGCGAGAAAGTTTAAAGCAGTTGCTTTCAAAGCCGCCACGATGATAACGCGGTTAGGAGCACCGGAAATGCATGGGATAAGACTGAGTTTCCACTGCTTTTGGAGTATGGTATCCGTTCATGACTGTGTGTGTTTTGTTTGTTTTTTGGACAAATTTTGAAACAATTGAGTATTCCTGGACTGGCGACTTCGCGAAATGTATTTCGGATAGTCATTGGGAGTATGAATTTGTTGAATGTTAATCCGAGAATATGTGATAAAAATATCTTTAAACTATAATTAACAAAGGCAAACTTTCAAAAGAAACTAGAGGCCAAAGGGAAAGATGTTTCCTGTCATTCCTGCTGAATTTTGTTGATAGAAGGAACTTTTTAGAAAGCAGGGAACTCAAGAGGCCTTTTTTATTTCCGAATTATTAAATACAAATGTGATTCGAACTATTAACACTATTAAATATATCAATACAGAGACTTATTAAGTGTCAGAAACGTGATAGCGTCTCCAAACATTGTACTCACGGAATACCTTTTTCGATTGCAATAGTTAGTTGATAATTTCCCTACATTGACTTTAATCTCGCAAAGCATCCACTTTGGATGATGTTAACTCTCCTCATTACACGAGTAATCCATTACGTTAATGAGGCAGAAAAAGTAGAAGG
>JAHLJT010008446.1:3713997-3766919 GCA_031308135.1 Acheta domesticus | reverse complement strand
CGAATGGAGGGTGGGCAACAAGGACGGCGCGGGGGCGGCGTTCATGACGGCTCATAGATTTATTGTTAGTGATTCTGGGCGCAACTACCGAGGTTGTCCCGAAGGTGTAGTGCATGTTTTTCAAACCGGGGCGGCACTGATTTCCCCCCGCTTGAATGGCGAGATCCGGCGTCGACCTACCGCCCACTAGCGGGGTTGTCCAAACCTCCCTCCCACCAGCCGGGCACTGCCCCAACCGGGAGAAGCTCTAAGCTTCCGACCGGTCTTCCGGCATGTGTAGTAGTGTAGTACATGTTAGTGGTGTTAAGGTGAGGGTAGAACAAGAAAGAGGAAGGCGCGCGGCCCGTGGCCCGTTTGTTAGGGTACTTCTCCACCATTTACCTCGTGTTGATCGGAGAAACCACGGAAAACTACCGATCAGAGCAGCCGGCCACTAGAATTCTCCTCCAGACAGCGACTGAATTGGACCTACCTGTCAAGCTAGTGTCGAAAATCGTGCCGACGTCGAACTTAGGACCACCCTGTCAGAGGCACTGCACTGAGCCACCTCCCTCACTCCCCGTGGCGGCGTTAGGTGGAAGAATAGGACAGTGACGCTGCAGGCGGCGGTGACTTGAGAGTCACTGGGTGGAGAAGCTGGCTATTTGCTAGGGAGGACTTCGAAGCCAGTGATTACTGCGACGATGATGGTCGTGGTGGTGGTTACAGTGATTTGATACTGTGTTCGAAAGTTGGGGTCGGTAGTATCGGCGACGATTGAGTGGATTGAAATCGGCAGAGTAGATCGAAAGCTCTGACGACGGTGGTGACGGTGAAGGGATTGGTTCGGCGGAGGGTAGCTAACGCAGAAACGAACTAGGAGAGATGGCTCAGGGCATCAAGTGATGTCACTGCAGTCCCTCTGACCGGGAGGTTCTAGATTCCACTGTCGACGGCGGTAGGATTTTGGACATTAAGCAATATTCGAAGTGTTTTTCATGTTGAAAGGCGACTAGGTCGAGGACCTAAACCATTACAAAGACTACACACTACATTCCTAAGCTATCGACTTTATTATTCACTCCGGAAGATTTCCCCATCCTATCAAGAAAACTCAATTAACAGCGTGCTTGCGTATTGATAGGAGGCTGCAGGTTGAGATACGGGTTCCATATGAGTTGCAGCCTGTTCATCTGTGCTGATAAACATAGATTTATTTATTTGGTCAAAAATAGATATATCAAATGTAACCAATTGTACTATTTCGTCATCTCACATAATTGTTTACCAGATTTTGATGTTAAAAATAAACAGAAATGTAAATAAATAAATAATAAGATCATGGTGGTTTTGAATTAAGATGTAAAGATGGAAATACAAAACTAAGACAAAAACGTTGCCAATTCATTTTCTGATGGCTGCTATTGCTTGTATGCCAAACTGGAGTGCATTGAATATTGCATTTATTATTAGTTACGCTAGCCATGCAGCAAATTAACACATTCATAATTCATTTGTGCATTTCCGCAAATAATCCTACAAAAATAGATTTAAATAGTGTCGGGGTATCATGCCTATGGAAGTGTTTAATTCATACGTGATATGGTAATTAACTTAATCTATGAGATGTAACTTTGAAATAACTGAACAATAAAAATTATTATACCGTAATTCAAATAGTGAATGACTTATTAGTTGTACTCTGATTCCACAATTTACACAAATGTAATTTCTGTAATTGCAGTTGGAAAGCTACATAAATGTAGATATCAAGTTTCAGACGAGCAGATTAAGAACATCATTCACAATTGACATCAGCCTTAGAGCAACATTTATACTGATCAAATTATCTTCCCTTAAAAATAATACGTATAACCAATTGGATTCCCTCTAAAATGTAGAGAGCTTGTAACCAAATTACCACAAATTAAATGATTCTAACACGTATGAGAACTTTCTTTAAAAGAGAGCTTTTTCTCTCTTTTAAAAATGAATGACATCGATCCCTCGTAATAGATTTACAACATCTAGATGGCCACACAAAGCTATTTCAGAAGCCAGAATTTAACTAAAGGCGATAATGAAAGAATTACATCATAGGAAGATTTTTGAAAATCATTTGCTCTTCACCTTTTGATTTAATACATTAAATATGATTAAATATTTTGAGACTTTTCAACTTAGAATATATTTTCACTCACGTCTATCTGGAACTTGTAGCATTCACTTAAGGTCATTCACGTCATTGTTCAGCACATTACTTACCTAAAACAGAAAGAAACAAATTATAATGATTACTTTACTTTACCACTTTTCATAAATCCAATTTAAATACTACAATTTTATTTTATTTCTTTTTTATATCCTTTACGTTAATCATTTATTGAAAGCAAAAACATTTATTTTCAATTATGGCAAAATTTTAAAATATCAAGTAGCAAATCCCGTTATCTTTTCTTCACAAACTGTAATTCGCATTATCTTTACTTCTGAAGAGTAAATGCAGTAGTACATCTGCTGTAGGTCACAGTTTGCAATGTTTTTACTTTTTTACGTCTAATACAGAGATTAAATAATAAAATTAAATGAATTTAAGTTTCTTGAAAACTCGTTGCCGCTAAACTAAATACTAAAACAATTAATACTAATTTTCCGTCATCTTTCTTTCAAAACAATATAAAGAAAATGAGTATTATTTCCTTAGAATACTTCTCTTCAAAAGCACTAGAAACGGAAACTTTTTTAACGATTTTAATTGCCTCTCTAGGAAGATGTTCATTTACAGCTAATTCTAAGTAAAACAATCCATTGGAAGGTCATGTAATTCGCCGTTAAATGTCCGATTTTGCTTTTCTTCTAAACGAAATGGAATAAATGCATTTTTGTCTGTATTTTGTGAGGAATTAATAAATTTTCGCATAGGTGTGGCATTACCTAAAAACAAAATGAACGTATGAATCGATGTGTCAAAACAAGATCCACATTTCACATTTTTCTAAAAAATTCTTTTTCGGGGTTAAATGCTCAGTAAGTCATGATTTTTTCCGAGAAAAATTGTTTTATCCCCAGCTCTTCTACAATATCTAGCAAAAAGAGGATCCAACCATGATGACCGCGTAGTGAAGCTACATTGATATCCAAAAGCAAAACAAGGGGCCAACTCAGCATTTGCTCAATCAGCCAACTCAGCATCAAGGAAACTGGACAAAATCCAAGCCAGTGAGTGTCATTGGCTCAGAAGCTGATGCACATTTTTTTTCGATTGTTTGACTGAATAAATCCGGGTGCGTCAACAGCTAAGTTCATTATTCCCGTAAGTACAGGGCATGTAATTTCCTCGAGAGGTGGAGGCGATCTTCCCGTGCTTGATGGTGAGATCCGGTGCCGACCTATCTTTGGCACTGCTGTACCGGCATTCGCCTAGTACTGATCGGAGAAACCACGGAAAACTACCGATGAGGGCAGCCGGCCGCTATGTACTTTACTTGTCAAAGGAATTTTAAGTATTCTTTTAATTATACAATACAAACGTATCATCAAAACATTTTGCTTTCTATTGAGACCTCCGCCTGGTGTGTGCAATTACTCGCGCTTTTTCTCGGCGAGAAACTGTACACCGATCCGGCGAGGCGAAGTCCGCATCCACTGCACAACGATGGGGCTTCTCACACCGCACAGCGGTTTACAACGGGGAAGGGTGATGCATTCCCTCACAATGACGTATGGTCCAGATTTCTACGTGACTACAAAGAAAATTGTACAAACTTAGAAGTGGTGATTTCAGGGAAATAATGATGGTAGATGAAAAAGGTTAGAGCAAAAAATGTGTAGACAAGATTTGAAAATCAACACACACGGTATAATTTGAAATCACAAAGATACAGTTTGTGAAAGAACAAGAAAAGGAAAAGAGAAAGCACAGAAATACACAAAATTATGCACTGACCAGAATATATAAAATACTTAAGCACAGTGAAATTATTGAAATACCCTTTTCAAAATAACACAGACATAAACACGTTGAAAAATGAATAGTCTCCTTGTTGGTTTCTTTCTAAGGTTAACAATACTAGCAACAATTGTTTTATACTAAGTTCTACTAGTGGAGTATTTTAATAAATTACTTCTCACTAATTTCTCTCTCTTTTCAAATAGGAAATGATACAATTGTATTGCTTGTTAGATTAGTTTTGGCTTAGTTTATCAACTCTTGCTTACAGAAAGTTAAAATATGAAAAGAACAGGCATCAATTGTAATTATACACATTTTAGTTCACATCCAATTTACTCTGACATATAACACACTGTTTTATTTTAATAAATGAAATATTTACAGGAAATTTGCCTTGACTAAAACGTACAAAATTATAGCTTTTAACACCAATAAGAATGTTGAATATATATTACAGAAATACTATATACATTTTCTGTCACCAATTCACTGCTAACCTTGGTTGAAATTTTCTCCCTCCCCTTCTGAGCTATAAATTCTACGCGGCGTGGAGTGCGACCTTGGCGAAGTGGCGGGCACTGTAAGGGAATTATACTGCGATTTTTGTAGGAAGAGCTCTCAAGGCCACTCAAATCCCATCTTCGCGATGGAATATGTCACGGCATTTCGTGTCATTCACAGTCGTTCCGCTAGATTTCGCACGATCGCGATCGTATGAAGCAGTGCTTGCGATCATGCGACTTCTACCGGCAAGACCGAGAAAAGACTCCAAATGCCGTGACATATTCCATCAATTCAATCCAAATCAATTTAATACTATTTCCGTCACCATGTGATGCAGAGGTTAGGAGGATGGTATATCAAATATATAATTATTTAAAATAGAAAATAAAGAGATTAAGAAGAAAAAAGGCTGTGGAAGAGAAAACGAGTATCAACGTAATGCTTCTACACATGTTAACGTCTTTCACATGCAAAAACTTGAAAATTTCTTGTTATAATTTCATAAATAATTAAGCACCATGAATAGTATTTCAAACAGACTAATTACCTCTTGTTAAAAGCCTTTCTGAAGTGAGTTATAAACAGATTGTAACATATTTTCGTTCGTACGTCTTCTCTTTTGACGAAAACGTTCTGCTCATCAAGCATCAAGCTGCTGCTTCTAGTCAAATGGGCGATCTTTTCTTCAGAATCGGTGAGGTGAAGAGTGCAGGTCGATTCGAGGTATCGATTCTACTACGCTAATCATTTTGATACGTTGTTCAATATTAGTTGTTATCAGTGTCAAACACTGCACAAGTCAATAGTCGTCTCTCTTGGAGTGAAGGGCGTAGTATTTCTCGTATAAGAATACGGGATCGGCCACAATATATCATTGTAAAATAAATATTAGTTTTCTCTTGATAGTCAGAATAGTTTAATTATGCACAAAGAGTAATGTAGCAGAAAATATTTTACTTTGTACTGATACGTATGTATCGATTTTAATTCATGTGTGTCATCTGGCAATTTGTTGTAAAGTAACGTGCAATATCTATGGATTTCCTGTAGTGATCTGTTGAAAATTATACCTGATGAATTTGATATCGAAGGCGTGTGATATAATTATAAATATCAGTATTGCATGAAAATACGTTCCGACAGTTAAGCTAGTTAGTCAGTGTTGACAAAAAATACAGATTCGTAAATAAATAGGCACGTAAATTATCTGATTCCAAGCTCAATGAAGATAGGCATGCAGGAATCACTCCAACAATTTGTCATTTAACACCATTTCTACATTTTTCTGCAATCTCAAAGTAAGGCTGTTATTACGATGCACGATGCGTATTTTAGCCGTTAAGTTTACATTAATGCGAAAGAAATGAAAGCAGTCCGGTTGAAATCGAGTTTTTCGTATCAAATTATATGAGAAACATCAAATTGAGACGGAGTAATATGTCCCGAGAAATCGAGAAGAAAGAACGATATGGAGGGACGACTAAAGCTACAAAGACCCTCAAACATATTACAATACTTTTGTTACGTTTATCCTCACCACATACATTCATGAACGTGCCCCAGATGAGTAAGGATCTCAAAATTCTACTCGTCATCACGTCTACAAAAGAAAAGCAGATGAATCATAGCAACCCATTCTAAATCATAACCAGCATTAGTTTTACCCTTTCTGCAACTCGTCCCAACTCCAATACAAAGTGAAATTAAGTGTAAATCAGGGCGCCTTAAAGGGGCCCCTTGTAATTGAAGGAGTGCGGCGCGGGGTACTTTCAATCGCGTCCCGCCCCCTCCCCTGCCACCCCTCTTTTCCGACGCTCCGTGCTCCCCCCTTCCACCGTCCTCTTCGTTTGAAAGAGAAGGACGAAAGCACAGCGGCGGCCCAACTCCCGTGTCTCCATTTGTTTGTTCTGCGCGTTAACAAACAGCGGGAAATTTTTATTGAAATCGAGTCGCTGCGAGACGGCGGGGGCCAATTTTCCGACCAAATTATTCCGCACGGCCGCTAAACAGCGGGAGGGGCCACCCCCTTGCCACCACCGCCGCCGCCGCTGCCCCCAACGCGGGGCTCCCGTTGCACTAATTTGGACCTTGATTACTGAAGCTCGCCCTTGCCCGCGGGCCGACCGCTTACGGTCTATGGCCGCCCGCGACAGCACGCCGCGGTGTGGAACACGTGTTAGACAGCAAGCGCCACTGGCACTATAGTGCCACTGATTTTTGACGATAAATAAAATAAACAACTGGATTGAGTGAAAACTCAGTCCAGTTGTTTATTTTATTTATCGTCAAAAATCAGTGGCACTATAGGTGGCGAATGAAGCAGAAGAATAATCCGCGCACGTTTTCTACAATTCACTATAAAATACTTTCGAGGCGCAAACCACTGCCCTATTTCTTTTGTTTTGTGTGTAATCTCGAAGTGACAAATATTTTACCAACTATACCCTTTCAACTTCAAATTGAGACCAAACAATATCAAATTAGGAACAAACAAAATCAAGTTGGGACCAACAACTTCAAATTGGGAATAAACACATTCAAAACGAGACCAATCACTTCCATATTGAGACTTGGAGATAAAAATCAGGTTACAACCATGTTGGGATATTATCTGCCTGATAATTTAAGAGATGTGGCACATGTTCGAATTGTTTTCTTTTATTTACATCGCTGTTCATTTTATCGGGCTCTCTACAAAATGTCTTTTACCGTTAACATTACGCCATCCGAATGTCGACGCAAACATTCGGTACAAACAATAACTTGATGCTGATCTTCAAATTTACGATTCAGTTCTTTAATGTAATTCTGGAATTTTCCTCTATAAACTGAACAATTAAATCCTTGTGTTCACTCGTTTTCGTCCACCGCGTTTGTCGTGGTATTTCGTCTTGACTTTTGACTTTGACAGTGTATTAGCGAGCCCTCTCCGGTCTCAATTATTACTACATACTGCACAAATTTATATTTTGTTCCACTAAGCTTCCTTTTTCTTTATCTAAATCATTAAAACGTAATTACCTTTCCCGTACACGACGAAATATAGGGTAGTATTGTAACAACAAATGAAACTCTAGCCAATTCAAACTTTGTTTTTTCTCGATTTGAAATTGTTACGGTCTGAAATTGCTTGTGTTAAATCCAAATCTGCTCGTGTTCATTCTCATTTTGAGTGTGTTAGTAACCAATTTTAAATTGTTTGGTCTTATTTTGAAGTTGAAAAGGGTGTAGTATGTACTACGATTTTAGGAAGACGATTACAATTATTATTTCATTTTCTATCATCTTCTCAGGTTCATCAATGGTAAGTTAACAAACTTAATTAGTCATCATTTTTCAAGCTTGCAATGCAGAAAACTAGTAATTACATCACGGTTTTCCAATGTTCTTTTCATTATACAGGATGTCCCACCAACTATGGACCACCCTCATAACTTTTAAACGGTTCAGGATATCGAAATGCAGTTTTCGCTGAATAATGCAGAATCATGGGGCAAGTAACTTGACGAATAGAAAATTGTCTATAATATTTTTAGTTTTCGTTAAATTTAATCATCTTTGGATTTTTTAAATGGAACTATATATTTTTTCCACCAACAATGGATAGAGCAGGAAAAGAGGAATAAAATGATGTATCATATGCTAGTATTTTGATAGTAATTTGCGTATAAAATCAGACTTTCTGATACGTGATTTTGAATGAAACGGCCAATTTCGTGTGGACAGCCCTTGCAACGGTCGCCCTTGGTGAACGATTGGTGAAAGACCTTCAGGGCGTCGAGACTGTTTCGTGGAGACAGGGAGTGTGAGTGAGGTGGCCGTGGGGGTTAGAGGCGTAACTAGAGCAATTCATGGTCTTGACACGAAGATCATATGATCAAACATCAATATTACCGATCAGAAAGAGGTTTTTTTCCCATTTTTCCATCTGAATTGAACTTTTCTTCTAATGAAATTTCAAAGCCACGTTCATCGCAAAGAACAAAATTAAAATAATTTGTAGGGAAAGGACGATAATAATAAAGGGCCTTTTCAAACTTACAAAATCGATCTGAGTGTGTTATGGCAGAAACCAGCTATCATTTTAAAACAAGGGAAGGGAATGAATGCATAAAGACTTTTATTGTAATATCTTGATTAATTCATCAAATAATAGAGAGATAGACGTTTTCCTCTTTGCATTTACTCTTCACGAACGTCTTATTAAACACGTACGAAAAGAACAAAGCAATAAAAATTTTGAAATACTCTTAACAGACTATCAGTATCAATTTACTATACTTTAACACAAATGTACATCTGCAGTCTCGACTGCTAATATTGATTGCAGAGTTTCTCACTTCATGACGACACGTGCTGCCTCAAACTTGAAAATCCACGGCAGATGACGGATTTGAAGAAATCCTCAGCAGGAGACGGATTTGTTTTCTTTTCCATTTATGAAGAGCAGTAGACGTATGGTTGCGAAGTGGACGAATGATCATCTTAATTAAAAATGAAATTTACCAATGAAGAGACGAAGAAGTTGCATTCTTGTCAAGTTTGAAAATGATGTTTATTGCTAAAGAAGAAAAGTTAAGTTCAGATAAATCAATGGAAAAAATCTCTCATTCTGATCTTTAAAATTGGTGTTTTTTAACGTGACTTTTGTGTCAAGACCCTGGATTGCTGTAGTTACGCCTCTTATCCCTTGCCACCACTCTCAGCCTTACTCTCTCACACGCAACAGTCTTGACGCCGCGAAGGGCCATTTTCCCGGAAGGCGACCGTTGCAAAGGCTGCCACACGTGATATTGTCCGTTTCATTCAAAATCACGTATCAGAAAGTCTAATTTTATACGCAAATTACTATCAAAATACTAGCATATGATACATCATTTTATTCCTCTTTCATGATCTATCCATTACTGGTGAGAAAAATATATAGTTCCATTTAAAAAATCAAAGATGATTAAATTTATCGAAAACTAAAAATATTATAGACAATTTCTCTACGACAAGTTACTTGCCCCATGATTCTGCATTATTCAGCGAAAGCTGCATTTCGATATCCTGAACCATTTAAAAGTTATGAGGATGGTCCATAGTTGGTGGGACACTCTGTATATCACTTTTACTTTCTAAGATACGTCAAAATGTCCTTTTCAACATTCAACATTTTCTTAACTTTGTTTCTAAAACTTTTCTGGCATAAAAATACGATTGTGGCGTGTACATACAAAACTTGTTATGTCCATCAAAACCATTTCAATAAAAAAACTGACAATTTTCGTTGTTCAACTGTTGGAATTAAATACTTTTCAAAAAGGGAAATATAATCGTTTTTCTATCATAAACTGAATGAGAGGTTGGTTCTACCAATATTTAAGATTCATTTGAAATTATCTTTATATATTAGAAAAATGTATTGAATTCCGGATTAGAAAATTGATTGTTTGACCTTCAAAACTTGAGACATAAGTGGTAATTATGATAATTTTCGTTAAAAAACACCATCAAAAATATAAAAAGTGTATGTGACGTATGGGGGAGAAGTAGAAAATCATGGGGAGATGTGGTTCAACCCTTGTTTCTATTGCATTTTAAGGCTACTTTAATTTAAATAAAAATATAAATTTAACAGTAAAGTAACTACAAAAATTGTTCGCATTACATTTCTTGCGGTACAACGTCACCTGTAGCTAGTGACTTATAAACTAGAACTATAAAGCAACATCGAAGTTGTATAATAATGTTGCCTCTTGGTAGTTATAAATATTCAACATTGGCATTTTAAAAATTTAGAGAAATTAAGTGAAATTGAAAGTATTTCATACGTAGACATAAAAAACACATATCCAGTCAATATTTAGTATTCGCGTTTTCCCGAATGTTATATAAAAATATTTCCTCAGTTTATCTTTCCTCTATCCAAAGCCAAGCTCCGCTCGGAGGCAACATGCAATTCTATAAGTACAAAGCGCAAGTCTTACCCGAGACAAATAAAAGAGACATTAAAACCTATCTCTTTTATTTGTCCTACGTAAGACTTGCGCTTCGTACTTATTTAAAATTTAAAAATATCTCATACCAAGAGAGTTTTTTGTGGCATCATACTTTTTATTCTTCGCTTTATTAACTCTTTTTAATTTTGTAATTTTATCATTTTTGAGAAAGAAACGTTTGTAATTACAGTACACCTGAATATCTGACCAATTGGATCGCAAAAGGTCCTGGTTCTAAGAAAATAATTTTATATAACATAATATGATTTGTGTTGTCGTTAATATGTGATGGATACCACAATATGAATATTACTAATTGGAAGACAATCATTTTTCGTCTCCTCTTTTAACTAATCAAGAAATGTTGACATCATCTGTTCTGATTTCAGTCAACAACAATAATATTACTTACGGTAATTTAACTTGGATACATTTATGATATTTAATTTACGTTAATTTATGTGCTTGAACCACAAACTCCACATGTTTAGAAATCAAGAAAACCATTACGATAATGAATTGTTAAAAAGAAGAATATACAATGAATTTTATTCTATTTTTACTTTCTCGCCTTACGAATTCTTCGTAAAAAGAGAAAGTTATGTAATCGTGCGGCGGAAAACGGAGAATTTTTCGCCAGAAAATCTCTTATAGCAGGGGTCTGGTTACAGAAAAGTGGATAAAATTTGTCGCTAAATTAAGAAAAAAAAATCCTCTATCTCGTGGTGTAGTCAAAATCCATGATTTGTTGCTCCTTCATACTGTAAAAAATCGATTGACAGGCATTCCGTCCGTCTGTCCGTCTGTTGTCAACGCTAGCGCCTAAACCGTTCGGTCGATTTTCTTCAAAATTGATATTCCCCGATGGTTTTGACTCGTCTCAAGGCCTCTTGAATTTGAAACCGATATCTTAGTATTTGAGAATACTTTACATGAAGCCCATTTTGAGATTTTATGAATTAAAAAAAAATGGCTCCATTTTTGATTATATTTTGTTGTTGAATAGTGCGAAGAACGTGGAAGGGAATGACGTAGGCATCATTTTCGTTGATAGGCCCTATTTTTCGAAAATTGCAAAAAACTGTTAAAAAAACGGCAAAATTGAAGATAGAGATTTTCGCCTCAGACAAAGTCGATTGTAAAAAATAAGCACTTCAAATAAGGTCATGTACCATTTTTTGGAAAAACGAATAGTTTTTGCGTAAATTGCGATTCAAATTTACAAAAAACTTTTATCTCAAAAAACCGCTCCAAATTTTTTTCTTTAAATTTCTGCACGTGTGTATGAAGGGAAGGTAAATATATAAATAAACTAGTGGTGCGATAGAATGGCACATACTTTCTCGCAGTAGTTATTTTCCAAATGCCGAGCATCCGATAAATTATGTGGAGTAAACAGTTCACCGCTGTCTTTCTTGGTCATGTTTTTTGAAAGACAAGTTTTTCGCATGTTGACAATTACCGGCATCGTAATGATAGAACTGATACAAGTACGTTTTGACTGAAATATTTGCAGTTGCCCTGGCCAGTCGGTTTCGTAGCGCGGTTGGTTTAATGCACCTTCGGGTTGAGCTCTTCAATAAGGAAGGTACCGAGTTCGATCCCCCGAGGGGAATTTTAATTTGATGAATGTGATGTTGCAGGAAAAAAAACATTGAAGAGTGTTGATACTTTATTGAAAACCATTTGAAGTACTTCTACTCACGAATAGATTCAATATAGATAAATAGACAGGACTTGTCTGTGTTTTCCCTAACTGCGTTTGTAAACAATTTTTCAACTCTGTTATTCGATTTCTGAAGCGTATGACATGTCAAATGACCAGTTGTCTAGTATATATCTGTATAAACCGATTTACGTAAAATTATGAGCATTTCAGTCGGTTCTATTCTTTTATGGCTCTGTTTGACCGAGGTGGTGTTGGTGTTACGTAGTGGTATAAGTGCCGGTTCGTTGAATTTGAGTTTCGTTTGTCGGGTCTGGTTACCGAAATGGTTTGCTGGTATAGTACACTTTTGCTGGTTTATGGAGTAGTGGAATAGCAATAAGGACCGTATAGAAGCAGAGCGAAAAAGTATGTGCGTTGGAAGCACCACTAGTTTATAAAAAGATGTAGCGTGTAAGAAGATATTCACTTATGAATTATGCTCACTTTATGATGCCTTATGATGTCTGGCGTAGCTCTGCCTACTCCCAACGTCTCCATTACTGGCAGCGCTCGGTATACCGTGTGGAAACGAGCTCGAAAATCCTGGTTTAGGATCCCGACCGCCTCCATCCTACAGACCAAAACACGCTCCGGAAAACGAAGAACGGAACCGGCTCTTTCTCGCGAGCCGCGACTCGACTCCCGATGAAGCGATCGCCGCCTTCCGCCCCTCCCCCGGCCTCTTTCCATCCCCCACTATTCCACGTGGTCTGCTCTCTCCTCTGCCACCGCAACGCCGTCGCCTCGGCCCTGGTTCGATTCTGCGTCACTTCCCCTCTCTTCCCCTCTCTTCCCCTCCCTTTCCCCCTCGGCCGACGTCACACGTGCCGCTTTGCCACCGGCTTCCCCTCCACCCCTTCCATTGCCGTCCCCCTTCTCCCGGCGCGACGCAGTGCATCGCAGGGACACCGAGTTGTAATGTTTTCGAATCAAGCACATCGACCAAAAAGAAAACAGTTTGGAAAAAGTGAGTATACAATGTAAAGGATATTATCGTTCAAAAAAAACGAAAACTCCTGCAGTAGTACATTACAAATACTTTCTCTTTACAACGTAAGTACGTAGTAGGGAGAGGAATTAAAGCCGACTGCTCTATAAGACATTTACATAATTGCTTAAATGCGTTCATCAAAACTATTACTTTCTTTCTATTGCAGTCAAGAAGTTCAATATATGACCATTTTAAAAATGACGTGCTCTATAATATTTGACCGTAGAGATAAATTTTAATGAATAGCGTTGTCGTTTAGGATAAGATATCATTAAAATAAATATGGTGGATCACCATTTTGTCACTTTAAAGGCAACACAATTTGTTTTTTGTTATGATAAGCTTACTTATTCCCTTCTACGACCTCAACTGATCTGACATTCATGAGTTGTAGTTTCATTGCTCTTGATCTCACAAGTACGTATTACACGTTACTTGTAATTCAATATTGCGAATTTTGAAGTCATAAATTGTTTCAACGTTTGATGTATTTACACGCCAGGCGATTTTTTTACTTAATTAACAATAATCCTATTAGCCCTTGTAACAACTCTACTTCGTAGATCATGATGTATCTGACCCCATATCCCTCAAAAGCTGGGCATGAAAAGAGTTCGGTTTTATCCTTTCTGTTAGTCCAAACTCAAGTGCAAATTGTCTGGTGTAAGCTGGAGAAAACATGGAGCCGCATTGGTGATTCGTAAGTGCTTCAGCTGACAGATGGAGCCATAGGACTCGTAAAAGTTGAAATTCCACACGCTCTTGCCCTGGTGGCAACGTTGACCTCGTGCGTGCTACGCAGTCCGTTTGCGCCTTCGCTCTGTTGATTGCTGCAGAGTGGACTGAGGTAGCCTCTAGGGCTAAGAATGGCCATTATTACAAAATAATGTTCACAATACCCTGCGTCAGATTATTCAATTTTTACACCTTCGGTGAAAAATGTCGGTTATAGCAAAAATGATACGTTTTTGGTTATTTTTTTTTCAGTTTTACCTAAAAGAGCGGCAGATATAATCGCCCAAAACAATAGGTTGAATTAACATTTTTTTTCATTAATTTGGAAAAATATTGAAACCTTTCTCCTTTTCTCGGAAAACTGTTTGGTCTTAGGAAGTACCAAACAGTTTTGCGGAGAAAGCGAACACAAAAGGTATATGAAAGGGTTTCGGGGCTCTGTAAATGAAACCTAGGGAAACCACAGTGAAAATGCCCCGTC
The DNA here is from genome assembly GCA_031308135.1 of Acheta domesticus. NCBI lineage: Eukaryota > Metazoa > Arthropoda > Insecta > Orthoptera > Gryllidae > Acheta > Acheta domesticus. The sequence goes on along the minus strand of JAHLJT010008446.1, from coordinate 3,752,585 downwards.
CACTTCCCTCAAACCTAACATAATTAAAAGACCACTTGTACAAATTGAATTGACAATCAGGATAATTGACACCTGTAAGCCAAAAAAAAAATTCTAAATTACACTATGAATTGTATGACACCAATGATACCTCCCGGAAATAATGATAATAAGCAGGGAACATTCCAAAACTATACCAACAAATTATACAGTCATCCTCAAAAAGTAACTTTGCATCAAAATGGTGACATACATTACATTTCAGTCTCAAGCAAACTCAATTCATACATTACCAGTTTCCATTTTTTACATCAAATCTTTTCAAATAAGTCCTTTCAAAAAATACATCCGGATTAAGATACATTCAGTAGATTATGCATTTCATCACATTATGGGAAAACAAACAATGTTTCATCTAATAAAATACTACCTCAGCCTCAACAAGTAAACTGGACATCCCTCATCAGGCTTCTTCAATATCTTCATGTGTTGGAAATTGGTAATGGAGATTTGAAAATTTGACTGTTCGTCAAAAGAATTCGTGTGATTAGAAACATATGTCTAAAGAATAAAAATCATGCCTGAGTCAATATATTTCACCTCAATACTCCAAATGATTTTGTGAAGATGTTTCTGTACTGCGGGATTTTGTAGAAATAAGATTTTGTTATCTGCAAGCATTTAAATTTGCAACGCATGTGGACAAAATGGCTTCCATTTTTTTCACTGACACGTTGTATATACTATTGTATCGAAAGTGCGTGCCACAAATATTTAGAAACAAATGATAGTATCACATAATTTGTGTTTTTTATTATCTGTAGTATTGAAACATAATATTCTTCATTACGAGTTTTATAACATCTGTTTACCTTAGAGGACTGGAATATTATATGAAAAGATATTAATGAATTAGCGATATTATAAAAAATGTAATCTACTAAATGATTCCTGATAAACCGGCTTCAATTTTAAAGATTTGGTCATAAATGTATTTTAGAAATTTAGTTTGGAAAATAATTTTTATTTTTTAGGTAATATAACGAGAAAATATGAAAACGTTCATGATTATTGACGAGATGCAACGGGACAACAATATTTAATTCCTTTTATATCATGATTGTGTATACATTTCACATCATCACACAATTAATTAACATAGGCAATTAACAAGGCAATTACATATTGTCGAAATCTGCGGAAAACAGTAAAACTGTACGAGAAAATATTTGTTTGCACTAGATTAGCAAAAATAATTGATATGGCGTTTGAATATTCATGCCACGCCCGAGAACCGCCGGGCTCACACGGTTCGCCGAAATATCATTCGAAAGTTCAGTCCACACATTGGTCTACAGCAGGTATTCCTATAATGAACGTTTTACCGCTTCATTATCAGACTTTTGAAAAAAGTCACGTTTGATTTTTGTCGAGATTCGGCTTTGAACTCGTTTTAACGACGAACACGATAGCTCTCTCACTGAAATTCACGTCGTGTCCCGCCCACATAAACAAGACATTAAGCTTATTCCCGTCAACGGGATTTCCACGTCGTGCCGCGTAACAACCCGCAACAATAGATACAAATGTTCATATCCGAAATTGCGAATAGTGGTAGTTGGCCTAATTGAGCACATTTTTGAAGCGCTGCGGCGCCTGTGGGCGAGGCGGTCGTTGGCAGCCGCGCCGGCTAACGCGGGCACTCCCGCCACAGTAATGCTGTTCTTCCTACTTTCATTACGGGGCACGCAAAATGTTTTAAAAATGCACCGCGCCGCACCGCGCCGCGCCTCGCCGCGCCGCGCCGCGTCGCGCCAAGATGCGTTGTTATGCGGTGGGCGGAGGACAACGCTGTCCCGTTTTTTTGCGCGCGGCGGGAGGACGTGTCCGAGTGGAGTCATCGTGAGGACACACCCGACACCCGCGCCAGAGCGCGCCGAGGACGGGCGAAGGGTGGGAAACACGGCGTGGCCTCCCGCAAGACGAACGCTCTCGGACGATGATGGCTATGAAAAAGGACTTAGCGCCCAAAAACCCTTGTTCCGCCTAATGTAAGGATGTAATCTGGGCGGATGCCAATGTCTGTTCATACGTTATCCTCCCCCTCCGCTGCCACCGCCCCCTCTCCGTGTCTGGTCCCTCCCCTCTTACCCGTCGGATTCACCAACCTGGTATCTCGGCCCGCTTCCCCGACCCGCTTCAACGATCCGCTTCCCCGATTCGCTTCCCCGACCCGCTTCCCCAGCCCGCTTCCCCGACCCGCTTCCCCGACTCGCTTGCCCTACCCGCTTCCCCCGATCCGCTTCTCCAACCCGCTTCCCCGCTCCCCTTACCTTCTTTACCTACTCACATTCTCTCCCCTTTTCCCTTCACCCCATTCCCTTCCGCGTTTCCCTTCCCAATTTCCCCTCGACGCTCACGTCCCCGCTTCGCCTTCTCCCCCGCCGATGCAGCATATCCGTTAAACCGTTTTTGTTCACAATACCACAGCATGCCATCGGTCATGAGGTTATAATTACATTTTTATTTTAAACGACTTTCATATTAACTCGTCCTGATATGACGGGCGGGGTTGTTACTCACATACCATCACCATTAATTCCCGCTGTCGATACTTCAGCTAACTTGCGCGAGGCTATTCGCTGGTGCCGATCGGCTGCATACTCTAACCTCAAAATCGAACTTGTTCAATTTCGCCAATGGCCCGTCACACACCAGTGCGAATCGAACAAAATAGATGTAGCTCGTTAAGGAAAATCGTTTTTCTACAACGGCCTGACCTGGAAACAACGTGTCTCGTTACGAGCCGAGTATTGCCGTATCGCGAGCACGGTCGCTGGCGCCATCACGAAAAGGAATTTAAATCTCATTACCATTATTCTCTAATTGCGTTGAATAATTCAATCAATTTGCTTCTATGTTGTTGCGGTTTACTGCGGATTAAAAGGATAGAAACCGCACTGCCGATTCGTCTCCTCTCTTCCTTAGCGCCATCCTCCACGTTTCCTTTAATGCAAAGCGAGAGATAGCAGCAGTTTCTTTGGGAGAAAACGAGAGCGCAAAAAGCTGCGAGCTTTTCAAGACACGTACCGTGAATAACGCGATTGATTTGAGAGTTTTACAGCGAAGGCAGGTACTCGAATTCTGAAACTCACTTCTGGGGCACTCTACTTAATGATGCTAACTAGTGCACGGACAAAAAATATGATAACTAGTTTCCTCCAAGGAAAGTAATTATATTAGTTATATTTTTCTTACAGTGTTAATTGATGGAATGTTCACTAAAAAGGTACAGTTCCGACGCTTAACGAAGTAGGAACTTAACACTCTGAAATATTCGTGTTTAATGTACGATGGAAAAGCAGAATTTAAAACGTCACTTCTTTCATTCATGAAGAGATATTTCTATACACGTTTTAGAATTTTTGTTTCTTTATCTGAATAGAAACAAGACCCACTTCAATACAGATTCACTTACCATATCTACAAAAACATTACAATTTTACTTCATTATATTGTTCCATATGAAATGAAACATACACGTCCAATGAGCTAAGGCTGATATGGTCCCTTCTTTTGCCACTTGAATCTTCATGTACGTTTTCATCCTTCCTCTAACGTCAAATATACGTATTTCAATTGGGTAAATAAACACATTTTAATATATTTAGAGAGTCACTCTTTGGTTTAAAGATCATGCTAATTTTTTACAGTGTTTTTTTCTTTTAAGATTTTTTTAAAAGATTAGAAATTTATTTTCACTTAAGGTCTGAAAAGCGTGTTAATATTGCGTTCAAAAACTACTGTGAATATTAAAGAGAAACCTAACCTACAACTAATAACTCGTATTGTACTTCAAATAATAATATTTTGATTGGAACGGCCAGTTCTAAAAACTTGGTGACCGATCAGGCCAAAGAAGACTAACCTTTACCGAAGATAATAAATGTTTTGATATCATTGTCTCGTCAGGAGAATCAATTTCAGATATTACTCGTATTTATAATTTGCTACTCGCTCATTTTTTTCTCTCCCCGTCTCTCTTATCCTACTCTGTCACTCACGCTCGCTTTTCCCGGACGTATGAACTGAGGTAAATGAGAGTCGGTTTCAAAACTCATCCCATGGAATGATAAGTACCTCGGTGTGTACGAAAACATGTATAAGTAAAACATGTGTTTATGACATTGTTTTGATTATTTAATAAAAGTCCTGGACATTCCAGACCAGAACAACACGAGGATCTTACGACGCAATGTTTCTGAGTTTTTCGGGATGATAGCGTTTGTCATTGTGTGAGGTAGGTAGCAGGTTTCATACGCAGCTTCTCCTCTCCTATGTCGTGATCTGGAAACTGTTTTTTCAACTTCAATCTACTTCATGAAAAAAGGGGTTACACCCTTCCCCGATTTAGTACAGTTACGGGGTTTTAAGTCGATAGTTTGTTTTAAATTGTCTGTTTTGTTATAATGTGGTTGATGTCGATGGTTTGTTATAATATGATTTTGTTCCTTGTGAGAACAACGTGGATTGTCAAACACCTCCCAGCGGAACTACTGCAGATGATTAAACGAGCCCTTTTGGGGCTGACCGTATGGCCATCCATCCTGTAGTTCAAATTTCGCCCCCCCAACGATTTACATCTTTTCTTACAGCCTAAAGAAATTCCTCTGAGGTCAGCATTACTCATGTCACCGCAGATTTGCTGGTATTTATTCCAAGCGGCAGACTTCTACGACACAGGGATACAAATGTAGATCTCGCGGTTCGACAAATGCTTTAATTTGGAAGGAACAGTTTATGATATGGTCTATCTGGTGCCACACAGTTTTCCCATGAAATTGTGTTTCTTCATGTAGACGGCCTATCGAAATTTGCTGCGCCACGTTTATAGAGGGTATGCTGCAGTGTAGTAAACCAGCACTCTCGCCACCACGCCCTGGCTTAGCGAACACTAAGAACCAGTCCGCCTCGGCAGAAGGCTCGGCTCCGTTGCAGGGCGCCAACGTTGCCACCACAACATTCCATTTCCGCTTCCGGTACCGCGTTCCGCTCCCCTCCCACAACTCGTACCCCTCCTTCCCCTCCCCACCCTTCCCCGCCACGCCCGCGCGAGGTATCGGTGGCAACGGCGCCCACCCAGTGCGTAATTTTGATTGGCGCCGCGCGTCGAACGCCAAACGTCGAACGTCAAATGGCGAACGTCGAACGTGGAGCGTCGAATAGCTGCACCTGCCAGCGACACGGCGACGGCGGCACCTAGTTTTATTGAGGCGGAGCTGCAATTGGCAGATGTGCGGAAGTGGCGTGCAGCGGTGTTTTACGGCCGCGGCGAGCTTTATTTTCGAGAGGTGGCTGTACTTAAACATCAATTAAGTATTGCAACCGTGTGAAGAGTAACTAAATAAGAAATAAACAATCAGAATGACTATTGCACTCGTGAAATTAAAACAAATATTGTTTAACTACACACAAAAGGTCCCAATCAGGGCGGAAGTGTATTTCAATACGTTTATCACTTTTTCTATCCGATTTTCTTACCGCTTCTCCCTCCTGGCCAATCATAAACTGTGATTCATGTTTCTTAGGAAGCAGTTTATATTGATTGCTATGTAGATGTCGAATAAACTGCCTATGTACTAAAACATAACCTGTTTGATTTTAAAATATATTTTAAATCTTTGGCACAGTTTGGAACTCTGGTGAACACAATTTCATTCGTCGAATATTCCTATTAAATACCACTCGTGCTTTGGCAATTCTCAGATAAATCTCCTCCTCGCTTCGCGAGTCGGGGATTTATCGGTAATTTCCATAGCACTCGTGGCATTTCCCACGATAAAGTATTAAATTCTTGTAGTCAGAAATATTAGAATAAAACTAATCTTAAATGTTTTATAGCGTAGGTCAAATTTGAATATGTATTTCAAAACTTGCAAAAGAAATTATTGGTTCTATAACAGCACGTACTTTCACCTATTATTTTCAACGGCTGCCCGATATTATTTCCAAGCAAACATTTTTCCCGGCGCTAAAATTCGATTTAAAATCCTTAATGCATGCCATTCTCGTTCCCCTAACATCACGAGTTTCACGGCTATATTCAACCTTCCCGCTTAAAAAGTCAAACTCTTGCATTTGCAATTTTAAAAATTCAGAGAGCTTCATTAATATTATTTTAAGGTGTAGTTTTATAGAACAGTTTTTATAGAGGGAAAAAATCACTATCATCAATTTTGTACTTTAATAATGTATTTTTTTTTTTGGAATTTTCGAAAATAAAGTTCGTCGAAAACGAAAATTTTTAAACATACTGCTCTATCTGAGTGGAGGGAAATAGAAAAGCTAGGAGACGTTTTTGATCATTTTCTTCTTTATATGTGGCATTAAACTTCAAGCAGAAAATACGCGAAAACTACATTTTTACTAAAAACAACTGTATGGGCCCTAATTTAAAGATCGCTTTTTCAGAACAGCGGTGGGCGGGGCGCTGGGCGGGGACGGTGGGCGGGACGGTGAGCGGTGGCAGTGGGCGGTGGCGGTGGGCGGGTGCAGTAGGCGTTGCGTGGTAGCCCAGGGCTGTCCAACTTAGAAGGGCTTGTGGGCCACGTATCAAATTCTAGTGAAGCCACGGGCCGCACCATCATTTACCGTCATTTACCGATGGTTTTTACCGTAACTACGGCAATTACACTGAAACAAATATATATTTGATACGACTTTTATTCAACATATTCAATGATTAGTGTACAATCAACGAGAAGATTAACACAGCATTAAATAAAAATAAAACGAATTGTGCAATGTATTGTATTTGGGTGGTGTAACGAAATTCTTCAAAGCAGTCGCGGGCCCCACAAAAAGATCCGGCGGGCCGCCAGATGGAAAGCCCTGCCAGACGCAGTGGATGATGGCGGTGGCATGTGAGCGGAGGGCTGTGTGAGGAAGGGAGGAGGTTGGAGCAGACCGGTGGGAGGGTGGCGGAAGGGATATGGGCGGAGAATGAATGGGATGAGAGGAGAGGGAGTGCAGCACGCATGGGGTGGTAGCGGTGAGCAGTGGGTGGTGAAGACCGGTGGGAGGAAGGGAGGAGGATGAAGCGGGGAAGGGCGTTGGGGATTGGCGGTAGGCGTTGGCGGTAGGCGTTGGCGGTAGGCGTTGGCGGTAGGCGTTGGCGGTAGGCGTTGGCGGTAGGCGTTGGCGGTAGGCGTTGGCGGTAGGCGTTGGCGATAGGCGTTGGCGATAGGCGTTGGAGATAGGCGTTGGCGATAGGCGTTGGTGGTGGCTGTGGGCAGCGGCGGGTGGGCGTGGTCGGTCGGCGCAGAGTGGAAGTGTAGAGGGGAGGGACAGTGCAGTAGGCGTTGGGCAGTGGCGCTGGGTGTGGCAGTCAGCGGGACACCGTGGTCGCGGCGCGCGCCGTCCTGCTCTGCTGCGCGGCGCCTCTCGCGTGGCAGGCAGGCGGACAGGCAGGCAGCCGGCGCCGCCGCACTTCGCCGGGATGGCACGGCGACAACTCGAAAATGAGTGAAAGCTCGCGCCGCCGCCCCGCCCACTTGGTCGCGCGAATGGGGCGCTGCGGGCCGGTGGCGCTTACGCAAGCGACGCCCTCGCTCGCCCCAGCCCAGCCGCCGGGCCGTCAGAGCCTGCAGGCGGCGGCGTTGGCCGTCGGGGTGGGGGCACGGGGCGCTCAATGAGACGCTGATTGATTGATTGCTGTTTCCGGGCGCGTCAACTACTTAGGTCATTAGTCTCGTAAGTGTAGTGCGTGTTTTTCTTGGGAGGTGGCGGTGAACTTTTTCCTCGCTGGATGCCGAAATCTGGAGCCGACCTACCGTCCACTAGCGGGATTTCCCCCTCAACCAGTATCTCCCACCAGCGGGGCACCGCCCCAGCCGGGACAAGCGTTAAGCTCCCGACCGGTCTCCCGGCATGTGTGGTGGGAAAGATCGCACGCGGTCCGTGGCCCGTTTGTTAAGGTACTGCGCCGGCATTCGCCTGGTGTTGATCGGAGAAACCACGGAAAACTACCGATCAGAGCAGCCGGCCGCTAGAATTCTCCTCCAGACAGCGACTGAATTCGACGTAGCTGACAAGCTAGTGTCGAAAATCCTGCAGATCACACGGAGATCGGACGGGGATCGAACGGGGATCGGAAGGGGATCGTAGGGGATTCGAATGGGAACCAGACGGGAATAGGAGGAAAATAGGACAAAGATCGGAAGTGAATGGGACGGGAATGGCACCCCGACGCCAGCGATGGAAGGTGCGAATTCTGACTGAATGTCACGGAGTGCACTATTTTAGCCCGCTTATTATTCCTGTCTATTCTCTGCCGTCTCGCCCTGTGAGCCAGCGCGCAGCCAGGCTCCCCGCCGCTCGCCCCCTCACTCGGCCGCTCATTCATTCGCCCGCTCATTCATTCGCCCGCTCACTCATTCGCCCGCTCACTCATTCGCCCGCTCACTCATTCGCCCGCTCAATCATTCGCCCGTTCACTCACTCGCCTACTCACTCACTCACTCGCCCGCTCACTCACTCGCCCGCTCACTCACTCATTCGCCCGCTCACTCTCTCACTCGCCCGCTCACTCTCTCACTCGCCCGCTCACTCTCTCACTCGCCCGCTCACTCACTCACTCGCCCGCTCACTCACTCACTCGCCCCCTCACTCACTGACTCGCCCGCTCACTCACTCACTCACCCCCTCACTCACTCGCCCGCTCACTCACTCGCCCGCTCAGTCACTAGCCCGCTCATTCTCTCGCCCGCGCACCCGGCCTCTCGCTGGCCCTCTCACCGACCCGCCGCCGGGCTGGCCGTCCGTTTTCACTAGGCTGACCCCGGCTGCTTTTAAGGTTCACCGCGTCGCCATCCCCGTCCACCCCCGTCCGCACGCCCGTCCTTCCAGGCCTCTCCCCGCCGCGGGCCACGGTGAGCAGGGTCGGAGGCGAAGGAGGAGGGGAGCGGGTCGAGAGGAAAACGGCGTCGGCGCGGAATGGCGAGAGAGGCCGACGGCCAGAAGAGGAGCAAAAGAAACGCGAGCAAGGAGAGAGAGAGGCGGGGCGGCGGGCGCGGGCCGTAGGGACGCCGGCGAGGCGAGCGAGGCGGCGGCGGCTCGCACCGCTCAGAGAGACTAGTAAATGTCTTAAAATGAAATGAGACAGGCGCTAGAGGGCTCGGGCGCGGGTCCCTCCGGTTGCCCCTTTTCCATAACCTCTCCGCCGCCGCCCCTCAGGCCCGCGTGGGCCGCCCCGCCGCGCGAGATCCAATTTCTAATCACGGCAAGAGCCCGCGGCGGTTGTCACCCCGACCCGGCGCCTCATCTCTGGCCGCCCCCGCCCTCGCCGCCTGCACACGCCCGTCCCCGCCCGCGCCGACTCCCCGCCCTCGACGACTCCCCGCCCTCGACGACTCCCCGCCCTCGACGACTCCCCGCCCTCGACGACTCCCCGCCCTCGACGACTCCCCGCCCTCGTCGACTCCCGGTCTTCGCGGACTCCCCGTCCTTCCCAACCCCATTGTGCTTACGCTTATTTAAAATAGCATATACCCAGTTTAAAAACATATTTCTTCTACAACAATTTTTCAATTTTTATTGGAAATTCGAATTTAGAAACGTATTTTCAAAAAGTATTTTCGAATATTTTAAAACATTTGGAAAACCATTAGAACTATGAAAAATGTAAGTAAACCATTTGGGGTTCAATTCTGTAGATATTTACACATTTTTTCTAAGTGATGGTAAAATTCGGAAAAAATTATTATTTTCTAAGTATGCAAAATAAATTGTATTCGTCATCACTTTAACTTAAAAAATTATATATGTATATCTAGGTGGTGTCAGCAGACAACGCTTATATTCCGAGATGAAAGGTCTAATTAGACTGTAGCGTTTTTAAGAAGAACAATGTAACTGTGATCATGTTCGTAAGATCACATTATTTGATATTTCTTCAACTTGGTTATCGTTTCTGGTTCTGACTCCTATGCATACGCCACGTTCGGAGAGTTTCTTGCCAATTATCCCGTTTATTTTGCCTTCACGAATTCACCTCTATCAAAATATACCCCAGCCATTTCCCATTCCGTTCCAGATGTGCAACGGAACACCTCTCATGATGCGTTCTATTTGCTTACCTTTTTACTTGTCTAGTTGTCTTAATTACCATTTCTCCACTATATTGTTTGAAGGATTACGTTATAATTGTAGAAAACAAAAGGAGACTCTGCCACTTATATTGTTATGATTAGGTTATTATGCCTTATTATCATTGAACGTTAGCGTCTTCTGTTACTCTTTATCAATGTACACCCCATTTTCAGTCGTACCCACATTAACTTCTATGGTTTAATAAATTATCGTAACTCAATCATTAGTTTTACTTCTCCTACAAGTTAATAGTTACATTTTGCCCTGTTACTTCACTTCCACCAAAGTTTCTTTTTTACGTGAACCCTCCCGTTAAACGTAATTTCACTCACAATACGGTTCCCGATATTCTTGTAGCCAAGTCGTTCTCGTCAAGACTCCTCAATTTCCTCTCCTAGTTTCCCCTAAATATTTCCTATTTCCAACTCTTTCCAAATACTTTCCTCTCAGGCCTTTTTGTATATTCCGTTATTTTTGAACTCTTCCTCGAATATTATCTCCAGCGTTCTCGACTTTCATCGTTCTGCTCTCAGGCTTTTAGGCACTTTTCCATCTTCCCGGCGACTCCGCCCATTCCCCTTTCTCACTCTTTCCCACCCCTCCCCACCCCTCCCCACCCCTCCCCACCCCGCCCCGCCCCCGCGCGTTTCCGCTTGTGCATCTCGCTCTCCGAGAGAGCGCGAGGGAGCCCTGCTCGTCATTTCTTTGTACGTAACCTAATAAGGAGGAAACGGTAATAACGGCACTGATAATAAGCAAGGTAATAATAGTACGCTGTTATTTATTTGTTGATTGCATGGCTCCATCCCATTCTTCAAGTCTGTGTCGTCGCATAATATCGTTTCGAAGTTTGCTCCCGCAGTGAGACTTATTTCCCATTACACAACTTGAAAAGCTAAAACATACAATCGATAGACCGCGTCGACTCGTCCAAGGCGAGGGAAGGAGAGAGGCAGAGAGGGGCGGGGAGGAAGGAAGGAAGGAAGGAGGGAGGGGTGGGAGACGAAAGGGGAAGGGGCGATGGCGGAAGGAAAAGGGCGGCGAGGACTAAGGACGGACCGCCTCCAAGAGCACTTCCATCTTGCGACAAACAGCCCCGGAATAGGAGGAGCCGACCTTTGCCGAGACCGACTGGCCGGCCGTCTACTCGCCCAGACGGACCAGCGTGGTTGACCTCTTGCATAATTATTTTATTGGCACAAGTGATCATTACTGTAGTACTTTGTCGTTCGTCCATGTTGATGTTGAGAGGGCTGACACCTGTTTACACGAAGCCTTTCAGATCCGCGCGGCTCTTACTAGGAGACAATGGCTCACGGAGAACAATTAAGTAACACTGTTGGAGGATTTGTTTCTCCAAACATTTCACGAACAATACAAAAAATACTAATTCAGGGAAGCGTACAACGAGAGAACTTTCCTGAAAGTGACATTCATTTGCAAGTGTCAAGGTACAGGATCACTGTGCTTCTTTCGCCAGTAAGGTGTGCTGCCTGATAGCCAGGGGAGGGCACGCCCCGGGAGAGCGTTCGCCCACGTGTAACACGCTCTTCGCTTTCCCAATCACATCATTTCAATTTGCACTAGATTTGTGAATGAGGCTTCTTTAGAGTTCTCTGATTGGTCAGTGATGGCGGCGCCGGAAGCTCAAGTGTCAGCTGATAACTCGTTCCGACCTCTTGAGACGCTGCACTTGTGAGAACGTGCATATTTGTGATGTTAATCCAGATGTTGACCTATAAATGAGTTTGGAGCTGAATTTTGCCGTAATAAACACATAAATGCAGATTATGCAAAGATTAGGCCCGACATATGAATTGTCTGATTATAACATGTAGTTATTTCAATGATGGTAATTTTACAGATATTTTTTCTCAAAATTAATATTTTGATTGAGAGAATCTACTATTTTGTTACCAAAGTGAAGCAAACTCTAAAGAAGCTTCATTCACAAATTTAGTGCAAATTCAAATCATGCTTCCTAATCTCCTACACCGCCCAGTAGACCATAAGCGATAACGTCGGTTGACAACAGATCACATGTCGTTAGCAGAGGTGCACTCCATCTACGATCTCCGCGATCCACAAGGCCTTGGTCTACGATCATCCGTATTCCAGACGTTTCAATTACCGCTGCGGTACATATGTAATACATACGAAATACAAAGAATAAATGCATACAATGACATGTCTCACTGTTAAAATGCAAATTTTCATGAAGTTTTCCTCACGTATTCCACGAATTTCTAATACTATTTAAATTGAACGGTCGTGAACTGTAGGATAGTTATCATCTTATTTGATAAATTATTTATTAGATGTTTTAGACATTCTGTAGGGTCCTATGTGGCTACGTAGAAGTCTTTGAAATTAATCCAAAGCATGCTATTTAAATTTCTAAGTTACCCATTAATTGTATACATCTCAGAGAAACCTCGACCGCATTACAGTCAGCAAAGGCAATGACATCATTATTTATGAATTATCAGTTCCGACAAGCAATACATTTTTTTCATCTTCATGGAATATATTTTATCCCTATGTAGGATAGATTTTATCAGAATATCAAAAGAAAATACGAGCATTTCAGTAACGCAAGCAAACATTGAAGTAATTTAACGTATTATTTTATTTCTATGAGGGATTTAATTATATTATATATTAATTTATTATTATTATTATTTTATTGAAATTGAAATTGATGTACAAAGCGTGCGAAACGTTGAGCCAATAATAAATGTTTTTTAAAAAAGTTAAATTCCTGAAATCAATTTTGATTGATCCTATATGGTCAAATAAATATATTTATTCGTACCATCAACACCTCCTATTATTATTATTATTAACTTTTATCAGAGTCATTAATGAGATTGGTATTCTAAAGAAATGAGCCTTGATTTCTTTTTTTTACACTCAACATACGTAGCCTTTAGAATGATATCAATATAAAAAATACCTATCTCCTATCACGTGTCTTCTTCTTTTTCTCTTTCTTTCGTTCTTTCTCTCTCTCTCTCTCTTCTCTCTCTCTCTCTCTCACACACACACACGCACACACGTACACACTTCTATGTCCTTATAATATTGTGCATTGGCCTCAATTTGACAAAGAAATCATTTTCAAGTGTGTGTGTGTATGTGTGTGTGTGTGTGAGTGTGTGTGTGTGAAGGGCACACATTTGAAAATGTTCTGCACTCGCCGGACATCCCGGGGGAGACAGATTGTCACGTCCTATTTTCCAAGACCTACGTCCACTTTCAACTTTCACTAAGTCACTTCGAATGCGCAACTGTTTTCTACATTGAGAATAAGATATTCCCGTGTTTCTGGGCAGGCGAGGCCGTAAGCAAGAGTTTCCTCGGGAACCGTCACGCATGGCCACGTTTTCGAATTGTTTGGTAAACATCTGATAAACATCGAAAGACGAAATTATCACTTAGGATTAATATGTTATTCTTTATATGCTTTATTCTACAATTGGGCAGACGTTGACCGGTGGCAGAATGCGGAAATATGAAAGTACAAATACAATTACCATTACAAATAAAAAACAATATACGAAAAAGCAATATGAAACAACAAATTATCTTGACATTACCTAGCACATGCAGATGGCATTAACATATTACAAGTGAAAAATACACATATAATAAGTTTAGACAAATAAAATTACTTATTACATTAATATATATATATATATATATATATATATATATATATATATATTGAGACGAAAATTGACGAAATCCATTCGTCCCATAATAAATCTACAACCAGCCCGAACACCATAAGGCGCAGGCAGCTTTGAAAGCCGCGCGCCGTCGACGTCAGCGGATGACGAAGGCGTCGAATAATTTCGAAGCCTACAACCGGAACCGATGGTCGCCAATGAGGAGAGGGCCGAAAATCCCACGATAGCCATTGGTCGGCGTAGGTCACGCGAGGAGAGTAGGAAAGAGGCAGCCTGGTAACCGATGTAGAATTTTGGTCTTCTAGAAAGAGTTTCCGACGAGGCAAGACGGGTCTTCTAGAAAAAGTTGTCGACGAGGTGAGACGTGTAGGACGTTTCTTCTAGGAAAAGTTGTCGACGAGGCGAGACGTGTAGAATGTTTCTTCTAGAACAAGTTTTCGACGACGTGAAACGTTGCTTTTAGAAAAAAGTTAACGACGAGATGCAATATCCGCTAGGAGCAGTTTTGTTCTAAAACAGAATTCATGACCAAGTATAACGTGAGTCGGTGCGTAATTCACAACTTCCAACGCCACCAGAACTTTCAAAGTGCACGGGAGCAAAGTGAAACGAGCCCGATGTTCAAATCAAGAATTATTTAATGAACTGTTGTCCGGAATGAGTTTGTGAGGAAGAAAATTAAAGACGTCTGAACTTTCTGAACTGACGTGTAATTCGCATTGAAGGAAAACGAAGAAAGAAGAAGGGAGAAGATAGAAGAAGAAGGTACAGCCGAGAAGTTGGTACGTGACGTGGGAATACAGCGAGTACGAGAGGCGCCGCGGTGCAATTCACCGTTGCATCCCGAGGTCGCCATCGGGCCCGCCGCTACTCCACAGGCCTCGCCGAGGCTTCCATTTGTTCGAGCGGGCCGTGAAGACAGCGAGGTCATCGCTACGCCCTTCCCGGCTGCTAGTGGGCGAACGGGAGGTCTCCGGAACGCGCGGCGAGAGGGGGAGGTGTAACGGTATTTCACCGCCATGCAGCAAACGAGAGTGAGTACCTGTAAACTTTGACACAGTGCTGTAAAAATACACGGTATTAGCAGAAATAGGAGAGGCTAATGAGGACAATTCTAGATTTGGATTTGGTCTTTCTTTCATGTTCAAAGGGTCGTTCTAAACAGAATTTAAAATAGAATACGATGCTTACATGCATCTAAACCAGAACAATAAGTAACTTTGTTAAAATCAGTCTTTTTCTTTATCGAAAGAGTCAGTGTACATGTGCTTTTATGTGAAAGGCAATAAGTAATGCCACACTAATTTAAGTAGTAATGAAAATCTTAAGAGAATGTTTAGGTAAATCCAGCTGGAAATAGGATTATCGAAATCTCTCTTAGGTGTAATGTGTACAGGCAGTGTAGGGCAAAGCAGTGGTTTGCCCGCTGCATGTTGTAATGTTATGTAATCAATTTTGGTTAATGAATGAGATATAAAGCATTTGTGGATTGTGATTTTCCCTGGTCACTAAACCATGTAGGATTTCCTAGGGAGGGAGCATCCTATAAAAGAAAATATTTTGATAAACAACCGGCAGGGCCTGGCGACGAGGCGGTGACTGGAGCGCCGTGACGTCCTGGTGACACCCACGCCAGAAGCATTTGATTCTCGTGGGGTATATCCGCCCTAGCCCATCAAAGGTTGGTTAGTGCCGGCATGTCGAGAGATGGCATGTTCCGTTGCATTAAATGGCGCCCGAACAGGGACTTGAAAGTTAAATTAGCATTAACTAATGATAGCAGGAGAGAGGAAATTAATATTTGCATCATTAATAAGGCTAAAATTTAGGGTTTCCAAAGTCCCATATAAGATTGTGTAGTGACTTGTCAAATCAAAGAGGGAACACACACAATGCTATGAATAAAATTAAAGTTAAAAGGAAATATTGAAAGGAGAACGATACTTGTGAATGATGTACGGTGTTCATAGTTGTTACAGTGTTACAATTTATTGCAGTGTACATGTCATGTTTTGTGTTTTATTTTCAGCAGTGTGATAAGTTCTATTTCTATGTGATTTTGTTGTGGAGTGTATAAATTATTCAGTGTGTTGTGAGGGAGGTAATTTCGTTTCCAACAAATATCTTTTGTGTAAAGAATTGCTGTAAACGGGTACTCAACCTCGTATCATGGCGGATAGATTCATGCAAAGTAGAGGCTTAGTGGGGGCAGAGGCCGCTAACAGTGACGAGGAGGAGGGGCAGCGCGAAGTGGAGGCAAGGCCGACCGTAGAACGAACGCCGACCGAATCTGCTCGCGGAACAGAGCCATTAGAATCGTCACCGGAAATGTTAGAAGGGGAATCACCACCCGTTAGTCCGGATGACCCCATGCTAAACCTAATGAGGGCATTGTTAGGTAATTTCCATACAACCCTTACCAATAAGATAGAGAATATGCAACAACAAAACCACGCAATAGCTGCAGAAATACAACGCGACATTCAACATGTACAAGAGAATGTTCAACGCGACATGCAACAGGTACAAGAAAACATCCAACATGTACAAGAGAGTGTTCAACGCGAGATTCAACAACAAAACCAGGTGTTAGCTACGGAGTTGAAAGAACAGCAAAATGCTTTAGCTA
The DNA here is from genome assembly GCA_031308135.1 of Acheta domesticus. NCBI lineage: Eukaryota > Metazoa > Arthropoda > Insecta > Orthoptera > Gryllidae > Acheta > Acheta domesticus. The sequence goes on along the minus strand of JAHLJT010008446.1, from coordinate 3,736,136 downwards.
CGGAGTTGACAACCAAAATAAGTGCTGTTAACGACAAGGTCGAAGCAATTCAGCGAGCACAGGAAACGGGGGCAGCCGAATTGAAGAATGAAGTTGACAAGAAGTTAGAGGCACAAGCAAGAAAAGTAGAGGAACAATCTGAGAAGATTGAAACTGTACAAAATAAATGTGAAGAAATGAACACGCGAATTGATTCAATAACTGAATTCGTCGAAATTCGTACGAAACGACATGAAGACAAAATCGCACAAGAACTGAAAGGGATTTCAAATCAGGTAGAAGTGGGCACACAAGAACGTTTGAAAGTGCTAACAAAACTAAACGACTTGCAAGCAACGGTAGATACCATGCCGGCAGCTGTAGGTTCGACGCACCCGTTAAACTTAAATGTGCCACCTACCTTGAAGTTTTCGGGATTGCCCGAAGAACATCCATATTCGTTCTTAAAGGCACTAGATAGTTTTATGGCTCTTAGTCGCTTGCCAGAGCAATATAAAACGCATTTATTGTACCAGATTTTACAAAAAAATGCAAGAACATGGTTAGAAACGCTTGAACCGTTTCCTCAAACAATTCAAGAATTTAAAATAAAATTTTTAAATAGATATTGGAGCGAGGAAATTCAACTCAACCACAAGATGACAGTTATGAATACGTACTACAAGCCGACGCTAGGAAGCATGCGCGATTATGCGGCGGGGAAGATTGCTGCACTCAAGTTATGTTCGCCACCTATGGAAGACAAAGAAATTATTTGTTTATTAACAAGACATTTCCCATACAGCATACAGAACTTGATAAGAAGCATAGCTCCGCGTGACATTGAGGCATTCCAAAGCTTGCTAGGTAATTATGATATTACAGCAGATAATGTCATGAAGGGAGGCAAGACTAGTACGACGATTAATGCCATCAGCACGAGTGTGGGAGGTCAAGAGGCAAAATCATCGAAACAGAGCGATCAACCAAACAATAAAAAGAATGATCGAAATACGGAAGAAAATAACTTTCGGAATGAAACGAAAGACCGAACTTCAAAACCAGGAGGGGAGAAGACTAATAAAACATACCCTCAAAACAAGCGCAAGACTAAAGAAGAAGAGAATAATGAAGAATTAGGGGACAAACATCAATGTCAGCCATCAACATCGGGAAACTGCCACAGTTCGATGTGAGCGGGAACCCCATGTCGAACAACGTTCAAGCTGAATACAACGTGGTTCCTGTAATCTCTGTAGGTGATCCACCGACGGGTGTCATATGGAATATGGTCACAACGAACGAGTATCCATATCGTTGTCCGGTGATTGAAGTATGCTGCGGCGACGTGGTGATGAAGGCGTTAGTGGACACTGGCTCCATGGCAACCATAATGGATGAAGACGCCTACAATGCGTTAAGGGAATCGAAGATTGAACTACCTCAATTGCCAATTAAAAGTACGCGAATTACAACTGCGATTGGAAACAAGTCGAGCCCGATCAAAAAACAAATTTATGCACCATTAGAAATAGGAGGCAAGGTCTATGACACGCCATGTCTCGTAGTAAAAGGACTCACGTACGCAGTAATTTTAGGCATTGATTTTCTCGTGGAGAATGATGTAATTGTAGATACCAGAGCCGCGAAAATTCTGATAGGTCGTGGAAACGCGAGAATTAACACAGTGATGAAATTTGATGAAGAAAAGTTAATTGAAAATGAGGATGAAATAGATTTATGTTCGTCCGCGACAAATGACTTGATTGAATCAATTGAAGAGAAAGTTAATTCCGCTGATCTCCTCGACAAAGAACAGAAGGCCAAGTTATCGAAGTTACTCATCAGCGCCAAAAGGGTGTTCGAGAAAAATCGCGAGCCAGTGAAAAATTACGTGTTTCGTATCCAACTCACAGACGAGACGCCGTTCAAAGGACGCAGCTATCCTATACCAGTGGCGTACCAAGAAGCAATTTCAAAACAAATTGAAGAAATGTTAGAAGAAGGCATAATCAAAAGGGCGACTACGGCGTATGTCAATCCAATTGTAATAGTGAAAAAGCAGAACGGCACATTGCGCTTATGCTTAGACGCGCGTTACTTGAATTCGCTGACAATACCGTATAGGGATGTACCGCCCAAAATTGATGAAATATTGTTACGATTCGCCAATAAGGGGTACTTCTCATCAACGGACTTCAGCAAGGCATATTATCAAATGAGGTTGCATCCGAAGGATCAGAAATACACAGGGTTCGTCTACAAGGGGCGAAGCTATGTATTTCAACGTGTCCCATTTGGATTGCGTAACAGTGGAGCTGCGCTGGTTCAATGTTTGGACGAGATTATGAACAATGCTGGGTTACAAGACACCACTCTTTACGTTGATGATATCTTAGTTCATTCGACAGATTTTGAACGTCACCTTGAAGCATTGGGAAAGTTATTACCATTGTTGATTCAAAATAACTTGGTATTAAATCTTGAAAAATCCCATTTTTGTGTACCACAAATCAAATTTCTGGGATATGAAATCACGAAGAATGGAATTCAAATGGGATTGGATAGAATTAAAGAAATCGAAGCCATACCCCGACCAAAGAATAATAGGCAACTAAAGAGAATTTTAGGAGTCTGCAATTATTTTAGCAGGTTTTGCTATAATTATGCTCTAACGATAGCTCCATTATATCGATTATTGCGAAAAGATCAGAAATGGGAATGGACGGAACTTCAACAGAAGGCGTTCGACGATCTTAAGCATATGTTTTTACAAACATGCACGATTTCACATCCAGATTTCACGCAGCCTATGTATCTACAAACAGATAGTAGTGATTTGGGTGTGGGAGCGATGTTGTACCAAGTCATTGATGGGGAGACAAAAATCATCAATTTGGTCAGCACTGCTTTAAAAGGGCCGCAGATCCGTTTTACGACATCGGAGAAAGAAGCCTATGCCGTTGTTTGGGCCCTAACTAAATTAAAGAATTACTTAATGGGGAGGAGTTTTGTCATCAAAACCGATCACAAAGCCCTAATCTTTTTAAATCGTTGCAATTGGCAAAACGATAGGCTGATGAGGTGGTCACTGTGGCTACAACAATTTGACTTTCGAATCGAGTATGTCGAGGGGCAGAAAAATGTATTACCTGACTTACTCAGTCGTCAGTTCCCAGCTCCAGAGACGAATATCACCCATAAAGGCGTCGAACAAGTCAATGCAATCGATCTAAAAATTCCTCAAAGTTTTCTATGGGATTGGTCCACATTGGCAGACCTTCAAAATCACGACGACGAAATTAGTAAAGTCAAGCGTGTGCTTGAGGGAAGAGGGCAAACAGAAGACGAAGAAGTCGTGACGAAATTGCAGAGAGATCCCGAGAGGTGGAGATTGACCAATGACATGGTGCTGATTCGATTGGACACCGCTCCAATTACCTACAAAATTTGGATCCCAAAAGCGCACGCGGAGGAACTAATTAACTATGTCCACGCTCAAGCCGCACATTACGGGTCCACAAAAATTAAAAGCATTATAAGCGAACTATGTTATTGGAAAAACATGGATAGGGATGTGAAACGAGTAATCAAGTCGTGCGAGACATGCATGAGGACAAAGTTTCCGAATCGATCGTATGCGGGTACAGTGACACCGATCATTCCCGAAGGGAAAAATGATATCATTGCAGTCGATTTGTACGGGCCATTACCAAAATCGAGGCGCGGGAATAAGTATATCATGGTCATCATCGACTTGTTTACAAAGTTTACACAAGTGTACCCCATTAATAAGATCACCACTAACCAGTGTTTACGACAGCTGGAGAAATATTTAGCAATAGCAGGACAGTGTCGTAGAGTCTTGAGTGACCATGGAACTCAATTCACTAGCCAACTGTGGAAAACAGCATTACAAGAGAAAAATTTAACTCCAATTTACTCGTCCATTCGCCACCCGCAATCAAATCCAAGCGAACGGGTGATGAAAGAAATGTCGAGACTGTTCCGAACTTATTGCAGCCAGAAACATGACGATTGGACCGAGTTAGTGCCCCATGTGAATCGATGGTTGAACCACGTGCCGCATGAAAGCATCGGGATGAGTCCATACGAGGCCCATTTCGCCCGCAAACCACCACATGTGTTGGGATATCTAGACCGTGAAGATGTGACCGGACCGGAACCCTACCACACGGAACAACAAATTCTGGATAGGCTCCGCAAGGCTGCCGAAGAACGGAAAAAGAAAGTAAAAAGCCGACCATATGTGTTTAGGGTGAATCAAAAAGTCATGCTACGAACTCCAAAAGTATCAGTACCAAGGCTAAAATTATTTGCTAAATTCTTTCACCTGTACGAGGGACCGTACACAGTGACAAGATTGGTAGCTCCAAATGCAGCCGAATTAATAGATGAAGACGGAAGAGTAATAGGAACATATAACTTCTTCAACTTGAAACCTTACTAAATAACGGGTTGCTGATTCGAATGATCAGGTAACAGAAAGATGAAAAGTCGATGGGAAAAATAAAAGAATTCTTGAATAGTTCTCGTTGAAGATTCTTCTCCATCATTTTAAATGACCGTCGAAGAATCTTACCGTTATGGGGGCAATGAGACGAAAATGGACGAAATCCATTCGTCCCATAATAAATCTACAACCAGCCCGAACACCATAAGGCGCAGGCAGCTTTGAAAGCCGCGCGCCGTCGACGTCAGCGGATGACGAAGGCGTCGAATAATTTCGAAGCCTACAACCGGAACCGATGGTCGCCAATGAGGAGAGGGCCGAAAATCCCACGATAGCCATTGGTCGGCGTAGGTCACGCGAGGAGAGTAGGAAAGAGGCAGCCTGGTAACCGATGTAGAATTTTGGTCTTCTAGAAAGAGTTTCCGACGAGGCAAGACGGGTCTTCTAGAAAAAGTTGTCGACGAGGTGAGACGTGTAGGACGTTTCTTCTAGGAAAAGTTGTCGACGAGGCGAGACGTGTAGAATGTTTCTTCTAGAACAAGTTTTCGACGACGTGAAACGTTGCTTTTAGAAAAAAGTTAACGACGAGATGCAATATCCGCTAGGAGCAGTTTTGTTCTAAAACAGAATTCATGACCAAGTATAACGTGAGTCGGTGCGTAATTCACAACTTCCAACGCCACCAGAACTTTCAAAGTGCACGGGAGCAAAGTGAAACGAGCCCGATGTTCAAATCAAGAATTATTTAATGAACTGTTGTCCGGAATGAGTTTGTGAGGAAGAAAATTAAAGACGTCTGAACTTTCTGAACTGACGTGTAATTCGCATTGAAGGAAAACGAAGAAAGAAGAAGGGAGAAGATAGAAGAAGAAGGTACAGCCGAGAAGTTGGTACGTGACGTGGAATACAGCGAGTACGAGAGGCGCCGCGGTGCAATTCACCGTTGCATCCCGAGGTCGCCATCGGGCCCGCCGCTACTCCACAGGCTCGCCGAGGCTTCCATTTGTTCGAGCGGCCGTGAAGACAGCGAGGTCATCGCTACGCCCTTCCCGGCTGCTAGTGGGCGAACGGGAGGTCTCCGGAACGCGCGCGAGAGGGGGAGGTGTAACGGTATTTCACCGCCATGCAGCAAACGAGAGTGAGTACCTGTAAACTTTGACACAGTGCTGTAAAAATACAAGGTATTAGCAGAAATAGGAGAGGCTAATGAGGACAATTCTAGATTTGGATTTGGTCTTTCTTTCATGTTCAAAGGGTCGTTCTAAACAGAATTTAAAATAGAATACGATGCTTACATGCATCTAAACCAGAACAATGAGTAACTTTGTTAAAATCAGTCTTTTTCTTTATCGAAAGAGTCAGTGTACATGTGCTTTTATGTGAAAGGCAATAAGTAATGCCACACTAATTTAAGTAGTAATGAAAATCTTAAGAGAATGTTTAGGTAAATCCAGCTGGAAATAGGATTATCGAAATCTCTCTTAGGTGTAATGTGTACAGGCAGTGTAGGGCAAAGCAGTGGTTTGCCCGCTGCATGTTGTAATGTTATGTAATCAATTTTGGTTAATGAATGAGATATAAAGCATTTGTGGATTGTGATTTTCCCTGGTCACTAAACCATGTAGGATTTCCTAGGGAGGGAGCATCCTATAAAAGAAAATATTTTGATAAACAACCGGCAGGGCCTGGCGACGAGGCGGTGACTGGAGCGCCGTGACGTCCTGGTGACACCCACGCCAGAAGCATTTGATTCTCGTGGGGTATATCCGCCCTAGCCCATCAAAGGTTGGTTAGTGCCGGCATGTCGAGAGATGGCATGTTCCGTTGCAATATATATACACACATACACAGACCTAAGAACCCTCGCATACACACAAACCTGCTCCTATTCATTCTTAATCATATTCAAACAACTGGATCATTCCATATCAAAACGCACAAATTTAAGGAAAATTTACCCTTGATATCACAGATTTTCAAACCTTTTTTCTGTGAAGAGAATAAGCAAACATGTCAAAACCAATGTTGTTTCATTTTTTTCCAATTATTATTTGGAAATTTAATAATGAAAGTCATAAACGACTGACCACTAACTCATTAACTAAACAAAGTGAAAGAGAAACAGAAAGAAATAGAGATAGAGGAAGAGAAAGAAATAGAGCTAGAGAAAGTGAGAGAAAGAGATTAGAACAAAATATTTATTTTCCTACTTAGTAACACATGGAATACTTAAGGTGGTAGCGTTTTCTAAGTAATTATCACAAAGACACAAAACAAACATAAAACAACATTAAAATATTTAGTTTACTAAATGCGATTTTACAAAAATATTGTATCATGCTAAAGCTGACATTAACATAAAGAACAAGAATAATACAAAAAACTAATTTTATTGTGAACATATTCTAAAGAAATTACAATTTAATCTCATTTTAAAATGTTTGACGTTCTGGGGGAAAGTCTCCAGCAATGCTGCAGGTAATTCGTTCCAATTTTGTGTGGTTCTATTAATACATGAGAATTTACCTACATCTGTTCTCTGGTTTCTTTGCCGAATTTTGAAGCCATGATCCTTCCGCACGACGAATGTTGCTATGTTGGAGAAAGAGAGAAAAAGAGAAAGAGAGACAGAGAGAGATAGAGAGAGGGAGAGAGACAGAGATAGAGAGAGAGAAAGAGAGAGAAAGAGAGAGAAAGAGAGAAGGAGAAAGAGAGAAAGAAGGAGAGAGAGAGAAAGAAATCTACACTGGGATCCGTCTTTGCCCTACCCCCGTCGCCGCTCATTGGTATACGACAGTGAAGGCGAATTAAAATGGTGGAGTAATCACCACCGTTGCAACTCCATAAGAAGCGCTCAGTGCCTCCCAGAGGGGAGGCGAAGCGAGCCAGGCGAGCAGGCCGGGGCACGGGCGGGCGCTGGGCCTTTGAAGCGCTCAATCCCGCGACAAACAGGTGCGGCCATTGTGCGCAGCAAATCGGAAAGCGCCGCCTTTTGGACTTCTTCCGCCCGGCTGGTAGGCGGGGCGGGGCGGGGCGGGGCGGGGCGGGGCGGGGCGGGGCGGGGCGGGGCGGGGGCGGGGCGGGGCGGGGCGGGGCGGGGCGGGGCGGGGCGAGGGCGAGCGGGGACGGACGGAGGCGGCCAGACGGCCAGCGGGGAAAGGCAGTCGACGACAAGTGATGGGCAGGGCGGGGGGCGGGGCGGGTGAAGTGAGCGGAGCGGGGAGACGGCTGGGAAGACGGGGTGGGTGGGACGGCGAGGCAGGCGCGGGCGTGGGGGTGGGTTGGGGTGGGGGAGGACGGGAGTGCGGGGGGGCAAGCTCACCGGCGACTATTGATGGCCACTGTTGGCTTTGTCTCATTATTGCTATTGTCCGCCACTAAAGCTTTGTTGCCCACCTCCGCACTCAAGCATACGACGACGTTTCTGTGATCTTAACGTTTCTCGAGGCAGACAAAAGGTCGCCTTTCTGGCCAGAATCATCATTATCATTATCAACAACTATAACTGTACCTATCTCTCCCGTGAACGCAACCTCTAACTAACTCACTCTCCTTGTATGTTTCCATTTCTCACTCCTCTTCTTTGCCTATGTCACTTGCTTCTGTATATTTTAGGAGGTGTGTTCATGATTGCCTAGAATAAATCATTCCCAAGGTCTGTGTAGAACATTCTCTAGGATATATCACATCACCTCCACGGTAAAAATACAGATGAACGCAAACTGATGTCTGTGAAATTGTCATTTGAAATGGAGGTTTTGCTTAGAAAAAATATTCTATAATTTTTAATAAAGATTATTGCTGTCGGATGTTTACCGACCTGGTGTCTTTTTAGTCTTCCTGCTTTTTACATGCTCTAATTCTTGTCGGTCTCTCATTCATTATAATTTTTGATTTCCAAGAAATTTTTTTTACTTTGACAGTCATCCACACAAGAATAATTCATCATTTGAAATCATTCTCATCTACCACTAGTAATGCCCGTTTTCAGCGCATCGTCTTTCGACTCGCGACACCGTTCAATCGCACATTTCATTGGCGTTCTGTTTGCCGTCTGCAGGCCTGCGCAACTTGCGATTACACAACCTGCAGGAGCATTGTCGTCGTCTCTCACGAACCTCCTCACCGGCGTCCTGGGCGCCTTAACGTCGTCTTCGCTGCGACGTTCCCGCAATCACTGCCGTCGCTGCACCCAGCACCCTGCGCCCAGCGCGTCTGACCACGCCCAGAACCAACAGTCCCACAGTCCTCGTTCGGATGGCCACCAACTCACCCACCCCAATCGCCTGCCTCCGTCGCCCGCGCCCTCGTCCTCGCACTCGCACCACCCTCGCCCTCCTCTCCGCCCACGCCCCCGCCCTCGCCCGCGCTCTCGCCCTCGTCCCCGTCCCACCCGCCCTCGCCCCGCCCTCGCCACCGTCCTCGCCCCCGCCCGGCCCTCGCCCTCCAGCGCGCCCTCACTGCCGCCCTTGCCACCGCCCCCGCCCCCGCCCTCGCTCCGGCCCTCGCTCCGGCCCTCGCTCCTGCCCTCGCCCCCGCCCCGCCCCCCCTCGCCCTGCCCCTACACCCCTCGCCCCCGCCCCAATCGCCCCCGCCCCCCTCGCCCCCGCCCCCCTCGCCCCCGTCCTCGCCTCCACCCCCGACCTCGCTCTCAACCTCGCACCACGCCCCCGCTCAAACTGCCACGCCCACTCCGCAGTCTACTCCAGCCGGCTTTCCCGCCGGGGGACCCCTCCACCGCGTCCTCGTCCTCGCCTCCGCCATCACCACTCCACCGCCGCTTCCCCGCCGCCTTGGCGTCGTCTCATGCAAAGGCAAACGCTACTTCCTTATTCCTCCCACCTCTTAGGATCGGTTAGGTTAAGCACCGGGTCAATCAATACCTAACGAGGCGTCGGCTCGGGGCAACCCTGACGCGTACACTGCGGCGCCGTCGCCGTCGCCCTGCCACTGTAATTAAGCGAGAGGGCGGCGGCGGCGGCGGCGGCGGCGGCGGCGGCGGCGGCGGCGGCGGCGGCGGCGGCGGCGGCGGCGGCGGCGGCGGCGGCGGCGGCGGCGGCGCGGCGGCGGCGGCGGCGGCGGTGGGGCCGGAGCGCAAGCAAGGAACGGGGGTCGTGGCCTCCGCATCCCCCACGTTGTCGCCGGGTCAACCGTCTTCAGCCCTCCCGTTTCAAGCTGGCACGGCGGAGAGGATTCACACCAAGCGAAGGTGGACTCATGGTCAGAGTTTGTAGGACACTTCTCTCCTTGCCCCACCACCATCTATTCATTTGAGAATTGTTAGACGTTATCAGCCACCTGATTTCACGCTGTTCCCCTGCTGGATGACGAGATCCGGCTCCGACCTACCGTCGACTAGCGGGATCTTCCCCTCAAACTCGAATCTCCCATCAGCAGGGCACCGCCCCAGCCGAGACAAGCTCTAAGTTCCGGACCGGTCTCCCGGCATGTGTGGTAGTGTAGTGCATGTTAGTGCAAGTCTGTGTAAGGGGTGAGGGTAGAACAAGGAAGAGGAAGGAAAGGTCGCGCACGGTCCGTGACCCGTTTGATAGGGTACTGCTCCGGCATTCACCTGGTGTTGATCGGAGAAACCGCGGAAAAACTACCGATCCGAGTAGCCGGCCGCTAGAATTCTCTTCCAGACAGCGACTGAATTCGACCTGATTTCACGCTGTTGTATTGCAAAGGATTCTCTTCACCGAACGGAGAAAATTAAAATACAATGATGAACTGGATTGTTGGGTACTTCTCTCCCAACTCCCTTTTCTCCTCTTCCTAGTCGTCCGTGGGTTGTCGTACGTCTTCAATCACTGGTTCCATCTGGTTCTCATACTATAGTGATGAGAATTTTCTTTGCAGTTTGGTGAAATCGAATGTAGGCCCTTTCAATGGGACGTAGGGCACTTCATTCTCAACCCTCTTTTCCTCTCCACTCTGCCACCTAGATTTAGCATGTTGTCCTCCCGTGCCAACTGTCATGAGCCATTGCGTTCCACGTGATGAAGATGATACACTTTGTATCATCAAAAATATCCGGACACGGACGCGGTGGATTTATAATGTTGTCGTGTTTTCATGGAGGGGGCTTGCGCCCTTTGTTATTGTGTGATGCACGCTCACTGCAGAGGCCTACATTGAAGTTGTACCCTCCTTCTTGCTTCCCACTGTTGAGAGCAATTCGGCGATGGTGATTGCATCTTTCAAAACGATCGAACACCTGTTCATACTGCACGGGTTCTGGCGTAGTGGTTACACAACAATAACATCCCTGTCATGGACTGCTCTGCACAGAGTCCTGAATTAAATCATATCGAGAAACTTTGTGATGTTTTGGAACGCCGACTTCGTGCCAAGCCTCACCGACCTACATCAATACCTCTCCTCAGGGCAGCACTCCGTGAAGCATGGGCTGCCATTCCCCGAGAAACCTTCCAGCGCCTGATTGAAAGTATGCCTGCGAGAGTGGAAGCTTTCATCAAGGCTAAGGGTGAGCCAACACCCTATTGAATTCCAGCATGACCGACGGAGGGCGCCGCGAACTGGTAAGTCATTTTCAGCCACCTGTTCGGATACTTTCGATTACTTAGTGTACCTGCCTCCACCTCTTCTCTCTCTGACCAGCCACCTTTGTCATCCGTTCAGGCTTCTGTGGTGAAAAGGATTCTCTTTATTATACGATGAAAACAATGTAATGCAATGCAATGTAATACAATTATATTCTCTATCCGCTTGTGGACTTTAAATGTAGCTCTTCTATCTGCGCACATGAGTTAAGCTCTCTTTATGGTATTGCTGCTTGGCAGTCCGGCAGACATCGCGTCCAAGGCACAGATACCAAAGTTTCAGACACCATTCTGCGACCTTTGTCACGGCGAAATGCGCTTGATGCCATACTAAAAATACTATACTATAGTATTCGACAATATTATAAAATCAAATCTGCAATTCGTTTGCCAAAGCAAATAATTTTCTATTATCCCGGAGCAAAAACGTCTAGTTGTCAATGTTGCCAACCACACATTTGATACATTTATTGATAATCCAAATATGTGTAGTACAAGAGAAGGGTAGGAATTATGGAGGTCAACATAACCTGCGGAGATTGTACATCTTATCAGCATACGTCACGCCGTTTTTCTGTTCCTTTTAGGATAAGTAAATTAAAATAAATGTTCTCATAACTGTCGCCCTCATTAAACATTTTTTTTCTATGGTAAATGGTATCTTTAGCTTTTCCTATCACTGCACTAACAAATGATTCTTCTTCTGATGTCCAGCGACCTGTGGACAACTTCCGCATTTCAATGTTTCATTGGAACTGTCATTTCAGGACGATTCCTTTGGGAAATCTCGTCTGCGCAAATAATTCAATGATGAAGCAATAAAGGAGGCAGATACTTAGGAACAAAAATTCACAGCAAATGGCGATGAGAATTCCGTTTATGTTCGATTTCCAGCGTGGATTATTCAAAAATGAAAAGCTAATGGCTATCGAAAGCATTGTCTGTTGAGTAAATTTTAATAATAATGATTATTGTAATGTTTTGAGTTGAGTTCTGCAAAATTTCCTCTTTCTTTCCAGATAATATAAAGTACTCGAAGATATAACTAAATACAAAAATTATAGTAATAATAATCCCAGCTGAAATGAATAATTTCAATCCTGAAGGTGGGAAAACGAAGGAATTTTGTAGCGATCTAATCATGCGCCTCAAGAAAACTTTAAAAATTCCTTGTAATTGTCCTTTAATAACAAGAGAACGATGCGAAAAAAACAACCTAGTTCACTATATTATGCAACTACAATAAATTCGAATAAATGTACATTCAAACTACAATATTTCAAAAAGATCTTTTTAATTGATCTGAGTTCATTAATTTGAGTTTATTGATAAGTCCCTGACGCCACTGATATAGTGTCACATAATTCTTCGTCACCTTTTTGTAATTTTGTTTTGTATATTAGTATCCAACAAAGTGTATTGTTAATAATTTGAAAATTTATTGAGTTCCAATGTAGTTTTATATGATTTCAAGCTACTGGAGTATTTTTAATTATTTTAATTTCATTATTAACAATTCATCTGGGAATTTATAACTATAACTCGCAAATGTTCAATGCATTTCATGCATCATTGGCCCTCAGTTGACTGGTGGGACCAACTTTGTCCCAAAACGTTGGGTAAAACCTGAGCTACATATTATTGAATAAATATTTAAAAAAATATTAATCGTAGCAACATTAACTGCCTATTATGAAACGGAACCCTAGAATTGTACTAACCTAAAAACAAACACTTGCCATTTTTGAAAGAAACTAATTTTAAAAATGTTGAAGGAATCCACTTTAACACGAACTTTGCTCATTTTCTCCTAAAATGCATATATTTATCAATGACCAAAAGCGTTCAGTGCAATATCAAACGGCATGTAGATCCTTAGTTGGTGTAGAGGAATTTTGGTAACTGCACAAATCTCCACCCGCCAATCTTTCGGCTGACGGGGTGAGTTCTTCTTCAGGAAGTAAGAGCTGTGTAACATGTACGGCATGTAGACACACACTGTGAAGACTAGGGGACAGCAAGGGCACAGACTAAACACGCAAGGGATATACGCAAAACGGAACATTCTCAATCGTTTTAAAATTTTACTCCGCATTGCTATCTTTAAAACAAAACAAACAAATCTTAAAAATTATAGAGGATATAAAATATAATTGCGTGTATTGTTCCCTCACATAAGCATTTAATACAAAACGAAAGCTTACGAATTTCTTATCAATATTGTGTGAAAAACTAAAACTGTCCAAAGAGTAAACCTTTTGACCATGCATCAAAAGTTATAGTTGCTTCATAGTATGTCGCTCAGCTTTTTGTTATATTTTTCAGTTTTAATTTCGTACTAAAGAATATCTACAAAGAAAATACGTCAAAAGAAGCTTTTTCTAGTTCACGTAGGATTCTGCAACTAAAATTTCGATCTCTACGTTTCTTTAGTCTTTCCGTCTTTCAGTGCCTACAGACGCCTAGTGTAGAAGCATATCTCGTGAGCCGATCGTCCTTAGACTTGTGTAGATGCAAAGAAGCAGCACACACCTAGATAGCATTGACCTGACAACGTGCACCTGGTTTTATCCGCGCTCACACAAACCGGTGAGAAAGGAAAGATTTGAAGGGTGGATCCAAGGATTTTCATCACGTGCTAGGAATACAAGCCGTGCCAGAAACACCCCCCCCCATACCTTATCGGGGGATTCTAACCCGGCCAGGTGGTAATCCGATTTTGGACGCAAATACCCGAGTCACTGCGCCGCTCCAGCCAGTCAGGAATGGAATTAAGACGGTGAAAGATGGTACATGTAGAATCCACACAGATATGAAAGCATCCATTCCCAGGGCAGGATTCTTACCCGGAACTTCGAAACGCAACTGCTCAGGCATATCAGGTTTTAAATATCGGCTACCCATGTCGGCTTCTAGGCCGCATTAAAGGAGTCACAATATTTAAAATAACATTTTTCTGTTACTGCGTGTTTGATACCACAACAAAAATTTCTACCATAGTATGTTATGATTTGAATATCATGCAATAAACTTTTGAAGCAATCCGGAGATTTCCATTCTGCGGACGTAGTACTTCTCTAGGATGTTAGATAGAAAGAAAAACGTACAAACACGCAGCCGTACACCTCCGCAATCAGTCTCGTAAGTACTCTGGGCCGTCGGGGTGATATCGCGTCCAAGGACTAGTACCAACATTTCGACCATCTTGTCGTGGCCCTCCTCACACAGGCAACTTCCTTCGAGTGAGAGCTGTTGGGTCGGGTTTTCAAGTCTTGGGAATATTCTAATTGGTAAACACTACCTAATTTTTAAAGTTTGTACTTTTCTAGTTTGGGGAAAATTTTAAATTGTAAACTTTTCCTAGAATTGAATTGAATATATACACGTTTATAATTCCTTTTTTTACTTAATTTACAAACCAAATAGATTTATTTTCCGTTTCTCTCAAGACTTGAACTCTTAACTTGATGTTTTTGGCTTGTATGCTGACGAGTATTCCTCCCTTTCTGTTGTTTAGGGATAATTCAAAATATGTACGCAATCTTAGCTTCTTTAAACACTCTGTTAAACAATTAGTAGTACTTATTAACATTTTACTGATTTAAAGAAGTTCCTTCTAATTCTCTCCTGGACCTAACTTACGAGTCAAAAAAATTATTCCTCTAAATTTAAGTAAAATCTCACAGTGTTCAATCTGATACATTTGTGATTAATTTTTAATACCTCAGTAACGTGAAATTAATAAACTGATTCCCATAAATGCTGTGAGAGCATTTCCTGTTCTATCAAATTCTTCCTCCCTCGCTTTCACTCCTGTCTGTCATGTGAGAAACCCTTCATCTAAATTGCGTACGTATTTCTCATTGAACGATCTCCTGTTTATCATAAAAAAATGGTAATACAACTTTTTGAATGTGGTCAGGCGGAAGAGAAGGCTAAATGGCCTGAGCCTCGCCACCAGTAAAGACATTTACTGATTTATTTATTTATTTATGGCAGACCAGCCCTGATGAAGACCGCGAGAATGTGTTCAAAATGTTGCTATCAGAGCTTTTGACACGGCGTCTGCCGGACAGCCACGAACATTCACGACATATATACATGGCATGAACCACGCAGCTGGCTGAAGTCTTTAGAAATTGTAGTATCCGTCAAATCAATTGCAAAATGTACGTAACAACAGCGACAATGAAATAGATGTTTTGATGTTTTCACCGGTTTAGTATTGCTTTGATGTTTTGTTTTTTCATCAGCATTAAAATCTGGAAAGTGCTTTGGACAAGTATTTATAAACGAAAAGTGTCATGCATATTGAATGAGAAAATTTAAGGTGAAGGAGAAAATATTCTCAAAACGAAAAATCATATTTGCAAATGCAGGATTAATAATCGTGTTAATATTTTTTTAAATTATTTATTTTTCAAATCAAAATAGTTTTTAACTACTTTTTAAATATTTTTATATTTGCTTGTAATAACATGTGCAGTTTATTACTACGGACCATGTCCACCCCCACTTGAACCAGTGTCGTTTTTCGTGGGCATCATTGGCCCGGAGTTTAACCTGCTGTTCTCTAGTCCCCGTGGACACGCCCCTGCGCTTGTTGGCGGTTCCTCTAACAGCGCTTTGCGTTCGCGAGTTCGACGTAGGATTCCAAAGCCCCGCCCGACTTCATAAACGAACGGAGCTCAAGAGCACCGAGAGCGCTCCGCCAGGTCCAACTTCCGGTTCATTGTCTTGGCCTCTCGCTGTTCCGCGCTGTTAACTCATTACACGCGCGAGCGTTCACGAGGTGAGGGCGGGGATCGGGGGACGGAGCACGGAGGACGGAGGACGGTGGAGGACGGAAGGGCGCGGCGGAGGGGAAACCGCAGGCGGCGAGCAGGGCAAGCTAGTGATGGCAAATTTTACCAAAACATCGATATATTGATGTTTTGGTACATCGCTAATGGGTTTTTGATGCCGATGAAAACATCGATGATTAAAACATCGATGTTTTAAGTAAAGACTAATAAACAAGCCTATTTTTTGTATCCATTGATAATTACCTTACGCAAATGGGATATATTTTACTGTTTGGTTAGCATGTTAGTAGTAGGCTACTATGCTAATAAAAAATATTATTGAATGTAAAGAAGAAAATTTCTTATATTTTACCATGCTAATCTTTTAACGAATATTCTACATATACCATACAAAATACCATAAAAATAAGATTATAAAGCATCGTTAAAGACATAATAAAGCATTGCATTAACAATAAACTCAAACATCGATGTTTTTGCAACAAAATATAGATGTAAAGAAAACATCGAAAGCAAAATGTCGATGTTAAAATATCGATGTTTCTGGTGTGAAACATCGATGTTTTAAAAACATCCATGTTTTTATGCCAACGCTAGGGGTAGCGTGGTCTGAGGGGGGTGGGGAGTGGGATGCACCGGCAGGCGAAGGAAGGGGTCAGAGAGATGGAGGACGTGGATAGACAGTGGAAGAGGTGATGGCGGCAGCAGGGAAAAAGAGAATGGGAAGAGAACTTAGAACGGGCAACGATTGACTGATTGATTGATTGATTAATTGTTCGTGATTTCGGACGCGTGAACTACTTAGGTCATTAAGTGTAGTGCGTGTTTTTCCTTGGGAGGAGGCGGTGATCTTTCCCTGCTGAATAGCGAGATCCGGCGCCGACCTACCGTCGACTAGCGGGGTTTTCCCTTCAACCAGGAATCTCCCACCAGCGGGGCACCGCCCAAGCCGGGACAAGCTCTAAGCTCCCGACCGGTCTCCCGGCATGTGTGGTAGTGCAGTGCATGTTACTGTAACTGTGTGTGTAAGGGGTGAGGATAGGACAAGGAAGAGGAAGGAATGATCGCGCACGGTCCGTGACCCGTTTGTTAGGGTACTGCTCCGGCATTCACTTGGTGTTGATCGCAGAAAGCACGGAAAATTACCGATCAGAGCAGCCGGCCGCTAGAATTCTCCTCCAGACAGCGGCTGAATTCGACCTCGCTGACAAGCGAGTGTCCCTATTTTCTGTTGGGGGAGGGGGAGGTGGGAGCGGGAGCGGATCGGTGGGCGGGGAAGGGGCACACACAACGGGAGTTCCTAGCGTCGACTGCAACCCGTGGACACAGAGGAGTAGCTTACGCCATCGCGCGCTATTGCTCCTAGGCCGCAGAGGTTCAGCGCGGTGAGGACGCTGGCAGAAGAGCGCTGCTTTGATGCACTTGGAGTGCAGTGTATCTGGGTAATTAATCCAAGCGGAGGGTGAGTTTCTAGCTCATTGGCGGCAACGCGCCGAGGGGCAGTTGCGTCCCCCTCTCTCATTGGTTTCCGAAGTGGAGGATACCCACCTTGCCCTCCGATCGCCTGGAAGATTCCTGGATACCTGAGATACCTGAGATACCCATGGATACCTCTCATTGTTGGTGAGGGTCAAACTGTTAGGGTTAAATTCGTTTAAATTTGATTTCTATGTTACTTTATATCGGGGATGTCACAATAGTCATATTACATATACAAATATTTTACATACAATCAAATTTCATCAACATTCTACTTTTCTCCTTTGGTTTATATCGAACACAACCCATAACAGCAATGATGTTCATCTTCACAAGTCCGAAGGTGTGTATATATTTTTCGAGTTTTATTCAAGGGCGCAAGCTTTGTTACCTCATACAGATTCATGAACAAAATAATGATTTCTGAAAGAGCACTCACTACCACATTCTCTATCATGTAATTCCCTCCTCTGTCATTTCCTTCCGTATTCCCTCTCACTGTGCTCTTCGAATCACTCGCCTTCATTCCTCACGTCATCTACCTTCCCGTCTCATTCCGTCTCGTTGTATACCGTTTCATCTACACCATTTCACCCTGTTTCCCCTTTACGCCCTCTGTCTTCTTACATTTGTTCAAAGTTAAAGTCGCCATATCAATAAGGCATTATTATTATTATTATTATTATTATTATTCCATTACATCACGACTAAAGATCTTATGAGTCGGCTGAATATAAAATCTACTCCAGGTTGCAACCAGCTACCTAAGGAGCAGATTCGGTGACTATCAGTGCCTCTACAATACTTTACGCAAAATGTGGGCTGTTCCAAATAAAGCAATTTCTTGCACCTCCCAGTCCTTTGAATTACCTGGGAGTTTAGACAAGTTCTTACTCAAAGTTTGCGGAACAAATCCCAGAGCTCCGATAACTATCGGGACGACCTGTGCTTTTACGCCCCACATTCGGCTGATCTCGATTTCCAAACTCTTGTATTTAAGACGTTTCTCTGCCTCCTTGGTAACGACGTTTTGATCGCAAGGTACAGCAACATCGATAAGTAAACACGATTTTTTGGCCAAATCCCGGATAACTATATCCGGTTTGTTTGCGGCTATCGTGCGATCAGTTTGAATTTGTTGGTCGTACAATATCGTACACAATCCAACAGACGTCACCGGTTTCGGTGAGTGTTCGTACCACTTGGGGCATGTGTTTGGAACTTCGAGGGCGGTACAGATCTGCCAGTGGAGGTAGCTACACACCCTGTCATGTCTTTTAAGGTATTCGGTCTTTGCTAGGATTGGACAAGCTGAGACAATATGATCAATGGTTTCTACTTGCTCCAGGCAAATGCGGCATTTGTCATCTTGGGAAATTTTGAGAACCGCTTTATCATAATGTCGTGTTCTCAAGGCCTGATCTTGGGCAGCTATTACAAGTGCTTCCGATTCTGGCTTCATCCTTCCCCTTTAAGCCACATAAATGATTGATCTTTATTGATCTGCACCTTGTCCATTCTTTTTAGGTATTGACCGTGGAGTGGTTTGTCTCTCCACGATTTCTTTAACAATTTTTGTGTCTCACACTTCATGTTTAGCAGCATCAGAAGTTCAGTGTCTGTGTTATTCGACGTGTCTTGCCTAGTTTTCTTCGCAATGTTTCTTGCTACACTAACAATACCTCTGTTTCCCATTCTTCGGTCAGATTTCATGACCTGCCTCATTAGAGGGTCGTCTTGATGGCTGACTACATACTTACCCAACCCGACTATTGCGTTGTGCCAGGAGGCCTCAATTTGTCTGAGGCCTCTTCCTCCTTCCTTACGTGCCACATAAAGTCTATGTATATCAGCTCGAGGGTGGGAAACATGATGCATTGTCAGCAGTTTTCTGGTTTTTCGATCCATGGTGCGAATTTCTTGCTCAGTCCAGTCCACTAGTCCAAAACTGTATTCGGCTACAGGTACCGCCAAACTACCTATTGCAGATATTTTATTCCTGGAATTCAGAGCGGACTGCAGGACCAGTCTCACTCTTCTATAATACTCCCTACGAATTCTCTCTTTCATTCTGTCATTCGAGATGGTTTCACATTCTTCAATGCCCAGATATTTGTAAGTTTACCTGGCTCAAGATCTTGAATCACAGTGTGCGTATCAATTTCAATGTTCTCAGACGTTGTGAGTTTCCCTCTTTTTAAATTGATTTTTGCACACTTGTCAAGACCAAACTTCATGCAGATGTCATTGCTAAAGTCATTCACGACAGACAGCATTTGGGAGAGAATCGCTTCATTCTTGGCAAACACTTTCAGATCATCCATGTAAAACAAATGTGATACTGGCCTTTCATCACCATGGAGCTTAAAACCAAAGTCAGCTTGCGACAACTGTCTCGATAGTGGGATCAAACTAATGCAAAACAGCAGAGGGGATAGTGAATCTCCTTGAAAAATACCCCTGTTAATCTGAATACTTCTGGTTTCTACTGCTTCCTTTCCGCTGTGTATTAGTAACCTGGTACTCCACGACTTCATACTAGCCTTGCAAAACTCAACAAGTCTAGGATGAAATCGATAGATCTCCAGGGTCTTCAAAATCCAATCGTGTGGTACACTATCAAAGGCCTTTTGGTAGTCAATCCAAGCCATGCTCAAATTACGTTTGCGTTTCTTACATCATTCAAGATGACTTTATTCAGTAGCAAGATTTCCTTACACCCATAAGAGCCTTTACGACATCCTTTTTGTTCAGCTGGCATTAGATGATTCTTATCTAGATGTCTATACATTTTGTCAGCTATAGCTGAAGTTATAACTTTGTACAGTACTGGCAGACAAGTAATTGGCCTGTAGTTCTTCGCCAAAGAGCTGTCTCCCGCTTTGGGTAGCAAATACGTGATGCCGCGTGTGAGCCATTCCGGGATTTCCTTTGGGTTTTCAAAAATTTTATTAACAGCCTTTGCTAGATGAGAATGTATTGCTGTTAATTTCTTAATCCAATAATCTGGATCTTATCAATCCCGGGGGACTTCCAGTTTCCCATGTTCTTAATTGCTTGGAAGAGGTCCTCTTCCGAGAATTGGTGAACATCTTCCACTGTTTCTACAAGTTGATCGGCAGCATCAACTTCAGATTGAAGCCAAGATGCGTCTTTGTTGTAGGATCTGCTCTCTTCCCAGATTCCTGCCCAAAATGCTTCGACGTCATCTTTTGAAGGAGTAACAGCTTTGCCATTCGGTTTTTGAGTCAGATTGCGATAGAATCTCTTCGCGTCTGTTTCAAACAACCGGTTCTGTACACGGAAATCTATTCTACGTTTGTACCTTCTTATTCGTTGAGCCCATGCTTGAATTTTCTCTTTTAGCTTCTCAACTACCAATAGCCTGCTGGTGTCATTTTCAATTTGGTATTTTTGTTCAACATTGAATATTTTTCGTTGAACTTTAGAGGTGTGCGTTGATTTAGAAGATGCCTCAGCTAAGAGTGATATTTCACGCCGGGTGTCGGCTATCCGTTTCATAATTCTGTTCATCCATGGGGGTACAGAGCTGTTTACTCTGTTTTGCTGTCGGCCGTCGGTGTTCTTGGCTGGCCCCAAAATTATCTGAGATACTAGATATCCAGTTGCATATATGATGTGATTGATTTCAGTAATATCTAGATCTCTGCCTGGGGTCTCCACCACCTCATTTAAGACAGAATTCACTGTTTCTATCACTCTTTTAGCTTTGGCATTTTCGTATATTCTCCTCAACGGTTCGCGAGATTCAAACGGAAGTTGACTAACTCTTTCTATCTCGCGCCGAAGGAGATTTCGCATCATGTCCTTATCGTGTAATTCATTGCCAGATGAATTTTCACCACTGACGTGTGTTTCACTGGAAAGAGATGAACCTTCCACGGGATCATCATTTTCAAGTTCTACATGTTCGTCATGTGGATTGTTCGAGCGAAGTACATACTCCGCATTTCTCTCAATGTCAGCAAGTTGTTCTGCTGTGAATTTTCCACTGCTGAGTATGTATCGTCGTTGACTGGCAAGCTTCTTTGAGTCTAGGGTAGGTCTCATATCTGGGTTCCGCTCTCTCCATACCTTGAAAACTTCTATTTCTGAGCCCCCATTTTTCGCTTTTGCATAGTAAAAGCACCACATCACCTCCTTTAATTCATCCCGGGTCCATCTCTGACGATGGCTTCGAGCTACTGCCGGCTCTGGGTCCCTGGGACTAACATCCGTGGGATGGCCAGACGTCGACAAGGTGACATTAGCTCGGTTTCTGAGCAGGTATGGGACATTGGTAGAACAAGGCACGTTAAGATTCATTACATTGCTTGTTCTATCCATTTTGCTCATTGGTTTGAATTGAAGATTCGCAGGACGCAAGTTCGAGTTCACAGATCACACTTAACCCTCGGGTTGTTTCCTGCCATCCGTTACTGCGACCCACAGTGGCCTCGGGGCATCCCCCCGCAGGGCCCAGCAAGGGGTCCCTCCGATCGCCAGTCGGCATTACTAAACCCTACGGGATTTTCACTGACTGCTGAAGGCAGCCTCCTTCGCTGGCTAATGCAAGGTTCGGGCCTCCACTCTAATCAGTGGCCTGGTGTGCCAACCCAGTTTCTCTCCTGTACCCTCTATGGGCCGACAACAGGAAGTCCAAAGGTTCATGACCCTTCCCTCTCTACTTACTTCCCACTCTCCTCAAAATGGAGTACTTCTTCGTCTGACCCCTCACCTTCAACCTATTCAGCAAGGGAGGCCCTACCGGTAGCTAGGCTACCACTGACATAGCTTTAAGGCTCATGGGGGACTCAAGCTCCACCACCAAACTGCAAG